>VWZI01021920.1:75491-113472 GCA_013396835.1 Psilopogon haemacephalus | reverse complement strand
CCCCCCAGAACATTCAGAAAGATACCAAAACTAGCAGCAGGACTCGCCCTCTTGCTGCTTCCCGAGCACACGCCGCCGCGGCACTTGCGCCCTTCCTGCCGGCTTTGTGCCCTCAAGCCCCGGCCCTCCTCTTCCTCCTCCTCCCCCTCTTCTGCCGTAAAGCCTTAAAGAGACTCCCAGCAGCATCCAAAAGCGTCGAGGTCGCTTCTTCAAGCCTCTCCCGCGACCGACCACTGCAACAAAACCTCCTTTAAAAAATTATATATATTTTTTCATCCTCCTTCCCCTTCCCTCCCCCTTTTTTTTTTTGCCTTTCTCCCTCAACCCCGCAAACGCTTCAAGGTGGACGCGGAGCGCAAAAAGACCTTGCTTTTAAAAATGCCCATGGAGCTGACGCAAAGCCGCATCCAGAAGATTTGGCTTCCCAATGACAACCGCCCGGCGCTGCCCCGTCGCTGTGAGTACGGGCATCCGGCATCGCAGCGGGGTGGGCTGGGCCGGGTGGGATGGAAGCAGCTCCCCCCCCTTCCTCTTCTTCGCACGCCGGTGGGGGAGGCTCTTTGCAACGCCCTTTCCTATAATATCCATGCAGCATCCCTCTTCTCCCCTCCCCCTCCCCTCATCCTCCTCCAGCATCATCCCCGTGTCCGCATCCCACCCCATCCCATCGCGTGACTCACTTCCAGCCCTGGAGCTGGAGGAAGGTGCAACCATCACATGAGCGCCGTGGAGCGGAGGATGCGGAGAGGCTCTGGGACACGCGTGTCCTAATTTCCACCCGCCTCCAGCCTTGGGATTTAAAAGGGATGGGAGCAGTCTGCACACTTCGGCACCGGCGTACCAGCTCGGCTGGGATTTCTGAGGGGTTCTGGCACCTTGCTCTATAGATTTATTTATTTTGGGGGAGGATGCAGGATGAGGTCAGTGGATTTGTAAGGAAAGCCACCAGCCGTTTGCACTGTACCCTGTGCTGTGCTTGGGACGTTAGGAAAAAAAAATCCTCATGGAAAGGGTTATCAAGAATTGGAACCGGCTGTACAGGGAGGTAGTGGACTCACCATCTCTGGAGAGATTTAAAAGAGATGCGTGGATGTGGTGTTTGGGGAGGTGGTTTGGTAATAGTAATTTAGCAGTAGTGTTGGGATTGTGAGTTGTATGTGAGCGGTCGGACTTGATCTCAGAGGTCTCTTCCAGCATCAGCAGTTCTATGAGCTCGGAGTCAGGTGGAGGGGAGGGCCAAAAGTGATGCTGAAACTTCTTCAGTGTTTCCCCTTCTTTTCCAAGCTCTGAAGCATTTTAAGAGCTTAAAACCAATCGCTGCGCTAAAGAAAAAAAAAAAAAAAGATAATCACACAAGTAAGCGCTTGGGTCATGCCGGTGTTTCTATAAACCAACTCATGAATCATAACACAGTGCTTAAGCTCAAGAGGCAGCTCTTTTAACTCGCCCAACAGCTACACCGGCAACCTGCCAGTTGTGCAACCTCGTGTAACTCCCAGCTCAGCGTCGCAGGAATCTGCCGATGTGGGGCTGCAGAGAGCCAGGACCGGGGCGGGTGGAGGTGAGGAGGTGGCATTTCACAGCCTGGCAAAGGGATGGAAGTGGCTTGGGTAGTTGGGTGAATCAGCCTTTCCGATGCGTTTCTGGAGCAGGTTTAAAAGGTGCTTTGGATATTTTATTTCCTTTGGCTAGAAAGCTCCTTTAGAAAAAAAAAAAAAAAGCACTAAAACTAATCTCCTGTGAATTTGCCACGTGTTGTCACCCTGTGGCTGTGGGTCAGGCAGGCAGCAAGGGATGTCTGGGCCCTACAGCAGATTGTTGCACATGCAAAGGCAGCTCTGCAGCAGAAGCTGAAGAGGAAATGGCTTGAGGAACATCTGGATTGCCACAGGGCTTTGCTTTTTAGCGGTGGGGGTTGAAATATCTGCTGGCTTCATGCTCTGCAGATGTATGGGTATGATTTTTTTCCCCTCAAGGACTGGCACCTTTGAAAGAAACCCCTCATGTACATGGATCCTCCCTGTGCTTCTTGCTGCTTTAGCCAACTGGTTTCTCAGAGGAGAGAATTCTTTCCCCTGGCAGAGGAGAAAACTAATATACTTTTAATATATTAAGACACCGAGGGGCTCATTAATACTGTAACGTGGCTTCTAATTATTTTTCTCTCAGGGTGGGAACAAGCCGTTCTGGGCACCTTTCACTTCACACTATGGGAGAAGCTTTACTAGGTTTTTAGGTTATTGGTTTTAAAATTATTTTATTTTAAACCCAAAGTGGCTATTTTAGGCTCGAGGTGCGACTAATTCCTCAGCCGAGCCACAAAACTGGGTGGGAATGGAGGTGTGACAAGAGAAATGAGGGTGATGTGGTCCCTGGGGGCGGAAGAGGGAGCGGGAGCATCCCTAGGAGCATCCTGCCTGGCTGTTCCCTGCAGTAATTAGCCCGATTGTCCGCTTCCTAGTCAACGGGAGGCTGGAATGGAATCGGAGTGATGCCTTCATCTGGCCTTTTGATGGCGATCCATTCAATTGCTGTCAAGCTGCACGTCTCTCACGTAGGGGCTGGGAAAGTCAAGTCGTCGCAGGCGACTGAATGGGCAGATGCAGACGAGGGGAGGGGGCTCTGGTGGAGCATGCCGGAAAAGGCATCTCTCCCATCTCTTCATCTGGGGTGTGAAAATACACCGGTGATGTGCACGCAGAAGCAGAGCTGGCACGTTGGCAGGTCCAACTCGCCTGTGCACACGCGATGTGCAGAAATGTCTCCGTGGTGCTGCTGTGAAGGTGTCCGGGAATTGCAGTGGGAAGAAGCTGGAAAAGGGGAATGTGAGGCTAACGTGGAAGGAGTGGCGTGGGCTCATGAGAGCAGAAGGAGCAGAGGAATGCTTCTTACAAGGAGACAGCAAAATGCCAGGAACGGGGAGGTAGTTATTTTATCCAGCCTTTTAATAGGAGTAAAAATTAGGTGGGTTTTTTTTTTATTTTTTTTTATTTTTATTTTTTTTTACTTCTATCTGCTCTGGTGAAGCATGAGAGCACAGCAACATCAGCTTTTTAAGAGACAGAAGGCGTGAGTGAGGAGCTTCTTTTCAATATCCTGATTGAACCTTTTTGAAAGTCCTGACCTTGAGTTACCTGGAGAGATAATGAGTAATGAATATGCACTGAAATCCCTGATAGCTTCCCAGCAGTGGTGAAAAGAAATGATGAATTGGGGCTTTGTGAAGCTCTGAGAGCAAAACACTGGTTTCTCTTACATCCCTCATGC
Source organism: Psilopogon haemacephalus (assembly GCA_013396835.1). Taxonomy (NCBI): domain Eukaryota; kingdom Metazoa; phylum Chordata; class Aves; order Piciformes; family Megalaimidae; genus Psilopogon; species Psilopogon haemacephalus. The sequence goes on along the minus strand of VWZI01021920.1, from coordinate 110,205 downwards.
GAAGTTTTCCGGAGGCTTTTGTGATTTAACTGAGATTGAGCTCAGGTTCCTGATAGAAAGGTGCACGTGGTGTTTTGGGAAGTACTTTCCAGGTCTGTAAACAGATGCTTTTTCATGGTTCAAGAAACTTTTCATTTGGCAAGAAACTAAACTGTGTGGAGGTTGCTCAAATACAGGTGTTTAACCCTTTGGAGGTGGCGTGTGTGTCATCTCTGAGACCATCTCACCTGTCTGGAGCCAAGTGGATGCAAACAGTACCTGTCATTGTCCCCTGCGGCTCCATATCCTCCTGGCTCTGCTCTTTGAGATCCTTTGTCCACTGGCAGGTGGAGAAAGAAGGAGTTTTTAAAAAACTCAGATACTATTTGTTCTNAAAAAAAAAAAAAAAAAAAAAAAAAAAAAAAAAAAAGTTGTACCAATATGTTGGTTGAGGATGTCAGACTGGAAATATTGCACTTTCGGTGCCACATGACACAAAGACAGCATTTACTGCTGGAATCAGTGGGAGCTGGCCCAAGCTTTTGAAATGCGGCACTGAGGGAGATGCAGTTCACACAAAGGGAGGAGAGTGAGGGCAGCTCCAGCCCGAGGAATGTGGAATATTTAGAGAGAAAGAAAGAAAGGGGGAAAAAAAAAAAAAAGAAAAAAGAAAAAACCCCAAACCAAAACCTCAGACTTTTAGGTATTTTTATAATCTCTTGCCTGGTAGGTCTGCTTTGGCAAGGCAGCCAAGCAAATGATGGGTGGCTCATCTCTGCCCTTCTAGGTACCACCATCATAACTCTTCCTCATGGCCTCATTTTCATTTCTTAGAAGAGACTTTCTTTGCCCTTCCCAGATATACACCGAGACTAACCCTGCCCCCAGCCTACCACCCTGCTTCTATGCCTGGGAAGCCCCTGGCATCCCAAAATCCACTGGTCCCACCTGCGGCCAACCGGGACGGGCAGTCAGAGCTCTCCACCCAGGCCGTAATTAAGCTGTGGTTTTATGGCTCTGCCACCAACCGCTCACTCCCTGCATTCCTTTCCTGTGAGGTCTCCAGCCTGCCTGGGTGGATTGAAAGGTGGGTGAGAAACCCCCCGGAGGGTCTAGCTGATTGGGACTCTTGTCGTGTCATGAATGAAAGGCAGGCTGGCTAATCCAAATTCCATTAGGCATCGTTAAGATCTTCCTTTCCCGTATTTAAAGCACTTGGCTTTGTGCCTTGGTCTTTCATGTGTGCAGCACCATGTGAAAAGCGGTTCTGCAGAGCAAACCTTGGAGAGGAGCAGGAACGAGATGTGGAAAAGGGATGATCCCATGAGAAGAGGGATGAAGGATTCTATCGTGGGAAGGGGATGCTGCCACATTATGTAGTTCATGTGATTCAGATAGTCCAGACACATCCTATGGTGCTGGGACTGAGCTGTGGAGGACTGAAAAAATTCCCAAACTACACTCCTAGTCCTGCAGCCTCAGTTAGTTTCCTTCAGACTGGGCCAGGAATTCACTTCCTAGAGGATTTATGGAGAGCCCAGCAACTAATTTGTTTGCCTTTTGGCCATGCAATTCTGATGAATTGGAGCAGGGTTCCTCTTCAACCTTGTCAAGGCATCACTAGATGATGCATCTGGATTTATTTCCAGCTGTTTGACATGGACCCTCTTTGCAACTATAACAAACCCCCATTTTGAATCAGTTTTATAGGAATAAAAAGGATAAGAAGTCGCAATGCATCTGCTTTTAAATGGTAGTGGTTCTGCAGTCCTGGTCACCTCCTTGTCTTCAGCAGAAACATTTAGCTGGTTGCATTTGCACCTAGATCAGCTAAAAAGCTGGCACACATTTTTGGAAATTTCTGTGCATGAAGTTCTTGGTGCAGAACTGGTATCTCAGCACAGCAGTCATGTCTGAAGTGTACTGCTGCAATAAGTGGACCAAAGCCCTTGACTGACCTCCAGCTTTTCATGGAACTGGCCAAACCGTGGGAATGGAAAGTTGTGCTTGATTTGATTTTTTTCCAAACAGGGAAATATAGACACAGTTCTGTAAGGAGCCTTGGGCAGCTGCTGGTTCCTTGCCCACATGGAAGTAATCTGGATATTCTTCTTAGCTGTGGCTGTCAGTTTGTGAACTCCTGTTCCCCAGTCTGGCTGGCACCAGGGTGAACTTGGATCAGCATGTCTTAGCTGGGACAGTTGCGTCTCACTGGTAGACAGCCATGGAGCCATCCACGATGCCCCCTGCTGTAACATATCATTCAGCAGATCCTGTTGCAAAAATTGCTCAGTTGATGCACCTGCTCAAGGTTTTGGCTGCCCAGCTTCATGAGGGGGTTGCATGGGAGGTACTGCAGAGATGATGGTGAGCAGATAGCACAGGCTTTGGGTTTCCACTACCTGCTGAAGGACTTGTGCAAAGGCTGAGTCAAGAAGGAGAGCCTTGTAGGGCTGATAGATGAGCTGGAGGATTAACTGCTGCTCATGTTCTTTATCTTCTTCATAGCCTGTGGGCCGCAGCTTGCCAACTCTCCCACTGTGATAGTGATGGTTGGCCTCCCAGCCCGTGGGAAGACCTACATCTCTAAGAAGCTGACTCGCTACCTCAACTGGATAGGTGTCCCAACAAAAGGTGAGGTTTTCACTGGCTACCAGGGTAATCATGAGTTCTGGTCTTTGGGAACTGCCCTATGAGCTCAGTGCTGTGGGGGGTGAGAGATCCTAAGGGCCATATATCACTCCTACCACTTTTACTGAAGACCAGGTTCTTCTTCACTATGAAGACTAAGAGATGTCCTCGTGTCTTTTGATCTCAGGATGTGACTTCTCGTCCCATTGCTAGAAAGAGTTATCTGCAGGAGCTGCACAGCTGAGTTGAGTGCTGACATCAGCTCCTGATGTTAATATTCTTTACCTTTCAGTTTTCAATGTGGGAGAATATCGCCGTGAGGCAGTGAAGCATTACAGCTCTTACGACTTTTTCCGCCCCGACAATGAGGAGGCCATGAAAGTCAGGAGGTAGGTGCTGCATCTGTGTTCTCACTTGGGTACTGAACAGCGTGGCTACCAGCATGGTTACTCAGCTTGTCTGGGAGATCATGAGCAGAAAAGCTGGGCTCTAGTTTGAATTTTTGCTCTCTCCCCAAGGAGGATCTAACTTAGGCATCAAGAACTGAAAACTGAAGCCTTATGGGCTTGGTAGCTTCAGGGTCACCAAAATGTCTTCCATTAGTTCACCTTCAGGCTCAATGAAGTAGGGTATAAGGTCTGCCATGAGGTTTGGCCTTTGCTTCTTTATCTACCACTGCCTCTGCTGTGAAGTCTGGCATACTGCTCAGTCCTTGTGTTTTTGACAGACTGGGGAGGTCTTTCCTAGATGTTCCTAGGGAGGGGTGGAGATGGGGAGGAGAAACTGCCACACCTGTGTGCCTTTGTTGAGCTCTGTGTGCTGGCTGTCACAAACATCTCTGAGGACATCAGGACCATGTGTGTCTCCCCTTTTGCAGGCAATGTGCCATGGCTGCCTTGAGGGATGTCAAGCTGTACCTGACGGAGGAGGCTGGGCAGATTGCGGTAAGCTTGATGTTCTGAAGGGGTTTGGCAGAGGTGCTGGTTCTGAAAGCACTGTCCCTGTGAAGTTCACTCTGCTGCTCCTTCTCTGAGGAAGAGTAACCAGGCACTCTTGGTGCTAATCAAAATCTCTGCTTTTAAAGGTATTTGATGCCACCAATACCACACGGGAGAGGAGAGGGATGATCCTAAACTTTGCCAAAGAAAATGGATTTAAGGTTGGTACTACTGAGCTGCTGCATGTGTTCTGTAGTCCACACTGTACTGTTGGAGCATCTACTTCCACAAATACATTGTTCTTGCAGTGCTCCTGTGTAAAGGATATTTTTTTGCTGGGTTTGATTAAAAATATGAAATTTTCCCCTCATTTCCAGTACTGAGAAGGAAGGGATGAGATTGGGTCAGAGAGGAGCTCTCTGGTCAAGGAGGGAAGAGACTGGGTTGAGCAAGGAGCTTGGTTGAGTGTTACAAAGCTTACTGGTAGTTTTCAGCTCAGCTTTGCTTTGCTTCACAGGTATTCTTCATTGAATCTGTCTGCAATGATCCCACAGTAGTTGCCACCAATGTTATGGTAAGTATGTTGCTTCTGTTTTCCCTTGGTGGGATTTCCCCCCCACAACCAGTTGGTCTCTTGTCCAAATATTTTGCCAGAGCTGGTTGAGGATTAGGAGGCTTTTTAAAATCTCTTATGGTCTGTTTGTCTCGAGAGGAGAAAGGAGCTTTTGTCTCGCAGAGCCACCTGGAAGTAGTGGCAATAAAAGTTGTTGCAGTTTTTCCTAAGTTCCTTTCCACATTGCCTGTGTTTCTGTTGATATCAAGCAGAGAAATGTATCTGGGATGCTTTGGTGGCTCTCTGCAAAGTCCCACTTTTTGGAAGTGATGGTTGTGGTTAGACTGTTCACTGACGCTTGGTGTCTTCAGCCATATGCAGCTTCCCAAAATCTCTTGAGGTCTGCTGGGAGAAGAACGGCAGCTCAGCTTAGTTTTCTTGCCTCTAGAAGAAGTCTTGTCTGAGAGAGCAGCATAAAACCTTGTCTCTCTCCTTGATGTAGATCTGGTGCTTAGAGATACAGTTTAGGAGTGGACTTAGCTGTGCTAGATTGATCAAGGCACTTAGCTGTGCCATGATCTTCAAGCTCTTTTCCAACATAAATTATTCTGTGATTCTCAGCTCCTCTGGGAGCCGCTGGATCTTTGATTTCCCACCAACAGAAGAACTCCTTTGCCCGTTAGGCTTGGCTGGGGCAGGTAGACCTTAATTGGTCTACCTAGACATGATGAACTTGGATGAAAATGTCCTTTCTTCCACTGGGCTCTGCTCCAGCCTTATCTGCAGTTGTACATCTGAACTTCGTGAGCCATTTTGTGGTGTCTGGGAATGCATTGCAGGATACCTAAAGTCTATGAGAAAGGTTTTGTTCTGCCCCTGGGATGGGCTCTGCAAGAGGTGCTGGGAAGAGTGCTGAAGTGTGGCTTTTGCTTTTGCTAGGAGTTGGTGTCCCCTGACCATTAACCAGCTTTTTGGGAGCTTGCACACAGCCTTTTTCATGATGCTAATAAAATGCTCAATTTGCTTCATTTTTTTTTTTAATTCTTTTTTCCCCCTTTGCAATGCCCTGAAGCTGGAATTTTTTTTTTTAGGATTTAATCCCTCTGCTGGGAAACTAATGCTTGAAGGAGCAGAAAATGAACTACCAGCTGAGCTACTTTTTGCTCCACAGGGTGCTGCAGATGAATGATATCTGGGATCAGTGTGGATAATATGCTGTGGGCCTGGCATGTTGGCCATGCGTGTTGTTTGTTGGCTTATCCTGTTTGGGTTCAGAATCGCTTGTGAAATTGCTAATGAGGAATGCTGGTGCTCAAACCCAAATATTCAGGACAAAAAATAACCTGTTAAACCAGTGTAGGCAGAGCTTGGTCCAGAAGAGCTTTGGGTATTCACTTCCAGTCCAGTACCTTTGTGATAGTAGATCTGGCTGGGGGACAAATGCCCACCAAAACCGTTCTATCACTCCCCTTCTTGGATAGACGGGGGAGAGGGGAAAATACAACAGAAGGCCAATAACAAGATGCAAGCAATTTTAATAGTGCAAAGCACAAGCAAAGGCTGCCTGTGGAAGCAAAAGCAAAGAGAGATGTTACTCTGTAGTGGCCATCAGCTGACGGTGGTTGGTCTCTCTTGGGAAGCAGGGTTCTACGCATAGTGATTGCTCCTGAGGATGGGTGCCATGGACAAATGTCCTCACAGTTTCTTCTGTCACTTAGTTTACATATCTGAGCTGATGTCATATGGCATGGAATAGCCCTCTCGTCAGATTGGGTCAGCTGGCTTGACTGTGTCCCCTCCCAAAATCTTGCCCAACCCACAGCGTACTCTTGGAGCAGGGAAATGTTGGAAAAGCACAGCCGTGGTGCTTGGTTCAGCAGCAGCCAGAGCGTTGGTGTGTTACCAACACCCAGCTACAGAACTGCAAAACACAGCACTAGAAAGGTGCTCTGGGGAGAATTAACTCCAGCTCATCCAAACAACTTTCTAGCAAATAATGCACAGAAAGAGGTCAAATGTTATCCTGCTGCCTCAGATGGTGGACAACCAGGTTGACATCTACCTCTGAGGAGCTTTATTCACTCAAAATACCTGGGACAAGCATCTTGCCTAAGCTTGTGCACTTTCTGTCCTCAGCTTGAACTGTTTAAACCTGATGTTTTTCTTTAGTCATAAAAAAAGCTCAGTTTAACCTCTGTGTTGGGTGGTGAGGTGCTACCTCAACTGTTGGTGGAACTGACCAATATGCTTCTATGTTGGTCATGCAATAGTTTATACCATTTTTTCTTAGTCTTAAGTCTAATTTACTTCTTTACAGTCATCACTGATGAAAAGACAGAAAAGTGGCTCAGCCAAGAGCCGGATCTTGGCTGGACTTCGAAATTTGAGATTAGCAAGGTCTGACTTGGAAAGCTTCCTAACCTCTCCTTCTGTGAATGTTTTTTTCTCCCCTGTTTCAGGAAGTAAAATTGTCCAGCCCTGATTACCGGGACTGCAATTCGACTGATGCCATGGAGGACTTCATGAAGAGGATTAATTGTTATCAGGCCAGCTACCAGCCGCTTGACCCTGATGACTATGATCGGTAAGAGGCTTCACTGACTTCTGAACTGGTTTGAGTGGATGCTATTCTCCTCCCAGGAGAGGAGTAATGAAGTGTGGAGCTGTGCTTCACTTAGTCTTCAAACACATGGTTGTGCTAGAACAATGGAAAGCCCAGCCTCATCATTAATTCTTATTCTTCCTTGAAAATGATGGTTTTCCTCAGCCCTGTGCCAAGCAACCAGGCACTGAAACCTTCCCAGGCTCTTCTGTGCTCACATACTCTGCCTCTGCAGGTCTAAATACAAAGATTTGGCCAAAGCAATTCCATTTGAGTGTCTCTGAGATGCTTGGGTCCATTAAAAGAAAGCACTGCTTGAACAGGCACAAATCATGAGGCTGAGCAGGCCACGTGGTTTCTGCTTAGTTGTGTGCCCTGGGAAGACCTCTGCTGTCCCACACGACCTCGCAGGCACCTCCCAGCCTTTCCTCTGCTCACAGATACGTCCGTGTGCTCTGCACAGATAATCTGAGACATGCTGAGCTCTGTCCTGGGGAGGAAACGTGCTCCCTGCTAGTCTTGTTTAATCTTCTTTACTGCTGCAAGGACGACTGGGGATTACGCTGCTGTTACTTAGCTCTCCATGAATTGCTGTTACCTGTTGGCTTCCCTTCAAAAATAGCCTGCAGGAAATCCTTTTAGCTGGGTGATTGTGGTGACTGAGATACCTCACAAGGCTGTTTGTCAAGGATGGTGTGATGGTGTTTCTTTCTTTCTATATTCCCCATGGGTATCTCTCTCATCCTTGCTGTGCTTGTCTTAGGGAGCTTTCTCTCATCAAAGTCATCGATGTTGGCCGAAGGTTCCTGGTCAACAGGGTTCAGGACCACATCCAGAGCAGGATCGTTTACTACCTGATGAATATCCATGTCCAGCCACGCACAATTTATCTCTGTCGGCATGGTGAAAGTGATTTCAACCTCAAGGGGAGGATTGGAGGTGACTCGGGCCTCTCCAACAGGGGCAAGAAGGTGAGAGAGAAGGGAGTATTGCCCTATGACTTCTAGGACTGTTGCCGTGCATTGTGTTAAGAGGATATTTGAGGACAGCTGGCTTGCTGAGAGGATCATAGAATCATACAATTGGTTGGATTGGACAGGATCTCAAAAATCAAGTTCTACCTTCCTTGCCACGGGCAGAGACAACAACCAGACTAGGTTACTCAAAGTCTTGTCCAACCTATATCTATAAGGCTTGTCATGGTCTCAAAAGAAGACTTTTCAGCCATCAGAATCGCATGTAGGCTTGTGTGTAGTTGGAAGTAAGGAGAGAGGGGCATGAGTATCTTCACTGATTGGACTCAGACCTTTCACAGACAGAGTGGGATGTAGAAATACTGCTGCCACCCAGTTGGCAGGGATAGCCAACTTCAAGAGCACTTTCAGATTGCTCACTTCTTGACTCTCCAAAGACATGATCCTTCAGGAAGGGTTGAAAGATATTTTGGCTTGCCAGAACATTTTAAAATCCAGACAGAATCATCTGAGGTATGACTATTATCAAAGACTACAGATTACATCAGCTTATCTTTAACAAATAAAACAGATCTGTGATGGCCATGGATCTTCCACAGGAAAGCCCAGACCATAGTGCTTTTTGTCAGATGCTGGTGTTGCTCCTTGATGACTATAGGTTGCCACTTTCTCCTCTGTAGTTCTTTATGTTTTTGTAATGCTTTTAGGGATCAATGAATATGTGCCTACTCTGCACCTAAGAGCTGAAGGCTTTTTTGCCTTTGACTGGCAAAAAACATCCTGGAAAAGGACATGCAGAACACAATATTTACTGGGAAACTCTAGATCAGGAATCAACCTCTTTTTTTTCCTTCCCACAGTTTGCACTGGCACTGAACAAGTTTGTTGAGGAGCAGAACCTGAAGGACCTCAAAGTCTGGACCAGCCAACTAAAGAGGACAATCCAAACAGCAGAAGCTCTTCAACTACCTTATGAGCAGTGGAAGGCACTCAATGAAATCGATGCTGTAAGTATCTTTGCAGTAGGTATAGCTGGATCATGCTGGTTGCTGTTTGGCAGGGAAGATGGTAGCACCACTCTATTCTCTTTTGCTTAAATACCACCTTTTCTGGAGAGGTTTCACTTATGTGGGAAAGGATGGTACTTCTGTTGCAGCACTCACAAGTTCTGATCTTAGCTCTGCCTTGTGCAGATGCTTCAAGGTGTTGCCTTGCATGAGCAGATAAAAAGGTTATTTTTGCTTGGAAGTACTGTGCAGCTGAGCACTCAGAGGGTTATAGACAATTGCTTTGGAGAAGGTTTCGCCTCTTGGGTGTGTTGATGCTTTTTGACTTGAGCATGTTCAGTAACCCCATGGATCTCTTCTTCTCACAGGGTGTGTGTGAAGAAATGACATATGAAGAAATCAGGGAGCAGCATCCGGAGGAGTTTGCTTTACGTGATCAGGATAAATATTACTACCGCTATCCTTCTGGGGAGGTAGGTCTGCAAGAAGACCTTCAGAGATGTGACTTACAAGTTAGTCCTGCTGACTTTATAGCAAATTAATAGGAAGGGGGCTCTGGGGTCCAATTCCCTTCATTGCATCCACTCAAGTCTTGTGCTGCCCCAGTTTCCTTTTCTTTTATTTCCAAAGATGTAATTTCTACCCACGTTCTTGGTGCCAATCACTCAGGGTAATGTTGATATCTCTGTTCCTGGAAGCCTTCTTTCAGGGTGTGACACAATAAAGTGGGAATTGACATCAAGTCTGGATGATACTTTAGGTTATGCATTTGGCTTTTTTTGTCACCGAATTGAAAAAGTGATCCATAGACATTTGGGAAAAATCTTAGGATGCATCCTCATGACGTTGTGTCTACCAGGAGTGTGCCTGGGGGTGTCTGACACTTACTCTAGGTGTCTGGGGTTCCTTCTGGCTGCCTTTATGAAGTTGTTCAAAACCCTGGAGATTTTCAGGAAGCTTAGAACTTGGAAGTCTTGTAGGAAATCAGCTTCTGAGATGACAGAGAGATACTGTGCTCAAAGCTCTTATGCAGTTGTTGCTTACTTTGATAGCATCTCTAGGACTGTAACTGAGATGTAAATGGCTTCTTTCTCCTCTGACCAGACAGAGCTGTGTTCTAGACTAGCCTGAAGATGAGAATTTATTGAACTTGTTTTTTTTTTTTTTAACAGTAATTATGTTGGTTTAATTTAATTAGAAGCATTAAATTGGTAGATGAGCAAAGACAACTATCATTGCTTGTGAGGCCCTTGTTGCCTTGATTCAACGCCCTATCTCTCCTCCCTTCTTCTGTCTCAGTCCTACCAAGATCTGGTGCAGCGCCTAGAGCCAGTCATCATGGAGCTGGAGAGACAAGAAAATGTCCTTGTGATCTGTCACCAGGCTGTCATGCGCTGTCTTCTGGCATACTTCCTGGACAAGAGTGCAGGTGAGCTCCCTGTCCCTGGCAAGAAGATTGATCCCTCTGGAGGAGGGCTGCTAGGTTGGAGGAGATGTGTTTGAGTCCCAGTGCCAGGAGCATGCATCTCTGTGGTGTGAAATGGCCTTAGCTATTGAGGAAGGTATCTGAGCCTGCTTTAGGAGAGTGGATGGGATAACTCTCTGGCTTTGCTTTTTCTGCAGATGAAATGCCCTACTTGAAATGTCCTCTTCACACAGTGTTGAAGTTGACCCCAATGGCCTATGGTAAGTGGAGCTTTTCTACTAAACATGCCAAGGGGTTCAACTTGTACCTCCTCCTGAATCCAAGCAGTCTCTGGGAGAAGAGAAGGGGTCTGGGATGGAGCACTTCATAGCACCCTGTAGCTATTGGGTTTGCTGATGATCCTCTGTCTCCTTCGGCAGGCTGCCGGGTGGAGTCCATCTCGCTGAACATTGAAGCTGTAAACACCCACAGGGAACGGCCAGAGGTGAGTGCTGATTTTCCTTAGAGCCATCCCTTGGTGTTCCCTTACTTTCCCCTATGGTCAGCTGGCAGTGAGGGCACCTAGGATGGGCATGGGGAGATTGCTTAGGTGGACTGCTTGGAAGTGCTGCTGGATAACTTGGTCCATCATATGGGTTCTTTTAAAGATGTGGCTAGTCGAGGCTTTTCCAAGGGAAGAGAACTGTTTCATGTGCCTGCTTCTCAGTGTCTTTGGCCAGATTAAAGCTGGCTCGAGGGAGCCTCCTTTGTGGTCTTTGACTTTCACCTGTGCAGACATTCACTGCATTCAAGATGGAGAATGGAGCCACAAGTGGAGAAGATGACTTCTCCTAGGTCTCCAAGCTGGCTGTCAGCACCTGGGCTCAATGCTTTGCCCAACATATCCTGCCTTTGTGGGACTTTTTGTGGCATGTCCATGGCTCTGTGGGACTACCAGAATGCTGTTCTATAGTGTGGTGACACTGGGCAGGGGATGCTGCAGGGAGGAGACCCTTCACAAAGTAAAACTCTTGTAATATCAGGTCTATCTGCTGCGTGCTCCACTGGGAGCTCAAGAGCAGGGGGACACCCAAAGTGGGACCCTAGGGAACTTGGCAGTGCCCATGTCCCAGTCTCTGGGACCTTTCCAACTTGTGCTTAGTGGTGATGGAACCCAACTGAGTGTTGGATAGCCAGAACCATTCTCTTTTGGCCCACCTCTCCTATCCTTCACTTCCCAAAGGCAACATCGGAGTTGCCAATCCCTCTCTGCTGCCATATTGTGAGGGGGAAGCTGGTCCTTCCCTCTGCAGTGGAGGCCACCAATGACTTCCACCACCCTCACTAGGGATGGCAGAAGGGCTGTTTGCTATGGGTAGGATGGAGTGAGACATGTGCATAGCGCTTGGGTCCCTCTGCTCTGCTGTGTGGGCACGGCCCCTCCATCCCACTTTGCTTGAGTTGGAGCTTGGCATGGTGCTGACCCTTGCTGGTTGCTTTGTCCCCCACTTCCTAAATCTTATCAACCTGGGCTGGCTCCTCTTCCCACTTTTTGCTTTCACACCTCTCCCTGGGTTGGAGGGACCAGCTTTGAGCAGGAGACCCATGGGCACCTCTCTCTGTTGTGCAGAACTGTGGCTTTGGATTATCGCTGTGTTTTTTTATCAATCTACACGTACTTTTTTTTTTTGTGAGCAGGGGCTCTGTTTCATTTCTAAGTGCAGGGCCCTATTTGTTTTTCAATTTACTTTTTTTTTTTTTTTTTTTTATTTTTTTTTTTTTTTTTTTTTTTTTTTTTTTCTTCCCTCCCCTTCTTGGGAAATCATGCTGCATTCTTGTGAATTTTGCACCAGGGGATTTATTTTTGGTGTCTGGAGCCTTTCAATGCATTCTTTGCATGTTGACAGCGATTGTGGGGGAAAAGCAGAAGCTGCTTTAAGATAATAAAACACAAACCAATCTGCTTTTTTTTTTTTTTTCCCTTTTATAACTGTCGCCTTCTTCCCTTTTTATTTTATTTTCTTTATTTTCTTTATTTTCCCTCTTTTTTTTTTTTTTTTTGTTTTTCTTTTCTTTGTCTCACTTTAATTTAGGAAGCAAAGAAGGGACCTAACCCGCTCATGAGACGTAATAGCGTTACCCCTCTAGCAAGCCCAGAGCCCACCAAAAAACCTCGCATCAACAGCTTTGAGGAGCATGTGGCTGTTTCTTCCGCCCTGCCAGGCTGTGTTCCTCAGGAAGTGCCCACGCAGATGCCGGGACAAGTTAGTTGAACTCCTTTTTTTTTGTTTTGTTTTGTTTTGTTTTGTTTTGTTGTTATTCCTGTTGTTTTATTGTCTGTTGTTCTCCTGTCGCTCCTGAAGCTGAGGAATGGCTCACACTTGTTGCAACCTGTGCTGCATCTTTCTCCCTTGGCTGCTGTCTCCTTCCTGCCTTGGGCTGGTTTTGGAAATACCCAGTGAAGGGTCGCTGTTGATCCTCCCTTGGGTTTTGAGAGCGTCCCCCACCTCCAAACGCTAGGCTGCAGTAGTTTAGTGCCTCCACCATCTGACATCATGGTGTCAAACTCCTAAGGAGCCACTTCTTTAGAGTGGGCAAGACCAAAGGGCTTTTGTCTTCCCCCTGGATGCCCTTGGCTCCGGTGTGGACCTAGACATTGCAGTAAAGCAAATGTTCTTGTGCCTCCCTTGAGAAGGAGCTGCCAAGACTCATCTTTGGCTAGAGGCCTCTCCTCCTTCCTGGAGCAGTAGGCAAAATGGACCAAAAATGAGTAGAAGCCTCTTGACATGGTGAACCTGGTTGCCTTCTGCAGCCCTGGATGAGACTTTGTGGGTAGCTGCTCTGATGCTTGTGTGTCCTCTTTCACCTGTGAAGGGATGTAGAAAGAGTCTTTGCTTGCTGCATGCTTCTCTGAGAACAAAACCCTCCTCCCTGTGCTCATTAAGTTGCTGAAGTGGTGCTGGAGAAGCAGCATAGATTTACAGATGACCATTCACCCTGCTGCCCTTTCCACCACATGCCTGCTAGATCTTGCTGTCTTTCCCACCCTTCTTTGCATTATCTGTTGTTTGGTGTCCTCTGCTCCCTCCTTGGCCAGGTCCTGGGCAGGTTAGGAAGGCTGCTGTGTTTCTCCAACCACTCTGCTTGGTGGCTGCTTCACACAAGCCATCCCACCCCAGCAAGCACCAAGTAGGACAACTTGATCTGTCTCTTGACTTTTGGGGCTATGCTTGGGCTAGTTGACTCTTGCAACAAACCCTTTGCCAGCTTTGAGTTTGGAAGCTCTCACTGTCTGGATGCTCCTTGCTGCTGTCCAGTGTCCTCTGGCCAATCTCAGGTGGCATTACTGACACCTCTCTCTCCCTTCTCTCTGTTTCTCTGCAGCCTTTACTAGGGAAGGCATGCCTGTAAGTACATTCTTGCCTCTTATTATCCTTCTCACCCCCTTTCCATGTCTCTTGCCATCCCAGTGGTTGTTTTGTTGATGCTGTGAAACTCTGCTGAGCTGTGGACTTCTTGGAGTTAATATTTCTCTGTGTGTGTGATTTGCATAAGTCCTAGAATAGGTAAAAAGACTCTAGATGCTGCTTTGTCCAATTTAGCTTGACAAATGTCCCCATTTTGTTGGGAAATGTAGCCTATTACCACTTGACTGTATTGATGTCTAAATTCCCTGCTTCCTGCTTGGAGAGTCAGGGAGTGGGAGATGCTGTTGGGTTTTCTTGGAGTTCTCTCCTCCACGGTAGCACATTTTACTGAGAGTGATAGACCCAGGTGGTCTGTGCCTCTTGAGTGCTCCAAATTGACTCTGTGTGGTGGTACTAGACAGATATCAGAGAAGGTTCCAACCTCGAATCCCAACAGGGTTTCATTTCCTGTGTGAGTGAGAATGTGTTTTCTGGAGCTGGACTGATCCTGGATCATGGCATCTACAGTTCTGCAAACTTGGAGTTTGGGAATGGTCTTCCTAGATGTTTTGGGCAGGGTAGATGCAAGGATATTGGCCAAATGTCTCCAAGGATATTTAATGCACTAATTATGAGCAATCAAGACTTTGACACCTCGGCTTAGTGCTGTTAGGTCCTGTGTAACTGGGACAGGACAGCTTCTGGATGAATTCTAAGCCTTTGGACTTCATGCTACATCAAGTGAAGAGAGCAGCAGCTGAGCTGTGCTCAAATGTCTTCTCAACACCAGTGAAACTTTGGGTGGAAATGAGCCAGGCATCTTTTTGCCCTCTGTAGACCAGTTTAAATGTGTACATCCCTGTTCCAGTTAATTTTGTGAGCTGGAGATAGAGGGATTTGTTAGAAATTGGCCAAGCTGGAACTCAACCCTGCTTGCATGTAACAGCTGGTGAACATTCTGTGTTTCTTCCCCTTTTAGACTAAATGCTTTTGAAAAAAAGGAAGTTAGGAATGTCAGACTTGGCTTTGCTGGCCAGTGAGTTGGGAAAGGTCATCATGCCCATGTTCCTGGGTGAATGTAGAGGTTGAGTTGCTCAGCATGGCCTGCATGTCTGTGCTCTTTTCCTTGCTACTCTTGTGTACAAAGGCCCCGATGAAGTAATTGTCTGCTTGGGTTGCTTTTGTTTCTTTGTCCACTCCTCCATCCACCGTTTTTCTAATCCATGGTGTAATAAAAAGCAATGCATGCTTCAGCACTGGCTGGGATGCTGAAGTTGACTTTGGGAGATGGCTGCATGAGACTTTGCTAGACAGGAGATCTGCTGGAGCAGATGCCTACCCATCCTAGTAAGTTTAAAATCTCCAGTTACTGGGATACTTCCTCCACCTACTAGTGTGGGACTGAAAGCCTGCTTTTGAGTGAGCCATGAAGACACCCCAAACCAAAGGCTTGATAGCACTTACACTGTTACATCTCTTGGAAGCTATTGTCTCATATGTGTATGCATCTCGTTCCTCACCATTTCCCATCACAACCTGTTTGGGGTCAGGGAATGTGGAAGGTACTTCTTTCTTAGTTTGCACCATGGTACTTGGTTGGCAATGGGCACTTCATTTCATCAGTCCTCACTGTTGAATTCTTGACCCCCATCAAGGAGGACATGAGGATACCTTGTAATGCTGGGGACTTGACTGTGTGCCTCAGAGTCCTCCTGGCTGTGGGATTGAGCTGGCTTAGGGGTTGTGGGGCTATCTGGTGTTATGGTTTCTTTTCCTTTTGCTTGGTTTGTGATCCAAAGTGCACTTTTTAAATAACAACCTGATCCCCTCCCTTCTTCTCCCCTTCACTTTTCATGCTTAAAGAAGACCCGTTTGTCACTTTCTCAAAGTTTTCTCTTTACTAATATTTCCAAGGTAAATGCCTGTGTTGCATGTGGCTTTCCTAACCCTCCTCCTGTCTCCTTAGATAACAGAGAAAACAGCTCAGCCTGCTCTGCCTCACAGCCTGGCCAGGATTCCTGGTGCTTGTAAGAGGCAGTTTTGGTAGTAAAAGCAAAAAACAAACAAAAAAACCCCCAAAACAAACCAAACAAACAAAACGCAAAAAAAAAACAACACTTGAGAAACCTTCTTAGCTGTTTCCCACTCCTTTTTCCCCCACCCTGTTCTGTGTAGTTTTGTGACTTGAAAAAATGTCCTTGTTGTGATGGTCTCCCTCTAGGTTTCTCCTCTAGTGAGGAGAAACCAGCCTTTCAAGGCTGGTCTTGCTTGTGTTTTGCTGGTTGTCTCTGGTTCTGTGGTCCTCACCCTATGCTGGCGAGTGTCTGCTGTCACCACCCTGCACTAGGGCTGTCTGAAGCAGCTCTAGGGCTAGTAAACCTCATGGGATGTCATCAAGGGAGCAGGAGCTCCTGTAGTGCTGGTGATAGCTGGTTCCCATGGTGGCTTCTTGATGTATCTGGCAGGAAGGGCATCTTCTTGACAGTGCCAAGGGTGGAAAAAACAGTGATCTCCTTGGTAGGCAGGAGAGGACACTGCCCGCTCTCAAGAGGAGTAAGTGCAAGACGTTTAATTGGGCTCCTTGAATGAATGCCATAGTTCCCTGTTACTCTGGACCAAAGAGCAGCTTCAGAAGTGCAGATCAAGGTGGGGTGGGAAGATCGCCTTGGGTTTTGCCCAGCTTTTAGGGATATCTCTGCCAAATTTCCACACAATGGTTAAAGCCAGGTGATACTGGAGAGGGAGGGTGCAACTCACAGTCCAGCACATCACCTCCGGTGCTCTCCTTCAGTGGACAGTGTCCTCTATGGCGGGTGTTTTTGTGACCTGTGCCGTGGCTCTTGTTACTGCCCCCGTCCCTTGTGATGTACGTGTAGCAGATGCCGCCAGTTTGTGTCCCGACCCGAGTGCAGCCCCTAAAGCCGGTCCTTCTCCTCTCGTTGCAGAACATGAACACCTCGCAGAAGCCGTCGTGACTCTGTTGGCGCAGCGGCGAGGCCGCCGGCGACACCAGCTTCCCATCCCATCGCCATTTCCGAAGCTTGCTTATAAACTGGTCTCCTCCGCCTGCGGTGAGGTCAACCCTCGGCTGTTTCCACCCACGCCCGTTCATCTGCAAACCGCTCTGCTGAAGGGAGGAGAGAGGATGAAAAGCAGAGGAGGAGAGGAACTGAGCTCCTGCGGGGTCACCACCAGATCTTTAGGCTGTGGCATTTGCTCTCCTCTCTGGCATCCTGTTAGATTGTAGCAAGCTGTAAAGTGCTTCTAGCGCACAGGAGTTTAATTTCCCTCTGTAAGTGGTTTTGATCTCCTTTTGTATAGAGATGATTGGTACCCATCCATCTCTGGGTGGGCTGTATATATGTGGATGGTGTGGGATTAGCAGGGATATAGGAGGGGAGGGGGGATTGAAGGGGGTTTTGCTTTTTTTTTTTTTTAATTGTTGTTATTATTGTTAATTTCTTTTCACGAGAGCCCCTAAGATGCTGTGCTGGAGCTCTTTACCCGTGCTACAGCCTGTCACAACTCGCACAGCCCAGCTCACTCCAGCCCATGAGTACCAGGAAGGCATTTGTGTGAAGTCCTTCACATTGAGAACCACTGGGCTTAACCAAAATAAACCCTGAGCCATGCTGGGTTTTTTTCCTTTTAAATAAACACATTTAAAGGAGTTTGCAGAGAATATAGATTTTGCTTCTAAAACCAGTCATGAACTGCCTGTGTTGTAGAGAGAGCCACACTGGTTGTGGCTTTGGTGATTGTTGCATCTCGGGGAGTATCCAGAGATGGTTGGAGCTGAGGCATGTGCTGGTTTCTGTGGGGAGACAGAGCAATGGTTGATGTGCTGTGCTGGTACTTCATCTCCCCTTTCCTCTGCCTTGGAGGAAAGTGGAGATTATGGGGAGGGGGGTTGAGTCCCTGTGTTGTTGCAGGTGGACAGGCTGAGTTAGATGCATTTTGCAGCCACCCAGGTCTTGTGGAAGTGGTCAGAGAGCTGGTCAGGACACAGGANATACACACACATATATATATATATATATATATATACCTGCACACACACATGGCTGTGTGTGTATGTGTATACCTAGAAACTGCTTGGGTTTTGCACTTTATTTGTGGCAGAAGCATAACTATTTCATTTTTTGAGTCATGCCCCTTAACAGGGGAAGCCTGAATGCAGGCAACTTTTCTTTTTTCTTTTTTCACTTTATTTTGCATGCTGGAAAGCTGGGACTACAAAAAATTAGTGGTTACAGCATTCGAGGTGTGTGTTTTTGCGTGGGCAAATGGGGCGAGGTCCTGGCTTACACTTCACCAGCCAACTCCCAGTGGTTTGATATGTGAGATCCCTTCTTGGCAAGCCTTTCCTGGGCTGCAATAGAGAGGTTCGAAATGGCAATTAACCACTACTGCTTTGTGCAAAAGTCTGTGGATTTTGGGTTTGTAATAATTTTCTTTTTTTTAAGAGTTTTGGGTATTTTTTTTCCCCACTCGTGCATCAACTTCTCCATCCCCATCTCACACTTTTTTGGCTGCATGGCAGAGCAGGAAGCAGGAGGTGAAGGCAGCCAAGCCCTCCTGCAGTGCTGGGCTGGGAGACTGGAGGCAGACAACCCTTTGGTTTCATCCTTCATTGGCTTTTCCCAACCCCTTCAGTAGGAAACAACATCCCTGCAGATGGGAGCAGAGAGGTTTGGGGAGAAATGATGACCATGCTTTTCCCAAGAAAGGTTGGACCAGATGATCCTCGAGGTCTCTTCCAACCTGTATTCAAGGATTCTATGATTGGTTTTTATATTTTTTTTCCCTTTGTGTATTTTTCTGGGAGTTGCTTTTTTTTCTTTTTCCTTTGGGAAAAGGTGAACCACAGTGCCTAGTGCTTCAGCCTCATGCATCCAAAGCATGTGCTTGGAGCAGCACCAAATGCGGGAGGGAGCCTGGACCATGCTCAGTCCGTATCCAACTGGGCAAGATGGTCTTGGCAGTGCCCTGCCTGTGTGAGCTTGTGCATATGTGTATTATAGTCCTGTACAGATGACACCAAGAACACTTTTTCCCCCTCTTTTTTGTTGTTTATATTTTTTTTCTTTTTAATAGCCACATTAAAAGCAGATTCTCCCTGTGCGCACGGCTGACATCTGCCCTTTGAGTTTCTCTGACCTGGGCGGGGTGAGGGGGGAAAGAATGTTTTGGGAAGGCAAGCCACTTGTCTGTTCTGCCCACTTCCTAGGCACTCTTATCTTTCTCCTCCTGCTACCAAGAGATAAGCCAGCAAATGCAAACGTGACGTCTGGCTGCCCTATGATCGATCCTGTACACATGTTAATTCTGCAGGTTTTTTGGTGTGTATTTTTGCGTGTGTGTGTGTACACATATATATATATGAATCAAGCAGGAAAAAAAAAAAAATCAAACCCTTAATGACCCTAAACTTTCTTCCTTTGGGAATAATAGAAGACAAGACAACAAGATAAAATTGGAACCGGGCAATTTTTTCCCAGTCTTTGCTTTCTGAGCAGCAAAGAGGTCCTCTCCTCCTGGAGAAGTTTGTTGATAGGTGGGGTGGTGTCAATTCTGTGCCATCTCACTGCCCATTAACAGTCAAGGATTGAGTGGCAAAGCTGAAGCCAGGGTGGGTGGGGAGATGGGACTTGTCAAACCACAGCAATGATTTCTTCCCCCTCTCACTTCCCCCCCCCTCCCATTTTTTTGTTTTCCTTTGTGATACTTGAATTTATTTTTTTATTATTATTTTCTTTTTAATAGCAAAGCGTTCTTTATTTATTTAATGTAAACTGCAAAGCTTGGAGAGAAGGGTAGTTTCTTGGGATTTACTGTTTTTCTTTTGGATTTGTGGTATGTTAACTGTTCTGTACATACATCTGGAATAATTGCCTGATATAAAGCTGTGCCAGCTTGAGGACAGGGTATGCCTTTCAGAAATTTGTATATTTTGCAGTTGCTGGACCAATAAAATACCTTGTTGAAATACAGATGTGACCCGGTTCTTCCTTGCATTAGGAATTATGCTCTCAGACTCATGTCACATGCAGCTTGGTGACCATAGTGCCAGGCAGTCCAGCCTCGGACACGTGTGCCTCATAAACCCCTCCTGGCCTCACAGTGAGTGTTCTGAGGGCCATCTGAGAGAAACCATTTGGATCCCATGACCTGATCCCTTTTATTTCTGACCATGTTAAAGCGGTTTTAAGGTTTCTGTTACGGTGCATTGAGGAGCTCATCCCTTCATCCATCTCCATTCACAGTGGAGGGTGTCTTTCCTCCAACCAAGTGTTGGTAACCTGCTCAATGGCGAGTGAATACTCCCCTAATCTCTTCTCTCTGCATCACTCTTGAGTATATAAGGTGGTGTGCTGGAGTATGTCTTGCTTAGATCTTCAGCTAGGCTGCAAATTAGGTAGGACTAGGCATTTATTCAAACCTTGTACAGTGGAAAACAAATACATGCTCAGAATGATGCTAAATGGAGCTGAAGGGCTGCATGAGAGATGTCCTCTGAGACCACAGCTCTTTTTACCTCAAAGGCAGAAAAAACAGCAGATGCCACCTGCAGACAAAGCTGTAAGGCTCCCTGCTAGTTGTTTGGTTTGTGTTTTGTTGCTGTGTTTTCTTTGTTGTTCTTTTTTGGTGGCTGGGTGGGTTTTTTTTCTGTCTCCAAAAAGAGAGGAAGGAAGTGGAGAAAAGTGTAACCTGGACACAAAGCTCCCAGGGTGGCTGGAGGTTTATCCTCCTCAAGCAGTTATGTCTTTGAAAGATTTTTGAGAGCTAAAAGGAGGGAAAAAACAGCATGGAATGCTGTGTATTTCAGCCTGCCTAACGCTGCAGCCCTAGCTCTGATCTCCTCTGGGCTTTCAGAGCAGGCTGAGCTTTGATGTGGACCAGAGCTTGCTGTGATGAAGCTGCGGCTGGGCCAGGAGCATCTACTTTCTATTGATGGTTCTGTACAATAGGACCCTTCACCAGGCAGAGTTGTCTGACTGTAAGCTTGATGGAGGCACCTACAATAACTTTTTTCTAGATATGCATGTAGACTTGCTGGTGCATTGCTTTGGGCTGATGCTCATCCCTGCAAGCATCCTGGGTGCAGGAAAGAAACCATGCTCTCCAAGAAAGTCAGAAACCACAAGTTCTCTTTTTTTTTAACTATTAAAAAAAAATGTTCAATCTCTACCAACCTGGCCATCTCCTTGATCCCAGCAGAGACAAAACACTCCTGCCTTTCTTTAGGGTAAGGATCATGGCCTTGTAGAATGTCCCACAAGAATGTAGGGGCTTCGATAAGCTGCTTTGTAGCCACAACATCAGAGCTGCTTCTCTGACTTCCCTGGGTGGGCAAGAGCTGTTTGGAAGCTGTGATAACCTTGTCCTTGTGGGCAGAGCACAGGAGGAAGGCTTTGCCTCCCGGAGCATGGCTGTGGGAAGTGTTTTCAAGCCTATTCGGTAAGAAAACATCTCCTTCAGAAAGCATTTTCTGCTCTTTCTGTGTACGTGGGACAAAACGGGGCTTGAAAGCAGCCCTGTGGAGAGGATCTGGGGATATTGGTGGGTCAGAATCTGGACATGAGCTCAGACCAGAAGGCCAAGCAAACCCTGGGCTGCTTCAAAAGTAGTGTGGACAGCAGTTCAAGGAAGAGGATTCTTCTGCCAATCTGCTCTGCTGAGACCCCATCTGCAGTGCTGTGTCCAATTCTGGAGGTGTCAGCACAATGCAAACCTGTTGGAGTGGCTCCAAATGAGAGACACAAAAGTAATCACAGGACTGGAACCCCTCTTCTCTGAGGACAGGCTGAGAGAGCTGACATTGTTCAGCACGGAGAAGAGAAGGGCCAGGGACAATTTGTTGCCTTTCAGGACTTAAAAGGGGTCTGTAAGAGCAATGTCGGCAGACTTTTTAACAGGACCTGTTGTGATGGGGCAAGGGCTGATGCTTTTAAACTAAAAGAGGAGAGGTTTAGGCTAGATCCAAGAAAGATTTTTTTTTTTTTTTTACACTGAGGGTGGCGAAACACTGGCACAGGTTGTCCAGAGAAGTGGTAGATTCCCCATCCCTGGAAACATTCCTTTTCAGGTTGAACAGGTCCCTGAGCAACCTGCTCTAGTCTACTGACTGTAGGGGCAGTTGGACTAGATGGCCTTTAAAAGTCTCTTCTAATCCAAACCCTTCAATAATTCTATGATTGTATCATCCTGTCTGTGCAGGGGAGCTGGTAAGGGAGGGGGCTCTTGGGCCAATGCCATCCCAGGCAGCATCCTTTCTCGTACTGCCATGTGATGCATTATGTAGCAAGGCAGTGGAGACGTTGCTTGAGGCAAGGCTGCTTTAAAGGTTACACTTGACAGCAGGAACATTTCCCTGCTCTCATTCAAAAAAAAAAATAAAAAAAAATCCCCAAAAATGTAATAAACCCCCAGCTCCCTGCTGGCAAACACAGCTGGAGAACTTGTGATTGCTAAAAAAAATATAAATTTATAAAGGGCAGACCAGTCACACTGGCTGACTCAGCTCTGATTGATAGCTCGGGAATGTGTCTGGTATCTGCAAGGGATTAAATAAACCACGGGCAAAACCTTTACAATGCAACATGTTGGATGAAGAGCAGCCAGCACCCTGCTCACCTGCCTGTGGCTGGGGTGTGACAGCCATCACATCATGGGATCCTAGTGGATTTTCTTTTCTGTTTGGTTTTTTTTTTTTTTTTTTCACCTGGGAGAAAAAAAAATACAAAGAAATGGGTATCTTTTAAGGGGAAACAAGTTGCTGCTCATGGAGAAGAGAGGCCTGAGGGGAGACCTTATTGCTCTCTACAACTACTGAAAAGAGATTGTAGTTGAGGTGGCTCTTGGTCTCTTCTCCCTAGTAACAAGTGACAGGACAAGAGGAAATGGCCTCATGTTATGCTGAGGGAGGTTTGGATTGGATATTAAGAAAAAAAACGTTTACTGAAAGAGTGGGAAGGTGTTTGAACAGGCCCAGAAAGATGGTGGAGTCATCGTCCCTGGAGGTGTTAAAACATTTAGATGTAGTGCTTTGAGTCATGTTATAATGGCCACAGTGGTGTAAGGTTGATGGTTGGAGTTGGTGAACTTAGAGATCTTCTCCAACCAAAACAATTCTATGATTTATTTGGTTTTAATGGGAATTATTTGCACTATCTCCAGGCGTCTAAATGCATTTGTGAATTTTGACTATCACATGCCCTGGGAAGATGTGTTCCTACTGAAATACGGACAGTGTATTTTGCAGACCTGCACACAGCTGTGTAAATCACAGTCTTGTTGCTCTGTACCTGAACCCTACTAAGTGTCAGAGTTCCATCTTTATGCCCATGGTGGCTCAGAGCCCAAACTTCATTCATGGCTAAGAGAAATCTGCATGGATGTGAATACTTTTTAAATATTTGTGTTTAGGGGGGCATGTAGCAACAGGATGAGAGTTGATGTTTTAAAATCAGAGCAGGGTAGATCTAGGTTAGACATTAAGAGAAAGATTTTCACTGTGAGAGTAGTGAAATACTGAAACAGGTTGCCAAGTGATGTGGTGGAGGCTCCTTCCCTGAAGACATTCAAGGTTAAACTTGATGGGACTCTGAGCAACCTGATCTAGTCAATGATGTCCTTGCTCAGTGCAAGGGGGTCGGACAAGTGTCCTTTCCAATCTCTACTCTATGATTTGACCCTTGCATTTAATGCTTCTACTCTATGATTTGACCCTTGCATTTCTCTTCCTCATGTGCATGTGTGTGTCTTCTCTCCTCTCTGAGACTGAGGAGTGTGATGAGACAGTGCCAGATTCCTCTACCCCAGCTGCTTTCTCCTCGTATGTTAAGCAGTCCCTTCCCATGAGCAGTCAGGCTCAGCATGGGTCTGTAGATGCAAACTTGCTCATGGAAATTTCCTGCATCCAGTAAAACCTTTCTATTGTGGCTCCTGCTGCAGAGCTTAAGCCCTTCTCCTTCCACCTCACCTCTGCTCATGAGGAGTACCCTGGCCCTAGCACTGCATGTCTCTGCCAGCCTCCCCAGTCAAGCAGACAAGCATCCCACGCTGGTCCCATCATTCAACTCACCTGTCCTCATGGAAGTTAACACTAGCAGCTGGCTCCCCTTCTTCCCACTTGCCCATTGAGAATCTCCCACTGACAGTCTCTTCCACCCCCATCATACATGACTTCGTTTTTCACCATATGTGACTTGATTTCACTGGCAGTAGATAGGAATGTCTACCACACTGATTCATAGAATTATTCAGGTTGGAAAAGACCATTAATTCAGCACTGCCAAGTTCACCACTAAACTATGGCATCCCTCAGCACCACATTGACATATCTTTTGAATACCTCCAGGGATGGTGAATCAATCACTTTCCTGAGGAGCCTGTTCCAGGGCTTAACAACCCCTCTGGGGAAGAATTTTTTCCTAATGTCCAACCTAAACCTCACCTGGTGCAACACGAGGTAATTTTCTCTTTTTCTATTGCTTGTTACTTAGAAGAGACTGCTGTTGAAGTCCTGCTCTTTCCAAAACCCACACAGTTTTAGAGTAGTTTTGGAAAAGCTCTTTGAATTGAAAAGGCCAATCAAATGAGGGTTTATATCAAAGGAGAGAAAGGTGACAGCAGTAGCCATGTCACAGCCATCCAGTCTGCAACTGGACCTGCTCAGATGCTTCTACAACTACCTGAAGGGAGGCTGTAGCCAGGTGGGAGTTGGTCTCTTCTCCCAGGCAACCAGAAACAGAATAAGGGGACACAGTCTCAAGTTGTGCCAGGGGAGGTATAGGCTGGATATTGGGAGGAAGTTCTTCACAGAGAGAGTGATTGGCATTGGAATGGGCTGCCCAGGTAGGTAGTGGAATTGCCATGCCTAGAGGTGTTCAAGAAAAGACTGGATGGAACACTGAGTGCCATTGGCTAGGGCTGGGTGATAGGTAGGACAGGATGAGCTTGGAGATCTCTTCCAACTTGGCATTATTCTATTCTATTCTATTCTATTCTATTCTATTCTATTCTATTCTATTCTATTCTATTCTATTCTATTCTATTCTATTCTATTCTATTCTATTCTAAACCCTGTGAGGAATCTCCATCTGCAGCCCCTCTGTTACCCTCCTGATCACTGCAAAGCATCTCCCAGACATGCTTCCTACCCTGTGCAGCAATGAGGGGCAACCATCAGAGCTGTTTAGAAACATTTCTGCCTTTGTGTTTTTGCTTAGAAATAGCTGGCCAGTGACATAGACCTTGTCATAACCCCTTGCTACTTCCTGGATAAATACAGAGATGGGTTCTTTTTTCAGACAATAGGTCACTTGTGTCATTTCCCCAGCTATATGCTTTTCCTTTGTAACCTCTTTCCTCTTGGGGTATGACCTGTTCCCTGTGGGTGATCTAGCATCTATTTGCAGAGATGAAGTTCTCTACAGTTTTGGAAGGACTTTGGAAGTTTTGGTCACTTGGTGTCTGCTGGGCATGCTTTTAGGAGGCAATTGTTTAGAAGAACTGATTGAAACTGAATCTAGTTGTCGGCAATGCAAGAAGAAATTATGTCATGTGGATGGAGGAATAGTGGTAAGAGTCAATACCAAAATAGTCAGCATAGCCCTGAAATTCATGTACAGTGCCTATATCCATGATGTTTGGTTTGTGTCTCATGTTTTACCTGAAAGTTCCCTACTGCATCCTGCTGATTCTCTGTCCTGCTCCTTAGTCCCCACCCCACAACTCCTGCCTGGTTTGGGGAGATCATGGGAAGAATAAGTCCTTACTGCTCTTAGGGCCACGGTGGACTCTGTGCCCAGGAAAACTTTCACTTCAAGATTTTCTCCATGCTTTCCTTGTGGTTTGATGCACCAGCCAACATCTGTCAACATGAGTAGTCCACAGAGCATCAGAAGACAAAGACATTTATCAGTTGTGTGCCTCAGATCTCCTGGCAGTGTCTTTTTCCCACGTGAATCACCACTATCTCTTGAGGACCTAGCAGCTTCAAACCAACTGATGGTGGGCTAAAGACTTTGAGTGTTACCTCCCAAGATTCTAAGGGAAATCTAATTTGCAACTTGATAAGACCATAACAAGGTTACAGAGTCTTGTGAGTTTCATGACAAGCCAGATAAAACCCAGCTGATGCACCTATCCATCTAACATGTGGACAAAGCGAGGAGATAATTTCTTGTTGATCTAAGAAGGCTCTGAGCTAGCATGATCTGCAAGGAGGCTGATGAGATAACATTTAGAATCACACAGGTTTTGTGAATTCTCTCTCCTCGTAGCACAAGGTGCAGGGTCTCATATTGTATCTAGTCCTAGTCAGGCACCCAGCAAATAGTGTTTGATCTTCAGTGTCACAAGAGGTATCTGAGTGTTCTTTGTACAGAAGTCAATGATGGCAAAATTTCTACCAGTTGGTGGCCTGGTGCAGAAATTAGAAAAGTGGATGGCAGCAGCATGGCTAAATTTGAGCTACGAAGAGAAACAGTAATTAAGACCTAACGAGTAATTATCATAGTGGAAGGCAGCTTAAGAATGAGCACAACCCCAAATCCAGATATTTCTAGCTGCAGCTGAAACCCCACAATTAAGCTGTGATTTTGGTCATTATGAGGAAGTATTTCCAGAGCTGGGTCTTGCCTTTTGCTGCCTTTATCCAACAAAATGACTGACTCAGCACCAGGAGAAAGAGAACCCAGCATTTTGATAAAAGTAATCCAAATTACAGAATGGAGAGCCTGTGCTAGGCCGATGTTGGATGTCTCCACCAAAGCTGGATGCCAGCCTGTGGGCTGCCTTTTCATGATGAGGAAGGGAGAAAGCCTTCTGGTTAGTGGGGGATATGTTGGTGCAGGGGAGGTGAGTAATACCTAAAAATATTGATGTCTTCCCTTAGTAACAGAAGTCTCACCATATGGCAGCATGGAGGAGCAAATGTCATCATGCATTTCTCTGGTTCTTGGTCCATCTCTACCCACTCATTAGTTGATGACACTGATGCACCAGTAAGAAAAGGAGGGAAGTGGCATCCTTCAGTGGTCACTACTGGGACCAGTGCTGTTTAACATATGGACAGTGGAATTGAGCGTGTCCTCAGCAAAGTCTGCAGATGGCACCACGCTGTGTGGTCAGGTTTACATGCTGGAGGGCAGGGATGCCATCCAGAGGGACTTAGACAAGCTAGAGAGGTGGGCCCAAGCCAACCTCATGAAGTTTGACAAGGCCAAGTACAAGGTCCTACACCTGAATCTGGGCAACCTCAGGCACAAATACAAGTAGGTCTTTACAGCAGTCTTGTGGAGAAGGATTTGGGGGTGTCAGTTGTCAAAAATCTCAACGTGAGGTGGCAATGGTAGCAGGCAGTCCAAAAGGTAATCATGTCTTGGGCTGTACCAACAGAAGTCTGACCAGCAGGATGAGGGAGATGATTCTTCCCCTCTACTCTGCTCTCACCAGACCCTACCTTGGTTAGTGCATCTAGTTCTTCTGGTGCCCCTAACATAGGAGGGACATCGAACTGCTGGAGCAGGCCCAGAGGAAGACCAAGAAGATGATCAGAAGACTGGAGCACCTCCTCTGTGCAGACAGGCTGTGAGAGCTGGGGCTGTTCAGCCTGGGGAATACTCAGGAAAGACCTTATAACAGCCTCTGGTATATGAAAGGGGCCTACAAGATACCCAGGGAGGGACTTCTTTAGTAGGGCTTGTAGTGATAGGATGAGGGCAGATGGTTTTAAGCTTGAGGAGGGCATATTTAGACTGGATATTAGGAAGAAATTCTTTACAGTGAGGGTGATGAGGCACTGGAGCGGGTTGCCCAGGAAGGTTACAGTACCCTCTCCCCAAAGGTGTCCCAGGTCAGGTTGGATGAGGCCTTAAGTAACCTGGTGTAGTGGAAGGTGTCCCTGCCTATGGCATGGGGGTTGGAACTAGATGATCTCTAAGACCCCTCCCAATCCAAACCGTTACATGAATCTACAAACAGAATTGCAGCTCTCATATGGGTGCCTGATTGCTCTGTCCACTGCATGTTGCAAGCAGGCTGAGAGTGATTCTATAGATCATGCTGTGAATATAGATACCAAAGCAATAGTAGAAGTCTTAATGACTGATTTCCTTCCTGCCTTTCCCACTGGTGATACTGCAAGGATTGTGATTTACTCTGGCTTTTTCACATTGCAGACATTATCTTCCAGCAACAGGACAAAGGGCAGCAGGCCCAAAGTGGAACACAGGAAGTGAACATGAGGAAATGCTTCTTCCCCATAAGGATGCCAGAGCACTGGACCAAACTGCCCAGAGAGGTGGTGGAGTCTTCTCTGGAGAGATTAAAATCCTGCCCGGATATCATCCTGTGCAACCTGCTCCAGGTGACCCTGCTTTAACAGGGATGGTTAGACTGGATGATCCTTATAGGTCCCTTCCAGCCCCCACCATTCTGGGAATCTGGGATTAATAACACCTGCTGTGATAGATAACACCACCTTATCAACCAGACATTCTGACTCATTCATTCTTCACTTCCCTAGTCTTGATTCATCTGTGACAAGTGGCAGACGTGCTCTCCTGCCATGCATCCACCTTACTGTCTCTAATTGTCTCATCCTTCAGCATTCCCTGAGCATTTTCAGTACCACATGTCCATTTCCTGCCCTGTATTTTCTATGCAATGTGCAGGTATCTCCTAAACCTGCCCTCCTTGTGCACTATCCCAAAGCCACCTTTTAATCTTTTGATAAGATTACAATCATCCTGTTCATCAACTCCCTCCATAATTGCTCAACCACCATCAGCAGCTCCTCATGCCCAGGTACAAGGATAGATGTCTGGGTTTTTTTGGGTCTGCATTGGTGGCTTTAACCTAAAAGTGAGAGAAGGGATCTCAGAATCAAGCCCAGGACAGATGCTTGGAGAAGGAAATTGCCCTTTCTACCTGAGATGCATTCATCTACAGTGTCAAGAGTTCTTGCCACAGAACCCAAACACCTTTCTTGCCACCACTTTGACTTATCTTTTTAATGTTTTCTCCAAGACTTTCCCTTCCAACCCAACCCATTTTATGATTCTGTGATCCTATGACCATCCAGTTGCACACCATTTCAATGACATCTTTGCACCACAACAAGCCCCACTGGTGTGGCTAAAGCCCATCTTTTAGAAGCTCTTTAGGGCAGGGAATTTATTTTCTTATTGGCCTGTAAATTACCCAGCAGGGACTGGTTACTCTATAAGTGAGGTATAATAAATTAATAAAGTGCTAATATTCACCATAATTAATTGTCACTAATGGCACAGATTACTTTCTTGGCTAAACCAGTGTGTGGATTTACAGTGAGTATTTCTGTGCATAGCCACTGCACAGGACTAATTTTGAGCCTCTTTATCTAGTACAATTTTCCCCATGACTGGTTTTGTCACAGAGGTGAGAGAAGTCTGTCTGCATCCCTTACGTAAAAACACTTGCAAGAGTCAGCAAACCCTGGACACAAATGGGACTGGGAGGAAAATGAATTAAGGCAGAAGAGTTGTAATAAAGGGTTTGCAAGAATCACGGTCAAACTGGCTCAGAACCAAGTTTTTTTGGTTCACCAGAGATATTTTCTTTTAAACATAAATAAAAATAAAAATACTTTCCTGTCCACACTTCTGGTGGTTTGGGAGTTCCCTGCCCCCCCCACACACTGTGAAATTACCCAGGCTAGACTCAGATGGATGGAAGTTAAGGAATGAAGCTTTATATTACAGCTTTGCATGATATACAGGCAGACTAAGGGATAGAAACTCATATTTTTTTTTAGATTTCCAAATCTCCTTTTAACCCCACAAACCAACATAATTTCCCGTGTTTGCTGAAGATGTTTCAATCAAAGCATTGGCTTTTTTTGGACAAAACATTTTTTTTTTATCTCCCCAGAAGACACCACATTGAATTATGAGGAGGTTCTTCTCCCCCTCTACTCTGCCTTAGTGAGGCCAGACCTGGAGTACTATGTCCAGATTTGTGAGCCTCAGTTCAGGGAACTACTGAAGAGAGCCCAATGGAGCTACAAGACTGATGAGGGGACTGGAGCATGCCTGCAAGGAAGAAAGGATGAGGGCCCTGGGGTTGTTTAGTCTGGTGAAGAGCAGACTGAGAGGGGATCTTCTCAATGCTGATCAATATCTAAAGGACAAGTGTCAAGAGGGTGGTGCTGGACTCTTTTCAGGGGTGTCCAGTGACAGGACAAGGGGCAACAGGCACAAACAAGACCATCAAGTTCTACATGAACATGAGAAACAAATTCTTTCTTTTGAATGTGGCAGAGCATTGGAAACCAAAGAGGTTTCAGAGTCTGCTTTTCTGGAGACTTTCAAATCCACCTGGAAGTGACCTGCTCTAGGGGAACCCACTATAGCAGATGGATTAGATGTTCCCCAGAGGTCCCTGTCAATTCCTACCATTCTGTGGTTCTCTGATTGACTTTTGGTAAGTCTGGGGAAAGAAGCACCACTGATGAGAGAATGGGGGATGTCACTTCAGCACTCATGAGAGATCAGGGAGAGGCTTTGCTTTATTGCCCTTATCAAGCATGGGGCTGGCTGCCTACCTTCCTCACACAACCTCCAGGCACCTCCTGGGAGACCCAGGAAAGAGGAGCAATGGGCTTGGGAATGCAGATAGGGGTCACTGTGGTGCCTCTGGCATCTCATTATCATGTTTTGAAATGCTCTTGGAAGATATGTGAGCTGAAAGGTCAGCAGAGTCCCAGACAGGCAGAAAGGCTGGGAGAGGTAGACTGAAAAAACCCCACCTGTGTGTCCTTGGTGGTTTTAACTCAGGTATTAATTACCACCCTATCTACTAAGCTGATCTGAGCGTGTCTGCAGCTTCCTCTTGAAGATGCTTCTATCAAAGCCACTGCTGTCTGCGTGCTTGCATGGCTGCTCCAAGGGCTGCAAAGGACAAGGCTGGTGCTGATTAAGGGCCCAGTGATGTCAGCCAGCCCTCAAAGGCTTTTTTGCCATGGCGGTGAAGCTGATTTACCTGCAGAGAGGCTGACTCAGTGATGCTGTGAGGGTCAAGCTAAGCCAGGAGGACATCATACACCTGCCATGGGATAGAACCATGCACGTGCTGAGTGGCCAGGCTTTGGTTGATGGGCTTCCATTGCAATAACTTGGTTGTGTGTCTGAGCCAGTAATGTGAGCTTTGTAGCTTCTTTGTTTCTCCACACATGCAGCCTGGGAATTGTAAACACTCTGTCATTTCCCAATGCCAGTGAAATGCGTTGCACAATATTCCCCTTTCTGGTTGTGCTGGTGGGGTTTTGTGCTGCTCTGGGAGAGATGACTGGGTTTTGTGGCTTGTCTTTGGCACAGACAGGGTTTATGCAAAGCATGATATTCACCAAGAGCAAGCAGGAGCCCCCACGCTTATAATGTCCAGCTCATCCACTGGCTGTGGGATAACAGTTCTCATGTCTGGGCATCTCTCTGCAACTGATCAAAGTTGTCCCTTACCAGAGTGCTGGAACACCTCTCCTGTGAAGAAAGGCTGGGGGAGTTGGGGTTGTTCAGCATGGACAAGAGAAGGTTCTGGGGAGAACTTCTTTCATGTTTTCAGTACTTAAAGGGGCCTATAAGAAAGATATAGAATAGAATAGAATAGAATAGAATAGAATAGAATAGAATAGAATAGAATAGAATAGAATAGAATAGAATAGAATAGAATAGAATAGAATAAAGCCAGGTTGGAAGAGACCTCCAAGATCATCCAGTCAAACCTATCACCAAGCCCTATCCAGTGCCAGTAATTGTTCCTTTCAGTGTTTCAGTATCTGAAGGGGCCTACAGGAAGGCTGGAGAGGGACAATTCACAAGGTCTTGTAATGACAGGACAAGGGGTAATGGGTTCAAACTGTCAGAGGGGAGATTTAAAGGGAATGTTAGGAAGAAGTTCTTCACAGTGAGGGTGGTGAGACACTGGCACAGGTTGCCCAGGGAGGTTGTGGCTGCTCCCTCCCTGAAGATGTTCAATGGCAAGCTGGATGAGGCCTTGAGTGACCTGATCTAGTGGGAGGTGTCCCTGCCTATGGCACAGGGGGGCCAGAACTGGATGATCTTTGAGGTCTCTTCCAACCTAAACCACTCTATGATTCATTCTATGGTTCTATGATTCCTTAAACACCTGTAGGGATGGCGACTCCACCACCTCCCTGGGCAGCCTATTCTTGTGGCAAATCATCCTCTCTGTGAAGGACAGACTTTTTAGCAGGGCTTGTCATGAGAGGACAAGGAGTGATGGTTTTAACCTAAAAAAGAGGAGATTTATGCTAGATATAAGGAAACATTTTTTTTACAATGAGGATGATGAAACACTGTCCCAGGTTGCCCAGAGAGGTGGTAGATGTCGCATTCTTGGAAACGTTTCAGGTCAGGTTGGACAAGGCTCTGAGCAACCTGATGTAGTTGGATGTCCCTGTTCTCTGTGGGGGGGTTTAGACTGGATGACCTTTACCACCCAAAGCATTTGATGAGTCTATGAAAGTCACGGAATTACAGTATGACGAAATGGTTCAACTTGGAAGTTATACAATCATCTAATTCAACCTCTTGTTCCTCTTAGAGCTGCATAAAGCTGAAATTATCAGTCTAAAAAGAAATACAAACAATTACAGGATCATAGAACCACTTGGGTTGGAAGAGACCTTCAATATTACCTAGTTCCAACCCCCTTGCCTTGGACAGGGACACATTTCACTAGATGAGTTTGCTCAAAGCCTCATCCAGCCGGGCCTTAAATGCTTCCAAGGGTGAAGCACCCACAACTTCTCTGGGCAACCCGTTCTAGTACCTCACCACCCTCATAGTAGAGAACCTCTTCCTAATAACTCATAAACATATACTGTCCAGAAAGTCAGTATTTAAGCTGCTAAGGAGCACAAACAAACCTGCCATCTGCTGCAAAAGGGGCTGCCTTTGCCCCTGTGAAAAAGTCAGTGAGGTAGTAAGCAGCTGCTACATCCCTCCATTGTTCTGAAGAGCTGATTCGAGATAAACAGCTGTGGAACCCATTGCTGGAAGCAGTCTGGGTGCAGTTTCATAGGAGGATGTTCAAAGCCAGGCTGTGTGGGAGATCCACGCTAACTCACAATCAAATGGCATGCTTCAGTAGAGAAATGCCAGAGGTCAAGATAGCTCTGGATGAGTAACCATGTGCTGCAGGGGCTTAGGAATAAATCCACAGAGAGAAACGAGCCTAATCGCTATTGCAGAATCAGACCTCGTCTCCTCTGTTGAACTGGATATGTTTTAGATAGATCCCATTAGCTGCAACCAAGCCACTCTGGGTTATCATCACTTCTGCCTGTGACAGATGAGCCAAAGCACAACACTGAAGCATTCAATTCCAGGGTGGAAATCCAGTAGCATCTTCTTTCACGTAATTAACCAAGGAACCAAAGCAAATGTGTTATGCACAAAGAGCAAATTAAATCACTGTGGATTGGTCATGCCTGCAGAAAATAGAACTGTCAAGAAGGTTGTTTCTTAATCTGGTGAGGGTTATTTATAGCCACGCTGTCTGTAGGAGCTCATTCGAGCAGACAAGGAGCATGGCAGGGGCTGGAGCTGCCAGGAGAAATCAGATGTGCTTGAGTAAGGCTGGGAACACGGGCAAAGCCAGGCAGAATTCTTTCGGGTGAGCTTTTTTTCCTAGCTGGAAATGTTGGTTTGTCACAAATTGAAGCTTTCTGCAGCAACATGCCAGGCTGTGTTTGTACTGACAAAACAGCAGGGCCAGGGCAAGGGCTGAAGCTGGGACTCTGACCATCAGTGGTGTTTTGGTGTGTTCCCTAGTGTGGTGTAGGGACAACATGGCTCAGGAATGGCTCCTAGGTGCAGCCATACTGTACTATCACCCAGATTTTTTTTAATGTGCATCAGCTGAGAGCTTCTCCTATTCAGCAGGACTCTCCTAAAGCAAACCAATTATCTCCTCATTTCATAAAATTATAGAATGCTTTGGGTAGAAAGAGACTTTTAGAGGTCATCTAATTCAATCCTCTGCAGTCAGCAGAGGCATCTTCAACTACATCAATTTGCTTAGTGCCCCATCCAATCTGACCTTAAATGTTTCTAGAGCCAATGTTTCTAGGGATGGGGCATCTATCACCTCTCTGGGCAACCTGTGACAGCATTTCACCAACCTCATTGTGAAAAATGTGTTGCTTAGATCTAGGCTGAGTTTAAAACCATCACCCCTTGTTCTGTCACAACAGATACTGTTAAAAATTCCGTCCTCATCTTTATTATAGACCCCTTTAAGTACTGAAAGGCTGCTTATTGCAGCTCTCCCTGGAGCCTTCTCTTCTGCAACCTGAACAGCCTCAGCTGTCTCATCCTGTCCTCACAGCAGAGGGGCTCCAGCCCTCAGATCGTTTTTGCATCCCTGCTCCAGACCCACTGAACAAGACCTTGACTATTGTTTGTAGACCACAGGATTTTGTGGATTATACTGATGGGATCTGTGAACACAGCTGAGGACAGCAGCCTGCTCTCAAGAAGCCAATGCCCTCCCATGATGGATGAGCTGGATAAGACTGGGAGCAGCTGGGTGAGGAACAAAGAGAGGGCCATGTCAGTGTGATGCACCATGGCTGCCATGCCATGCACAGCCCTGGGAAAGTCCCAACACTCAGAATGAAACTCCATCCCAACGGCTGTGTCCTCACTGCTTTTATGTGGTAAGAGAGAGCTGTGGGAAACTACCTGTTCCACAGGGGGTGGAGGCAGAGGCAGAAAATGGTTCTACTCTCAGTTGCATGACAGTTCTTGACAGCTGGGAGAGAAAGTGAGCAGCAGTGCTCCCTGACTGGCACTTTGCACAGATCCATTGGGGATCTCCCCTTTGGAGGTCACCAACCCTCTGAAGCAAAGCTGAGCTTATCTCTTGACCTGTCTCTGCCTCTGTGGCAGCCCCCATTCTTAGAGAAGTGTACACTTATTAAGATTGCAAAAGACATCTAAGATCATCAAGTCCACCTTGATGGCTAAAGTGAGGTGGTTGGACCATTGAGTTATCCTTTGTGCTGGCCTCTAAGCTTGCATGTGTGTAAATCATCCCAAGGCACACTTGTGCATTGATGATGGAAAAGTTGTTTTATTATTATTATTATTATTATTATTATTATTATTATTATTATTATTATTATTATTATTATTATTATTATT
>VWZI01021920.1:61697-75471 GCA_013396835.1 Psilopogon haemacephalus | reverse complement strand
GTTGGAAGAGACCTCCAAGATCATCCAGTCCAACCTATCACCCAGCCCTATCCAATCAAATACACCATGACACTAAGTGCTCCATCCAGTCCTTTCTTGAACATCTCCAGGGATGGTGACTCCACCACATTCCTGGGCAGCCCATTCCAATGCCAATCACTCTCTCTGTGAAGGACCTCCTCCTAATATCCAGCCTACACATCCCCCAGCACAACTTGAGACTGTCCCCTTATTCTGTTGCTGGTTGCCTGAGAGAAGATTCCAAACCCCACCTGGCTACTACCTTTAGGTAGTTGTAGATAGAAATGAGGTCACCTAAGTATTACAATGTCTGGGAGTGGTATATACTTATCTGTTCATCTCTGCCCTGGTTAGGCTGCATCTCCAGCAATGCGTCCAGTTCTGGACCTCCCAGCACAAGAGGGACAGAGAATTACTGGGGAGAATCCAATGAAGGGCCACAAAGATGATCTTGCAAATTGGGAAAGGATCTTACAAATGCCTAAAGGATGGAGGTCAGGAGCACTGGGGCTGTGCTCTTTTCAGTGGTGACCAGTGATAGCACAAGGGGTAACAGCTGCTGTAGTGGGTTTGCAGTGACCTGCCCCCCCACCTTTTAAAACCCCGGCTAAAACTCAGAAAAACACACTGCAAGTTAATAAATGAAGCTTTATATTTACAGCAATGCAAATATACAAGCAAATATTTACAAGATATAACAGATATTTACAGAAATATACAGTAAAAAAGGAATACAGACACCACACCCCTCCTGGAGACCAAAATCCCCAAGAGAGGGAAACCAAACCCCCCCACCACCTTTCCCTCCTTCCCCCAGCTTTATCTCACCACTTGATGATGCTGCAGATAAGCTGAAGATCGGTCAGAAAGATTAGTGGCAGGAAGGAATGAATGGTTTTAGTAATTTTACTCTGAATTAGTTCAAAGGCAGAGAGACAAAGGCAAGAAGCTGCTGAAGCCTGCACGGACCCAGAGCCGACTGAACTGCGCAAGCACACTGGCTTATCTGGATGTTTTGGGAACATTCTCAAAACAATCTTCTTTCTTCTCTCTCAGTGAAACTGGGTGAAGTGACACAGTATGTTTAATTTCTCACTCAAATTCTCCAATTAGCTCAAACCAACACAGCTACAAACTAGAAGAAAGGAGGTTTTGCTTGAGCCTAAGGAGAAACTCCTTTGCTGTGAGGGTGATGGAGCACTGGACTAGACTGCCCAGGGAGGTTATGGAGCCATCTTCTTCAGAGACTTTAAAAAATCGCCTGCATGCATTCCTGTGCAACCTGATCGAGGCAAACTTACCTTAACAGGGATGTGAACTTAGATGATCTCTGGATATCCCTTCCAGCCCCTACCATTCCATGATTCTGTAATTCTCTGAACTGCATTTTTGATTTGTTTCTAATAAAGGCTGTAGAAAGGGTATGGGTTTGGCTTCCTTGACAGAGAAGCTCTGGAGGCAGACAGAGGCTGTGAGTATTTAGGGCTGTGGCCAGTGAGTTTCTGCCAATAAATGCAGTCCTCTCACATGTGGCAAGTGGAAGAAGTGCCTGAGATTTGGATCTTTGCCTGGTGCTGGCTGGAAGGCAAGAAACAGCAGAGGTGCTCAAGGTGAAAGTAAAGCATAGGTGAAGCACAGGGGAAGAAGTCACCAGGTGTCACAGATAGCTATTTCTGGTACTCAGTGTGTGCTGCATGACTTAAACAAAGTTCATGTTTAATTTACCCTTAGACAGGTTTTGCACAGCTCTGCAATTGCTTGGTCACAAGGCTTTTCTTCTCAGCTGTTGCCCCAACAGAGGTAACCAGCAACATTGATCTTATGATCAGCCTCTACATAGAATCATAGAATTGTTTGCAAAAGACCTTTTAAGACTGCCAGGTTCAAACACTAACCCAGCACTGCCAGGTCACCACTAAACCACCTTGCTAAACACCACATCTACATGGTCTTTAAATTCCTCCAGGCATAGTGACTCTACCACTTTCCTGGGCAGCCTATTCCAGGGTGTAACAGCACTTTTGGGCAATAATTTTTTCCTAATATCCAACCTAAACCTCCCCTGACATAACTTGAGGCCATTTCCTCTTCTCTTATTTACCTGGGAGGACAGACTGACACTTACCTACCTCACTACATCCTTTCAGGTGTGCGATCTGGTGTTAAGGTTTGTTCCAGTGAATTCACTTACGTTGCTGGTCTGGCAGAACTGCTCTCTTGGCCCTGGGTGGCTGAGGGTAGACATTGCTGGATATGAATTTGGTCCTACCAGTATCTCACATCTGAACTGCATGAGATAGGCAGTAAGGTGCTTTGGATTACCTGTGATGGGGCTCCCAAAGCAGCTCCTTCTGTCTTTGCTCAGTGGATGGATGTCAGAGGTGCCAAAACCCCTGATTTTGCTGACACCTCCCAGGATGCCGGTGTCTTGGGAAACTCAAAACAGCAAATTACAGATGAGGCAAATTAAGTCATGAGGAAAATGCCTAGAGGCCAAAACCAAGATGCAACCAATATTGCAGCCTTGCATGGATGTGGAGCTGCAGATAGGCTTTTGCTATGCTGACTGAACAATCCAGAAGGTTTTATACGGAACCCAGAGGCTATGCACTGAAAAAGTGGTGTGGGTGGGAGGGAGAAGACGAGGAACCAAACCATACCCATTTTTAGGTGCATAAATGGAGTTAATTCCTTGCCAGCTAGTGCTTGCTCTACAGAACGTGCTGGGAACAGTGTTTATTGGCTATGCAAAGTTCCATGATTATGAAAATAAAGTCTCAGATAAGCCAAACTAGCTTGTCATGAGGTCCACAAAGACCAAAATGTGTTTAGAGAGATGCAAAACCTGCCTTCTGCTTGAAGCACTGAAGCTGGGAGCAATGACATCACTGCTAGCCCAGGACTGTGCATCAAGCTCTATCTGATCTTCCGGACAATGCACTTGCTTCTTGTCTCCTCCTTCTCTTGCCCAAGGGATGTTTTGGCTCTTGTTACTGAGCAAAGAGAAAGGCATATGTGACCTAAATCAGGGTTTACTTCTTCTCACATCCCTCCAGCCTGAGTAAACAACAGAGGATGTGACTGAGAGCACATAAGGTGCCTCCTCAATGCCTCTTCTCTGCTTCACATCTTCTTCTCCCTTCCCCAGAGGTGAATTTGACTCACTCTGTATTTAGAAAGATGCTTCTCCTTTCCTCACCCTGCTTATTAAACTGCCTTCATCAGCCAGTCCCCAACCCACCTCTGAAGATTTTATTATGTGGAGTAGCATTGTCCAACATGGTCTACCTCCCAAACCAAACCCCACCTGAAGGGTGGGAAAGGATGGGAAAAACCCAGGAGACTGACAAAACAAACACAAAAAAAGACTCACTTGATCAGTGTGAGTGCCAGCCCCACCCTGGGGTGTGGAATAAACACCGACAAGTATTTATTCATCACCACTCAGCATCCAAGTATTTGTTTGTCACATGGGCACACACTGTGTGTGCTGCCTGCCAGGTGCCTTCCCTTCACAGCTACCTACCCTGGGCTTCTGGCTGCTGAGGAAGAAGAGGAAAGAGATCCTTCCTGTGAGGTTTAGAGTCATAGAACCACAGCATGCTCTGAGTTGGAAGGGACCTAGTCCAACACTGGTTATAAATATTCTAGGATTGCTAGCAGTTCTATATCTGGATGCATAAGACTATTTGTTTGGCATCTGAACTTCTACCCAAATATTCTTCTGCACCACATATTTGTCCATCTATTTGTATAAATGCAGTCAGAACTGTTTACATATATATATATATGTGTGTGTGTGTTTGTATGTGTATATATATGTGTGTGTGTATGTATGAAAATATATTTAGTATTTCATGGAAACATCCAGGTTGGAAAAGCCCCTCAGGATCACCAGGTCCAACCTATAACCCTAATCTACAAGATTCATCTTAAACTATATCCCTAAGCACCACATCCAAACAACCCTTAAACACATCCAGTGCTGGTGACTCCACCACCTCCCTGGGCAGCTCATTCCAGTGCCTGACCACTCTCTCCCTGAAAAACTTTTTCCTAATGTCCAATCTAAACTTAGCCAGTCTCAACTTGAGGCCAGTCCCCCTTGTTCTGTCTCCAAATCATATCTTGCATCACCCAGGAGGTGTTTAAAAGATGCAGAGTTGTGGTGCTAAGGGAAATGTTTTAGCACCAGATTTGGCAGATATGTGTATTCACCCACCCACCTTCACCTACGTGTGAATGCACAGAGCTGGAAATTGTAACCAGGGTGCCATGTCATTAATAATCCACAAATCAGAAGTTTTCAGCCATGAACATGTGGCACACGAGGCCATTTTAATCTTTTGTGTTCACACATACACATCTTTTCTCCATCTGTCTAGTGAACAACAGGTCAGTATAGAGGTGTGCTTAACACTGGTGTGTGTTACTCGGGAGTGGGTTCAGAGAGGGCCACAAAACTGATCAGGGGGCTGGAAAATCTCTGCTGTGAGGAAAGGATGAGAGAGCTGGGGTTGTTCAGTGTGGAGAAGAGTCCAGGGAGACCATATTGCAGCTCTTCAGTACTTACAGGGGCCTGACAGAAAGATGAGGACAGACTTTCAGCAGGAGTTGTTGTGACAGGACAAGGGGGTGACTTTTAAAATAAAAGACAGGGTATTTAGACTCAACGGAATCATAGAATCATAGCTGGAATTAGTTGGAAGGGGCCCTTGAAGATCATCTTGTCCAACTCCCCTGCAGTGAGCAGGCACAACTAGATCAGATTGCTAAGCCCTCAAGTTTGACCCTGAATGTCTCCAAGGATGGAGCCTCCACCACATCTCTGGGCAACCTTTTCCAGTGTTTCTCTACTTTCATTGTGGAGAGCTTCCTCCATGTGTCCAATCCAAATCTATCCTGCTCCAATTTGAAACCACTGCCCCTAATCCTATCATTACAAGCCCTTCCAAAGAGTCCTTCTCCAGCCTTCCTAATACTGATATGCTTCTATGAGGTCTCCCCAGAGCTTTCTCTTACCCAGGCTGAATAACCCAAACTCTCACCCTGTCTTCGTAGGAGAGATGTTCCAGCACTCAGACCATTGTTGAGCCCTTCCTCTGGACCCTCTCCGGCAGGTCCATGTCTCTCCTGTGTTGAGGACTGCAGAGCAGGACACAGTACTCAGATGAGACCTCACCAGAACAGACTAGGTTACAGAATTACCTCTCTTAACATGCTGACCATGCTTCTTTGAATGCAATCCAGGATGTGATTAGATTTCTGGGCTACAGGTGCGCATTGCTGGTTCATGTAGAGACTCTCATCCATCAGTAACCTCAAGTAATTTTCTGAAGTGTTGCTCCCAATCCCTTCATCCCCCATCCTGGATAGATACAGGAATTGCCCTGACTCACGTGCAGGACCTTGCACTTTACCTTATTGAAACTCATGAGAAGGAAGTTTTTTTGGTTTTGTTTTTTTTTTTTTTTTTTTTTTTTTTTTTTTTTACAAAAATGGTAGTGAAACACTGCCTGGAGAGATAGTAGATGTCCCATCCCAGGAAACATTCCAGGTCAGGTTGTTTATGTCTCTGAGCAACCTAATCTGGTTGCAGATGTCCTGGCTCACTATAGAGAAGTTGGACTTTAAAAAAAAGGTCCCTTCCAACACAAACCATTCTATGATTCTCTGAATGTGGATGAATTGAATTAACACTTGACACTGGTTATCTCAGCCAAGAAACATCAACAGGACAGCAAAATGTGTCTGTTGTATTTGACTGAATCAGTACAAATTGGATGGATGCCAAGTGTAAGGTCCTGCACCTGGGTCAGAGCAATCCCAAGAACAACTCCAGGCTGGGTGGCAAATGGCTGAGAGCAGCCCTGAGGAAGAGGACCTGGGGGTCTGGGTTGACAATAAGCTCAACATGAGCCTGCAGTGTGCATGCTGCCCAGACAGCAACTGTGTGCTGGGCTGCATCAAGAGCAGTGTGGTCAGCAGGGCAAGGGAGGGGATTCTGCCCCTTTACTCTGCTCTCATCAGACCCCACCTGGAGTACTGCGTGCAGTTCTGGAGCCCCCAACACAAGAAGGACATGGAACTGTTGGAGAGAGTCCAGAGGAGGGCCACGAAAATGATCAGAGGGCTGCAGCACCTTTGCTATGAGGACAGGCTGAGAGAGTTGGGGCTTTTCAGCCTGGAGAAGAGAAGGCTTCGAGGAGACCTTATAATAGACTTCCAATATCTGAAAGGGGCCTACAGGAAGGCTGGGGAGGTACTATTCACAAAGTCTTGTAATGACAGGGTGAGGGGTAATGGGTTTAAACTGGCAGAGAGAAGATTTAGATGTCAGTAAGAAGTTCTTTACAACGAGGGTGGTGAGACACTGGAACAGGTTGCCCAGGGAGGTTGTGGCTACTCCCTCCCTGGATGTGTTCAAGGCCAGGCTGGATGAGGCCTTGAGTGACCTGTTGTAATGGGAATTGTCCCTGCCTGTGGCCCAGGGAGGTTGGAACTGGCTGATCTTTGAGGTCCCTTCCAACCTAAACCGTTCTATGATTCCATGATGTCTTGATCACCTTGATGTAACTACCAAGAGAAAAAAAAAAAAAAGAAATACCTTTGTATGACTAAAGAGGAAAAGTTCCTGGTTGATCCCGTGACTAGCAAAGTGCTTCACCAACGGATAAACTGAAAATGTGGAGGTGTGGTACCTGGGAGAAAAGTTATGACAACATGTGACAACTACCCTTTGATCTGTCCCAGCTTTAAAGATATTAGAGTAAATGTCTTTAGGGCCAGTGAGTTATAAATGTTGACCATGGTGATTAGATAAAGGTGGTTAGTGAGAAGTTTAATTTCCTGCCTGAAATGGTCATGATGAGAGGGTCATGATGAGAGGGTCATGATTAGAGGGTCATGATGGTCACGATGGGCTGCAAGAGGTCAGGGAATGGGCCTTAAGGGAAGGGGTTTATTTTATTGTCTTCAAGGGTGTAAAAGTAAGGAGTTTTCTCAGCTAATCTCAGTACTTAGGGAGCTGAAATTTTATCTAGAAGTGATCCTTGGGACAAAGCCCTGGTGAGACTTGTGAGTTTGAACCAGTAATTCAGAGAAGCATTAAAGGCAACATGGAGATTTGTGTTCTGTTCCAAGTCTGGCTGCCCCTGTATTCTTGGGTAACTAAGGACATGTTTCATCCTTATCAGTGACAATCTACTGTCATAGTCTTTATGACAGCAATTTGCTAAAAAGCCCACAAGACTTTACTAAGGTGGCCCATTGCAGCATCTGCAATATGCTCCAGTGCCCACACTGAAATTTAATTTCAGAAGTGTGGGTGATGCCAGTGACAGCAGAGGATGTGATGCCCAATTTTGACATAGGTGACAAAATCATAGAATCATAGAGTGCTTTGAGTTGGAAGAGATCTTAAAAATCATCTAGTCCAACCTCTATGCAGTCAATAGGGATATATTTAACTAGATGCCCATCTGCTGTTGACTCCTATGACTTGACAGGGAACAGAAGTCAGGCATTTCTGAAGGTCTTCTCTGCTATCTGTGATTTTGAGATGGATAGAAGGCATGTCTCAGTCACACCAGAAAGTGGTTTGGTAGGACATATGCTCCACCTTAAGTCATCCTTCCACAGCTCATTATTTGAGTTCCTATAAGGATGCTTTTCTTCCACAGCCATACCACCAGTGAAATAGACACAAATTTGCATTTCCAGGTCAGAAACCTTTGTGGTCAAAGAGCAAAGCCACACTAGGGCATGGCACTTCTTTAGCCATATCATGTATACATCACCTGTTACATGGTAGACCAAAGGAGTAACTACTATTTCTTTTCCTGAAACCACCAGAAGAATAAGCAGGGGATGCTGGGAGGTCAAGGCAGCTTTTTCAGTCAGATGTGTCAAGTTCCACTTAAGATACAGCATGTTCCATTAGATAAGAATTATGATGGCTTCTCACCTGGAATCCTGTGGCACTGGCTGTCATATGTTCTCAGCAGTCTCATGGTAACTGTGGCAGACAGTGGCTTGTAGCTGACTCGCAGCACTTCTATAATTGGAGACACACCTCTGAAGCTATAAATGCAATTGCACCTCAAGAAATTACTCAGATGAGAGAAAGAAAGGCATCAGCTGCTTTGTGACCACGATGAAATCTACAGATAGAGTATCAGTGAAGTCTACTGAGAAGGCATTATACACAGCTGCCGCCCAGAAGCAGAGCTCTCCTGTGCTCCTTGGCTTGCTGACATTTCCAGGCTCCCAGTTAGACTCTATAACCTCTGATAAAAGTATCTCTGAACTTAGCATAAGTCAACTCCTGCTCTGCACTGAACTGAAAGTGGCCCAGGTTTCAGTGACAAGATGTCCCTGTGTTTCTTGGTGGCAATTTCACTGTAGGAGGAGAACAGAGAGCTAAGAGACTTTTTTGGGAACCCCTACAAGGTG
This sequence comes from Psilopogon haemacephalus, assembly GCA_013396835.1. Lineage (NCBI taxonomy): Eukaryota > Metazoa > Chordata > Aves > Piciformes > Megalaimidae > Psilopogon > Psilopogon haemacephalus. The sequence continues at coordinate 66,996 of VWZI01021920.1, read as the reverse complement.
GGTGTGGGTTGGCCAAGAAATTTTTGGTAGGCTCCAAGGTCTTCAGCGCCATCTACTGCTATGCTAAGTCTTGTCTTCCTTGTCCCTCCAGGAATGGGTCCAGAGGATACGCTCAGGCTCAAAGGATGGGGGTAGTTAGTAGCTACCTCTATTGCTCTGCTGCTCCTATGGGCTGAGTACAAACTAAAAGGCAGCTGGTGGCTGGAGATAAAACATTGGTGCCGTTTCCTTCACAAATTCATACAAAGGGCAAGAAAAAGCAACCACCTCAGACTTACCTGGCAATGAGCAAAAATCAGGGCAAAGATAGTAACTGGGAGCTATGGTGCTGTTCATTCTAATTTGCTTCTGGCTAGAGGATGTTCTCCACTGTCAGCATAAACTTACAAAGTGAAGGTTGAGTAGACCATTAAGTGAAGGTCAGAGGGAAATGGAGATAGAGAGTTTATCACTTTGGGTTCATTGACTTATCTGTGACCAGATGCAAAACATCCTTCACATTAAAAAGCGAAGAACAGTTAGATGAACATGTGGTAGGACAGGTATGCTTGAAGCATTGTGTCTATGTCATATTCTAATCTCAATCAGCTTGAAGCAAATCAGATGAAATAGCTGAAGTAACATGGAATTTCAGCACCCTTATTAAGAACAGACCTTGGAGCTCTGTGCTCTTCCCAGGTAAAGGAACATAGAACTTCAACAGCCTTGCCAGTCCTACAAAAGAACTAACTGATGGAGCAAGATAGCAAGTCATCACATGAGAGAAACCTTCTCACCCAGCTACTGTCATTTTAAGGCATTTTCTGGAGTCTGTCCCTCCCTTGCACATTCAGGTGGTACCAACACACATGCTCCTCTCAGCCTACCCAGAGGCTGGTTGTTAACTTTTTAAAGTGAAGGCCCAAAATGGAGTCTATTTAACTTTGCTGCTTCTGTAGACAAAGGCCAAGCAGAAACTTCAGCATCTCCCAGTCCTCAGCAGTCCACATGGCAGGCAAGAAGGAGGATGAAGCATGATTTGTGTTGCATATCATCTCTAAAGCTGTCACAGACCATTGCAAGTGTTTCAACATCTTGGAAATGAGAAGGACTTGGGTATCTTCTCTAAATTCTGGTGTTAGAAAAGGTGTCTGGGGCTCCAGGAAATCCAACAACAATCTTTAAGAAGAATTTTCCCTTATTCAGGGAGTACAAAACCTTCCAGATGTATGACTGATCCCTGCTCAGCAAGATTTTCACTCTTCTTTGCCAATGGCCAAAAAATTTAATGCACATTAGCTTGCATTTAATTCTTCTGTTTAGTGGAACCATTATTAAGATCTGGGATAACACTCAGCCAATGAGAGGGCCTGTGGGATGGCTCCAAGTCATAATTTTGTCAAATTATGCTCATTCAACTTTAATTATCTCACCTGTGAAGCCCTGAAATTCAAGGAGTCCTAAATATGGCCTGGACTCCATCTAACACCTTGGCTGAGGGATTTGGGAACCGATCTCTTCATGCTCCCACACCAAGCACTTCACCTTTATCAAGATCTGTTATGCTGTCAGACCCTCTGGGACACAGGAAATAGAAAGAAACATCTTTTGAGGAATTTGTAACCCAAAAGCAGGAAAGAGATTTTGGAAGGAAAAAAAAAAATCGGAGATTGAACTAATTAAAACCAATTTGCTGAGTTCCACCAACAAACGTCTGTGTTCATGATCTGGGATTTAAACACAGCCTTAGGATGTCTTCTGCATGATCTTCTGGTGAAGATTTGATCAGCCTGATTCAGCACTGTCAGGAAAGACACAGATATCCCAAGCGCAATCCCAAGCACAAATCCAGGTGGGGTGCTGAGTGGCTGGAGAGCAGTCCTGAGGAAAAGGACCTGGGGGTCTGGGTTGACAAAAAGCTCAACATGAGCCTGCAGTGTGCACATGCAGCCCAGACAGCAACTGAGTGCTGGGCTGCAGCAAGAGCAGTGTGGCCAGCAGGGCAAGGGAGGGGATTCTGCCCCTTTACTCTGCTCTCGTCAGACCCCACCTGCAGTACTGTGTGCAGTTCTGGAGCCCCCAGCACAGGAAGGACATGGAACTGCTGGAGAGAGTCCAGAGGAGGGCCACGAAAATGATCAGAGGGCTGGAGCAGCTCTGCTATGAGAGTTGGGGCTTTTCAGTTTGGAGAAGAGGAGGCTCTGAGGTGATGTTATTTTGGCCTTCCAGTATCTGAAGGAGGCCTACAGGAGGGCTGGGGAGGGACTGTTCACAAGGTCTTGTAATGACAGGACGAGGAGTAATGGGTTTAAACTGGCAGAGAGGAGATTTAAATGAGATATTAGGAGAAAGTTCTTCACAGTGAGGGTAGTGAGACACTGGAATGTGTTGCCCAGGGAGGTTGNGGGGAGGGGAGGGGTGTCCCATTAAGGAAAGTCAGAACATAGTCTCACATAATTACAATATAAGTAGTTCTGCTAGGCTCCAGCTGGTGTTGATTTGTCACCAGTCTTGTGCTGCAGATGGTTGGGTAAATTAGGAGTCCTGTGTATAGCAACCTGCAGGATTTTTTCCAAGAAAAACAAACACAAAACCATCAGTGTGGTTTCTGCGGGGATAAACCTCAAGCTGAAACCTTGGCTTTGCCTATTTCTACTAGAGAACAGTCCCACTGACAACTTCTGCAATGGGCATCCCAACAGGAGAGAACCTCCTGAAAATCTTTGATTTTTTTCCCCTTTTCTTTAGCAGCAGCTCTTCTAGCCGGTACGCTTGTGCTGCTCCTCCTGGAATGCAGAATGGCAGGAGAAGGGCTACAACCGTGCAAACACACCCAAATTCCTAGTGGGCATCACCCAGGTCTCCAGCTGGGAGATCTGAGGTGCCAAACGGGCCCCCGATCACCTGCTGAATGCTCTGGGGATGACTGTGTTGCCATCAGCCTTCTCAGAAGGGCTTGTAGGCAGGTGATAAGATTAACACCTGTGCCTCACCCACCCTCCCTGTCCCAGTGTTGCCAAAACCTCTTTGGCAGCCCTGCTCTGTGGCCTGCTGAGAGCTGGGTTTCAGGAGTTCATGATGACCTTAGAAATTCTCTCAGATCTCAGATATTTCCTTTGTTTCTATTGGTCCCAGTTAAGGAAGTGCCTAACTTTTAAGGCGTGAAAAGTGCAGATCATTAATTCTTTGAATCTGAGGCTTTCCCATACTCAAGATAAGCACCATTATTTTTCTTTTTAGGGTTTGTCCTCTACAACTACCTGAAAGGAGGCTGTAGCCAGGCAGGGGCTGGTCTCCCCGGCACAGTGACAGAAAAAGAGGACACAGTTTCAGACTGTGCCAGGGCAGGTTTGGGCTGGATGTTAGCAAGAAGTTCTTCACAGGAAGAGTGATTGGCATTGGAATGGGCTGCCCGGGGAGGTGGTGAAGTCACCACTCCTGGAGGTGTTTAAAAGGAGACTGGATGAGGCACTTAGTGCCATGGTTTAGTTAATTAGAACGTATTAGGTGATAGGTTGGACTCGATGATGTTAGAGGTCTTTTCCAACCTGGCTAATTCTGTGGTTCTGATTCTTTGATACCTACAACCGAAAAGGGCAGGCTTGGGGTTGAGTGATTTCACTTTCTAGTGCTTCAGTTTCCCGAGATGCAAAATGGTGATAAGGAGTTCTTGGAGATCTTTGCAAACTGCATCCTGTCTTGCTTATGTAGGAGTTAATTATTCTAATTATGATTGCCTTTTTACTACCAGTGATATAGCAGAAAGGAATCTACCTGAGCTGACAGACTAGACTCAGCCAGCTGGAAGTTAAGGAATGAAGCTTTATATTTACAGCCTTGCACAATATATGAGCAGATATTTACAGGTATGTACATTAAAAAGGTAATACAGAAACACAATGCCCCTCCCAGACATGAGAGTCCTCATGTGGACACGTTGGATAGTGTCCAGAGAAGGGCCACAAGGATGCTCAGAGGGCTGGAGCACCTCTGCTGTGAGGACAGACTGAAAGAGTTGGGGCTGTGCAGTTTGGAGAAGAGAAGGCTCCCAGGTGACCTTATTGTGGCCTTTCAGTATCTGAAGGGGGCCTACAAAAAAGCTGGGGAGGGATTTTTTAGGCTGTCAGGTAGTGACAGGACTAGGGGAAATGGAGCAAAACTGGAGGTGGGGAGATTCAGATTGGATGTGAGGAGGAAATTCTTCAGCATGAGAGTGGTGAGACCCATGGAGGTAACGCCAGGCTGGATGAGGCTGTGGGCAGCCTGATGTAGGGTAGGGTGTCCCTGGGCATTGCAGGGGGGTTGGAACTAGATGATTCTTGTGGTCCCTTCGAACCCTGACAGATTCTATGATTCTATGACAGGACAAGAAATGTTTCATAGTGTTCAATCAGTAGGGTTTGAAGAGGAGACATATGAGCTCTATTTCTAAATTTGTGACCAAGACTCCTCCAGACTCTGGCCAGGACACTTAAACATCTTTGTGACTCACATTAGCCAGATGTAAACCAGTGGAAATAATACCAAATGCTCCACAGAAAGTTTGAATTCCTCATGGTCTGTAAGATGCCTGGAGAAGACTGGGGTGCCAGGGAATGCAAAAATCCTTATTATTTTCCTTTTTGTGACTTCAATTTGTGGCCTCAGCACCCATGCTGTGCTCTGGAGGGACCTGTGATATTTGGCTTGTGTTTGGCTTATGACAACCAACATGAACGAAGGGCACCACACCTCTTAGAAAATCCTCCAAAGTCAGTGAGAAAAACCTTGGGCCATTCTCCTTCATTTTAAACACATAGTAATGCAGAATTTTACAACTCCATATATCAATAGGCTCTAACTTGCTGGAGAACTGACTCTTTTTTCATGAGTAGTCATAGATACCAAGTTCAGTGAACATGGTCTGAAGGTCTGAGTTAAGAGTGCTTGCCATGCTGGCTTTAACCATGGGTGGTTTCTATTGGGCATTTCTCCACTCAAAAGTTGCTTCTCTTTTACTCTAACACATCCTGAATTAGTCAGACTGCAGCTTCTGACCACCTTCCCAGAGACACAGCTATTTTTAGAGACTTACAGACATGAGCATTTCCAAGCAATGAAATGAGACAAAAACAGCTAAAATATCCCATGTGGTACAAAAGGGACATGTTTAATACATTCACATCCACCACTAGTTCATACCTCAGACTTGTTTTTCATCCTTTGCTGTCTATAGTGCTTTAGCCGCCTTTCCTTTCCTTTCCTTTCCTTTCCTTTCCTTTCCTTTCCTTTCCTTTCCTTTCCTTTCCTTTCCTTTCCTTTCCTTTCCTTTCCTTTCCTT
>VWZI01021920.1:0-52392 GCA_013396835.1 Psilopogon haemacephalus | reverse complement strand
TTTTTTTTCCTTTTCTTTTTTTTTTTTTTTTTTTTTTAATCACCCAGTCTCATGGAGTTGAAGTCATTCTCAGAGGTGACTTCAGGACATGCAAATCACCTCGAAGCTCTGCTGGGCATGCTGGACTTTTGCCTTATGTTTGCACCAGGTGTTTGGTAGCACAGTTTACTTTATACTTACTTCTTGTCTCTTCTGATACTGGAGAACCAAGTAAAGCAGAGTGTTCTGCTTTCTCTCCTTAGGTTGCTAAACTCCTCCTGATACCTTAGAGCAGACACACTGCAGCACGAGTCCAAATATGGATTTAGAGGAAACTCAGTGTTCTGGCTCAAAAAAAAAAAAAAAAAAGGCCAAACAACACTCATTGCCACCCCTGTAATTACACTTTGACATAATAAGTGAGTGATGTTTATTAATTTCAGCTCTTGAGTCCAGGAAATCTTTGAGTCACGTGTAAAAGCTGAGTCAGGAAAGATCAGCAGGAGAAAAAGAAGTAAATATTGAAGAGAAGGTTATAGGAAGTTGTTGCAGCTTCCTGAAGAAGTCATGAGAAGCTGCTTGGTGCTCAGAGCAAACTGTGGACTTGGGTAAAATGCCAATATTTGGCTTTGTTGACAAATAAGGCAGAACTGTTGCAATTGCTCAAAGATGTAAAGGGGAAGGGAGGCTGAGAAGATGGAATATGACCCATAGACTTGGAATGTAAACTGTCCTCTTTCTTCCTGTCTTCAGTTAATTGTAAAAGCAATCAGTGCCTCCACAGATGAGGGGGGGTGAGAGAGAGTAATACCCTTTTCTATCTCTGCTAATTTTCTTACCAAACCCAATCTTGTGACATGGATTAGGGCTGGATGATGCTGAGGATTTTGATCTCCCAGTAAGTTGAAGGGCTCAGAAATTGGGCTGAGAGGGTGGTCTAGGTATGAAACAAAGCTTAGAATGGGCAGGAGCTCCCTGTGAATCCTGTTTGTATTGAGCAGATCATTGCAGGTGAAAAAAATGCTTGGAAATAGGACTTTTTTTTTTTTTTTTTTTTTTTTTTTTAATCTAGGTCTCAAGCATCTTTTAGTAATCATTGCCTGCTAAAATTCATGCTGTTTTAAAATTGTCTTCCTCATTTTTAGCCACTGTTTTTTGTGTGAAGATTTTTTTTTTTCTCCTCACTAGATAAGTGGAAGACAAATAAAAATTTTCTGCAGAAATAGAAACCAAGGACCCATCATGCCCTGCTACTCTACATTGATTATTAATTCAAGCAAATCTGACTGTGTTATAAATGGTTTCAAGCGGTTCCTGAAACTACATGGGGCTAAGACAGAGCATGGCTTCTGGAAAAGCATAAAACCCCCTCAAACCACCACCACCAAACCCCCAAAGTTGTTATCTGTTTTTGATTTTTCTCCTATTTTAAATTCCAAGTTTTCCTCATGAGGTCATCCTAGTTACCGTGGTGCAGGGCTTTGTATAGACAAGCAGAGGACTGGGTAAACAGAAAAGATTTCACCTCTCCAGCTTCAGTGAAGGGGAAATGTCTGTCTGATGACTTCAAGTGAAGCTGGCATGTTTTTGCTTGATCTGCTGGAGACATTCAAGTTTCACTTCACTGTGGGAACTTTGCCTGTGGTCTGAGTTTGCTGTCATGTGCAACGTTGTGTATTTTTGACACAAAGCTTTTGCTGAAGCACAACAAAATGTGATTTGTTTTTTCCTCTGCAGTCCTGGCTGGGGAACTGAAGGGTGTGAGCACTGTGAAAGTCCAGAATGTTGTTTCTGATGCTGGATGTACATGGCTACAGTGCAGCAAGAACACATCTTCACTACCCTCTCTGAGCTTGTTCTGTGTGGCAGCATATTGCAGCCTGCAGCAAGGAGGAAGCTGCTGGTTTAGGTTTCCTTTCAGGTGGGTCCTTTTGCAGCATGACTCATTTTCTGTTCACCTTTGCCAGCATGGTTTATTTTTTCCTCTCTTTGGTCTCAAGTTAAAACATCTTTGGCCTTGGAGAATATGTTTTTGCCCCTGGGGGATGTGTATGTGAAATACGGTATGGAAAATTTTTTTGGGGGGTGCGTGAACAAATTTAAGAGGACTGAGATAATCCTGTGCCAGAAATCATGAAACTTTTCTGCAGTTTACAAAAATCTTTGAGGGAAGGTTTTCACAATCCTCAGCCTCTAGGAAACAGCAAACTTGACACTGTGGCTTGGTGAAAATCTTGGTTGTGTTTTTTCTAATCTGAACTTCCTGGTGAGTAGAATACAGCTGTATTGAGATGCTCAGTGATGGCATCTTTCCTATTGTAGTCGTTAGTGTTATTTTACAGAGCAAGAAGAGAAACAATTACTTCTAAAGACAGAAATGACCTTAAGAGAGCCCAGGTGCTCATGCCAAAGACCCTGAGACAGCATCCACAAGGGCATCTAGACCCTGAGGGTTTGGTGACTGACTCCACATTGCAGGAGGAAGAAGGTCAGCAAAGAGGTCATGCTGAGGAGAATGGTCTTGGCTTCAGAACTCACCACCACTTCTTGAAATTAAATATTTAAGTTGCCTCCTGGGTGAAGTCAATGAACAATTTTTGCCTTAGAGGGCCTACAAGAAAGATGAAGGCAAATTTTAACCAGGAGAAGGGGTGATGATTTTAATCTAAAACAAAGGAGATTTAGACTATCTCTCAGCAAGTTTTTGGTTTTTTTTATGCTGTTGATGGTGAAACACTGGCAAACCAGAGAGATGATAGATGTCTACGGAAACACTCCAGGTCAGGTTAGGTGAAGTTCTGAGCAACCTGATCTAGTTGCAGATGTCCTTGTTCATTGCAGGGAAGTTGGACTGAGTAACATCTAAAAGTCTCTTCCAACTCAAAGCATTCTCTTATTCTACACCCTGACTGTTGTTCTGGCAGTGTGAGATCCTCAGCTTGAGGGCTACCTCTGCTCTCCACTCCTCATTCTCGTTGGAGAAAGCACACCCCAGTGGAGTTGGGCTGTAGAATCCATTGTGACCTTCTTAGTGAAGTTGTGGGACCTGATGTCAAATGCAAAACCTGCCCGAGAAGCTAAGGAAATATTTGGTTAGTGTTCTGTGATACCCTTGGCCATTGTGGCTCTAAATCTTTATTTCCAGTTAGCCAGATTATGCCTGAATGGTATAGACATGACCAATTACCTAGACTGAAGGTATGATCAATAAAAACACCAGACAGAGATCTGGCAATAAAAACACTAGCCAGAGATCTGGCAATAAACTGCAGGACTACAGAATATGATACTGGGATCTTGGTGCATCCATAGCATGAAATCCGTATTTGCTGGCAGTCACAGGACTGGTGGCCTTATGGCACCAGGACCATTTCACTGTTATCCCACTGCAGAGATTAAGAACAAACTCTCATCCCAGAGCGTTCACAGTTCCATGGACAACAGAGAAAGATGTGCCTGAAGTGTGCTTCTGCTGCTCACTGCAGGGAGGGTTAGACAAAATGACCTGAAAGGGTCTCTTCCAACCTGATTCTGTGAGATGTAGAGGATCCCAGAAGCCTGGATGTAAATAGTTTAGGGAGCCAGGAACAGGAACTACTATGATCTGACCACACTCCCCTTTTCTCCTCTCGCTCTTCCTCCTATCACATAACTTCTCCCACTGATGTCTATAGCTTCATGGTCTAGACAATCTACCCTTCTGCAGGTTCAAAGTGAGCAGACACAGCTGCCTCTCACATGTGCTGCATCCCACATGACTTTCTGTTCAGTCTCATACATTTGCATTTTTCTACCACAGTTCCTTCTTGCCTTCTGTCCTCATTTTACTCTTATGAACTCTTTTTGACCTCTTAGGAAGCTTATCTCTGCTTTGTGATATGCTCTGGGAAGACTGTTTCTGTAACAGCTGACTCTGGATAAGGCACAGAAGGTTGGCATCATGTCTTGTAAGGACATGTGGAAATAAAGACTTGGAATAAAATGAGAAGAATGCAGGTGTTTGCAATTTCCTTTCCTGGATAACTCAGAAGAAATCTTTGCCCTGTTTAGAAGCACCATGAAAACAAAGGTGTTGGTCCTCTTCCGTTCATCGTATTTGTTATAATAAAAGGGATTTTAAAATCACTTCCCAAGGGCTTTGCTCCCAAAAGGCTAGGATCTAAGCCTTGTGCAGAGTAATTCCTTCAAGGATCAGATTAATGCTATTTGCAAGATGGTTAATGATTAAAGGACAAGTTTAGCATTAAGCTCTCTGCTTCATTAATGCCACATGACTTCAAATCACTTTCATAGCTTGGCCACCCTGCAGTTCCAGTCTTATCTTTCATTTTTGTAGCCCAACTGGAAAAAAAACCCAAAAGCCATGGGAGACACTATCAGCATTTCTGGTTACTCTTTCCAGGAGAGAACTAAAGCATGTGGCACACCATGTATTCCTATGTGGCAAAAAGCTGAAACCAGGACTTGAGTCATCACAGGTGGTCATTTGCCCATCTAAGAGGATCAGTCACCCACAAGGCGCTTTGCAGAGTTTTTATTTAGCCCACAGGATGTGTATATTTCTCACTCTGTGATTTTAAAAGTAAAATCAGCAACCATAAAATTATGCTCTGTGCTAAACCAGAGAAAAGTAAAGCACTGAAGGCTGAACTTTCTTTCAGCCCTTCAGATCTTCAGGTGTTCAACTGGAGAGCAGCCAGGTAGAGAGGGACCTGGGAGTGCTGGTTGACAGCCAACTGAACATGAGCCAGCAGTATGCCCAGGTGGTGAAGGAGGCCAATGGCATCCTGGCCTGTATCAGGAATAGTGTGGCCAGCAGGACCAGGGAAGTCATTCTGCCCTTGTCAGAATGACCCTCAGCACTGGTCAAGCCACACCTTGAGTACTGTGTCCAGTTCTGGGCCCTTCAATTTAAGAAAGATGTTGAGGTACTTGAACGTGTCCAGAGAAGGGCACCAAGGCTGGCTAGGGGGCTGGAGCACAGCCCTGTGAGGAGCAGCTGAGTGAGCTGGGGATGTTCAGCCTGGAGGAGAGAAGGCTCAGGGGACACCTTATTGCTCTCTACAACTACCTGAAAGGAAGTCGTATCCAGGCAAGGATTGGTCTCTTCTGCCAGACACCCAGTGACAGAAGAGGAGGACACAGACTCTTCACTTAAAGAGTGATAGTCCATTGGAATGGGCTGCCCGGAATCATTATCTCTGGAGCTGTATAAAAGGAGGCTGGGTAAGGCACTTATTGCCATGGTTTAGTCAATTAGAAGGGTTAGGTGATAGGATGGCCTTGATGATCCTAGAGGTCTCTTCCAACTTGGTTAATTCTGTGACTCTGTGATACATCATGCACTGATCTGCACTGATCCAAATGTAAATTCTATTGAACTTTTCCCCCTTGTTTGTCTCAGTTATGTGTCAGCTGCCTCACACTAGTGCATGTTTTAAGGTGTTAGAGTGAAGACATGACAGACAGGGAAGAGTGTCCTGAGGGAGGAATTAAGATGAAGACAGAGATACGCAGTAGCTTTATTGTTGAAGCAAAAAAATGTGTGGATAGGGAAGGGTAAGCAATGAGAACATATGTGTAATCCTGCCATGACTGGAAGGGAAGGATGAAAAATATCAAGCTGATGCAGAAGATAAGTGGGAGTCAAAAAAGCAGAAGAAAATGGGCAATTTCTGCTGTGGTTTTCTTTTTTTTTTGGTGGGGGGGATCATAGAATTGTAGAATGCTTTGGGTTGGAAGGGACCTTTAAAAGTCATCTAGCCTAACCCCCATGCAGTACATCATATAGACTAGGTTGCTCAGAGCCTTATTCAATCTGACCTAAAATATTTCCAGGAATGGGGCTTCTACCACCTCACTGGCAGGAGTATGAGAGAACAAGCAGGAAGAGCAGTGGGGACTTACATTAGTTTTTATCTGGTGTCTAGGACTTATATGTCTGCTACAGAGCTATTAATACATTGTGGGGCATGATTCTGAACTTTTATAGATATTTACTCCAGAGCAGGATGAATTGTGTCCTGAAAGAGTCTATTTTCTTCATAGATTTCCAAAAAGGTGGAGACAGCATCTCAGAGGTACACTTACATACTCTGGTGAGATTCAGCTCTAGAGTGACAGATTTCCCTTTTCATAATTAGACTGTTGGTGTTCTCATGTGGGTCTGATGTCCGAGCTCCTACATCCACATTGAAGATCTAGAGTAGCTTTTGTCTGCCTAGGAGTAGATGCACGCTGTCACCTTAGTCGCTAGGTTATATCCTGCCCTATCTTTAGATGCTGCTGAAGAAGAACAAATATTCTCTACAGTCTTGTGTCACATCTGTTATTATTGGGCAAATACCTTGGATGCCCTTGGGCATTGCAGATGTTTCTAGACCCAGATATGTAACCCACTCTATCCTATTCTTACCCAACATAATCAACAGGATACAGAAACCTGATTCCGGATATAAATACCCTATGTGACTTCATTGTGTCTCTTTAGTTGCCCCTGACCTCCCACAGGTGCTGTGTGACATTGACAAGTCCTTTGTAGGTTTTTGAGGCACCTAAGGATGTCTCAGATGGCACTAGATGCCTCTGTAATATTGAAACAACCAACTAAATCAAGCTTTTGAATTCCATCCCAGCCAACAGCACAAGACAGAGAGGGCCATAAATGGGATTTTTGCATCTGCTTGGAAGAGATCATTATTGGGATCTAGACATATCAAGACTCAAGGCAGCAAGGGACTGCATCTACTAGTGACAACAGAAAGGAAGGCCAGGGGCAAGTGGTTTGGTAGTAAAATAAAGAAACCTCTACACTTGTTCTGTGCTTCCTTCCTCATGTGATGTTTCCTGTTTTGATCATTGGTGTGGGTTCAAGCAATGGTGCTGGTGGCATCACATACCATGCAGAAATCTGGGTGGTTTGGGCATACATTTTGCATTGCAATTACAAGCTTCCTTCCTGATAGTCTAAGAAAATGTCAAAGAAGGATGCAGTGCAGAAGATGCCATCGATGCATGGACAACTTCCCCACTGACCAAGGAGTCATCCTCGCTGTTTAACAGTTCTATAAAACCCTGGAGGGCTGCACTAAAGTGTAAGTTAGAGACATGATACTTAAAGACAGATGTTGTTATACAACAGCTATAGTTTGAAGGCTGTGAAACAGGACCTGCTGGGCAAAAAAAAAAAAAAAGCTGAAATCTCAGGCCTGGGAGACACAAAAATGTGAAGCAGAGATGAGTCTGGGTAAGTTTATAGTTTTCAGTACTGTCTGCCCTGGCTAGGAAATTTGCTTTCTCACCTCTGACAGCCACTTTGTAAAGCCAAAATTAGATGAGCATCATACCTCTGTGAGAACATGAAGATGAAGCTACCAGCACAGTTTGTGGGACTTGCTGCTGGCAAAGGCTTTCCACCTTAATTTTGCACCTCCCAATTCCAGGTGAATTGACCAAATACTTTTAGGGTTGGAGGTGGCAATCATCTCACTGCTCTTCAGGACTTCGATTAATGTGCTCAGACTTGCCCCAGGTACAAGATATCCATGTACACTGGTAATGTATGACGCAGGATCTACAAGACAGCAAAGTGCTTTGGAGATTGGCAGTTGAAAGCCAAATAGATTGTATCAGTTGGCAATGGATCTTCAAGAGGTTTCCATGCCATAAGGATGAAGGAGTAGGCATCTAAGGGCTGGGTCCACAGAGATAACAAGGTGTAGGACCTCCATTCAAACTCAGCTGCCCACAGATCTTTATGGAGGCTTTATGTGGCTCACTTTCACACAGGGAGAAGTGGCTGCTTCAGCTTAAGAGAGGGTGAAAAGACTGTCAGAAGATGACCATGATCCTGCCCTGAAAGCCCTGGGCATGGCCAGGAGATTAGAAAAAAAAGTGTGAAATCCAACCTCTGCTCTGTACTGCTGTGCATGGCACTTGAACATCAGCTTTGAAGAATGAGGTTCCTGACCTCTTTCCCAATCACCCTATGAATTTTAAAAAAGAGAAAGAATGCTACAGCTCTAATTTAATAAAATAAAGCTTTTCCTCCCCCCCCTCCAATTTTCCCCTCCTAGCTAAATTGCTTTTCTTATTCATCACACTTTCTCCCAGAGTTTTCAATGTAGCAGCTGAGAGTCATTTTCATAGCGACCCATTTCCACCAACAGTACCTTGCTTCCAGTAAAATCACAGCACATTCCCTTTGTTTTCAGACTCATAGACAATCACATTTATCTGTTCACTGCCCTTCAATAGCAGGCAGCTTCTAACGGATTTCTGTACAAGGACCATACCCCCTACCCTCTAATTGAAATTCAGCACACAGAGTCACATCAGTGCAGTGTGATGGTGGAGAATATCAATGCACAAAGCTGGGCTGGAGAGCGGACAGAGAGAAGGTTCAACTTTTCAGTGCCTTGCAGCAAATGGGTTGGGAGTCTGGGACTTCCTTGTGTACTAAAGCAGCGTAACATGGTCGTGTGCTCCAAACTTTCCTCTGAGAATCCCAGAGTATTCATGTGATGGACATCTCTAGTAGGATTGGGAGTGAGGCTGGTCTAAGGGACTTAGACAAACTGAATGTTGGGAACGTCACCACTCTTCTATCTTAGTTCCAGGAGAAAGAACAGCCTTCAACCAGCAGCTGGACACTGCTAGCTCCTCTGCTGGATCTGAAGGTCAGAGGCTGGAATTCCACAGTTTCACCCCACAGTTAGTGGCCTGGGCTAACAGTCAGTAGAACTGGGCTTTGCTCCCAGCTATGCCTTCTGGGTGACCACAGGCATCTCAGTTCACCTCTCTGTGCCATACTTTCCTTATCCATGAAATAGCTGATTTTCCTTTGGAAAGTCACTTGGGGTGCTATTAAAGAACAGTCACAAGAACTGATGAGATTATTTGACTTTTTAATAACAAGGTTTAATGGAAATATTTTTAAACCCCAATGGCAAAGGGTACACTAGATGGTTGGGATTTAACTCCCCGAGTTAAAATTTGGAGGCATGATTCAGTTTCCCAATAGAGGTCCCCAATGCCATATGTGAGACCCTATAGTTCCTATCAGCCTCCACTTGCCATGTCAGAAGGGAACAGGTTTTCTGAAGGTCTTTTTTCCTATTTATGTTACTCAGCCCAGAACTGGACACAGTACTAAAGGTGAAGCCTAACCAGTGCTAAGTACAAGGGCAGAATGACTTCCCTGGCCCTGCTGGTCACACTATTCCTGATCCACACTGGAGGTGAGGAGGAAGTTCTTCCTCCTCACTTCAGTTCTTCCTCTTTCACTTCATGAAAGTGGTGAGACCCTGGAACAGGTTGCCCAGGGAGGTGGTTGAGGCAACATCCTTTGAGGTGTTTAAGGCCAGGCTGGGTGAGGCTGTGGCCAGCCTGATCTAGGGTGGGATGTCCCTGCCCATGGCGGGGGGTTTGGAACTAGATGATCCTTGTGGTCCCTTCCAACCCTGACTGATTCTAGGATTCTATGATTCTATGATACTTAGATGCTTCAGGTAAGCCAGAGATCCTCCACTGGCCCTAGGCATCTCTGAGTGGGCACTAAGAGCCCCGCGAGGTAAGAGGAGGTTGGATGTCCACCTCACAAGGAGATATTTGCATATAGAGAGGCACCTGTTGTTTGAATAGAGGTGTTTGGTGTTGTTTGAAATGTTCCCACGTGGGGTGAGCAGACAGACCAGGATCTATGAGAGAGTCCTGTCTTTGGGGAGCAGCAGCTGGAAACCTGTTGGGAAATTGTGGGATAAAAAAGTGACACAAAAAGTGACACTCATATTCAAGTGAGCCCTGTCTTTGCTTTATTTTAGTTAGTGAGGGTCTCCCACACACCTTACTACCCTGGCATCCTAGAAAATGGATACCTTAAAAAAATAATCTTTAAAAGCACAACTTTGTCTGTGGTTTAGGAGCTATGATTGGCATGGATTCAAGTTCCTAATCTACTATGGGCATCCTTTAGAAGATGGATCAAACCAGATGACCTAAGTGGATGTTTAGATGGGTACTTGTAGAGCCCTGTACCTGAGCAAGAATAACCTTAACTAGTAGTAAAGGTTAGGAGTTGACCTGCTGGAAAGCACTTCCATGGATTAGGGCCTTGAAATCCTGGTGGACAATAAATTGACCATGAGGGAGGAATGAGCCCTTGTGGCTGAGAGGTCCAATGGTATCTTGAGGTGCATTAAGAAAAGTGCAATCAACAGGTCAAGAGGAGGTCCTCCTGCCCCTTTACTCTGCCCTGCTTGGGCCTCATCTGGAGTATTGTATCCAGTTCTGGGCTTCTCATTTCAAGAGAAATAGGGAACTACTGGAGAGAGTCCAGCAGAGGAGTGTAAAGATGGTTAAGGGAATAGAACACATCTCCTGTGAGGAGAGACTGAGACACCTGGGGCTCTTTAGCCTGGAGAAAAGCAGATTGAGAGAGGAACTGATCAATGCTTTACAAATATCTTAAGTGTAGGCATCAAGAAGAAGAAGACAGAGTATTTTCAATGGTACCCTTTGGGCAAGGGGCAATGGGCACAAACAGAAATGCAGGAAGTTCTGCCTTAACATGAGAAACAACCTTTTTACTGGAAGGGTGATGGAGCGCTGGAACAGGCTGCCCAAAGAGATCGTGGAGTCGTCTTCTTTGGAGAATTTAAAACTTGCCTGGATTCTTTCCTGTATGACCTGCCCTAGGTGAACCTGATTTGCCAAGGGAGTTGGATTAGATGATCTCAAGAGGTCACTCGCAAACCTTTTCATTCTGTAGTTCTCTTCTCCTGGGTCTGGCAGCCCAGACATTGGCTTTTGTGATTAGTCCCTCCTGTTACCAAGTTCTGGATTAGAATTAACTGGGTTTCTGTTCTTCTGAAGTATGAAGGCTGGGCATAGGGAGATCTTCTCATAGGCTTTGGGGTAGGTTGCTTCATCTCACTGTGCCTCAGAAGGGGATAGCAGTACTTCATTCTTTACACCTCTTTTCTACTAGGAGACAAAAGTCCTTGATAAAAAGAGCTATTTATCAGATTGACAGTCTGGGTTGCACTTAGAAAAGCTTTCTTGCATACCCTGAGGTCAGGGCAACCTTGCTGTTACTAAAATGGAATATTCTTTACCAATCTTGTTTATATTTTTGTCCTCTTGCAATATTTGCAGAACACTAAAAGGAGCTCTGATCTCAGTCACGTTCTTCAGCCAGGGCTATAATTCCAGTGGTGATAACAATAATAAACATGGCAATAACCATTACCAAATATATCCCTTGGCACTGTTTTTCCTGTTCAAATATCAGTTCCTGTGACTGTCATTCTTTGCACGCTTCCAAATGCTGGCATTTGGAAATGGCAGTTGCTTCCAACAACGCCTTTTGTCCACAGGAGATTATTTCCAGTAGACTGCACTGCAAACTGCTGTGCTGCACTTCATCCCTCCAAGGTGGAGATGGGGACAGTGTGTGACTCATGCCTCTCATATGATCCTGAAAACAGAATGCATCGCTGCCGCACACTTCAGTTGCTCACACTAACTCCACCTTATGCTTCCCTCTTTCGTACAAAAAGAAATCCACTCTCATCCTGTTAGAGAGGGTGCAGAGGAGGGTCATGAAAACAATCAGACGGATGAGGTTGGCTCTACTCAATCTGGACAAGTCAAGGCTCTGGAGAGACCTTACTGTGGCCTTCCAGTGCCTGAAGGGGGACTACAGGAAATCTGGAGAGAGACTATTTGTGATGACCTGTGGTGATAGGACAAGGGGCAATGGTTTTAAACTACAGCAGGGTAGATTTAGATTAGACATTAGGAAGTTCTTCACTATGAGGGTGGTGAGGCACTGGAATGGATTACCCAAGGAAGTTTTGGATGCTTCATCCCTGGAAGTGTTTAATACTAGACTGGATGAGGCTTTGAGAAACCTGGGTTAGTGGGAGATGTCTTTGCCCATGGCAGGGGTGTTGGAACTAGATGATCTTTAAGGTCACTTCCAATTCAAACCACTTTATGATTCTATGATTCCACAACTCCATGTTTCTGTGCTTCTGTGATTTCCTCTTTTGGATTTGGAAGTTCTCAGAAGATCTTTCTCTACCTTTTTTTTTGGTAGTCCTTTCCTCAGACCACTTCTCCATCTCTTGCATCCACCAGGGCAGGTGACACCCTCCCAAATTCTGTGCATGGTGGGGAATTTCGTTTCTCATGGAGCTTGCCCAGTCCCCAGAAAGTGTGGAGACTGCTGGATCTGGGTCTGTGTTGCAGCTAGTTCAAACAAGAACTGTAGGCCTGGAGAAATGTTGTTATTTTCTTCCCAAATAAGTCAAAACCTGACTGAATGTAAGTGTTTTCCAGAATAGCTCTCTCTCCCCTAGAGCATGCTTCTGAAAATACTTCATCTTCGTATCTCTGGTCCAAAGGAAATATTTTCAGATTCCCAAACTGAATTAATTTTCTGGGTTTTGGGTTCTTTTTATGTTGTTTGGTTATGGGTTGCTGTTTGCTTTTCTGTTTTGTTTTGTTGTCCTTTTGAGATGGTGGTGGTGGTGGTTGTGTTTTTCCATCAGAATTAACCTGAGTCTTTCTGAGCTGTCATCAAGGGTGTTCTGCTCTGGTCTCCCCATGGCCGCTCATTTGTCTGAAAGAACATGGATACGACAGGTATCAAGGTCCAGGGCATACTGTGGAAAATGTTGTCCACACTGGGAGGTTGCCTCTAAGCTGATGAAGAAGGTACAAGATGCTGGAAAGAATTTTCTGAAGTCCTTTTGCAATGAAAATAGACAGGGGATGAGGTCAGCATGACCCAAGTAAAATGCTTCTCTTCTGTTCAACAAAACAAAAGGATTCAAGTGAGTTTAAGCAGGAATGAAGATGTTTGTTTTCATTTTCCCCAAGGGAAAAAAGTGAAACCATGTATATGTCAGCATTCAGATTCAGAGGAAGTTACAGAAACCTTCAGTGATACAGAAAGTGCATTTTCCATGACCATAATGCATGAGAATGGGCAGCTAATCCTCAAGCTAATGGAGTGATGGGATGGTTCAGGCATGCTTGATTTCATGATCATTGAAGGGAAATTCATTAAAATTATGGAGAGGTTTCAGGAAAGCCTCCTTAGCCAGCATGAAGAGCAGATTCCAGAGAAGGGCAACAAAGTCCAGAGGACAACAAAGCTGGTGAAAGGTCTGGAGTACAGTTCTTATGAGGAGCTGCTGAGGGAACTGGGATTGCTTAGTTTGGAGGGAGGCTGCGGGGAGACCTCATTGCTCTCTACAACTACCTGAAATGAGGTTGTAGTGAGGTAGGGGTTGGTCTCTTCTCCCTAGTTTCAGGTGATAGAATGAGAGGAAATGGCCTGAAATTGTGCCAGGGTAGGTTTAGATTGGCCGTTAAATATTTTTTTTTACTGAAGGCATTGGAACAGGCTGTACAGGGAGTCAGTGGGATCATCATTCTTGAAGGTATTCAAGAAACTTGTGGACATGGCGCTTCAGGACATGGTTTAATAGCCATAGTGGTCTTAGGGTGAAGGGTGGACTCGATGACCTTAGAGGTGTTTTCCAACCAAAACAGTTCTACAATTCGATGATCCTCTGCTTTACTTGCAACTTGGAAGGCAATAAGGAGAAATAAAAACATCAACAACATCCTAGATGGAATGGAGCATGGAGGGCTGGGGATAATAATGAAGAGAGACATGGGAGTCTAAGAGAAGAGGTTAAAGAAAGAAATAGGAAGGTATGAACCCAAAGACAATAGTTCTCTCCCTAAATTGATTCAGATAAGATTTACTGGGGTGATGAAGACAAGTGGACAATATTGAGGGTGTTTTCACCTCTTCTACCCCGCCATGCTGTGACTTTCTGGTGTAGCTCACATGGATAGTATGGTGTGATTACAGAAACCCTAGAGATACTCTAGCACAGCCCTCTGACAAATCTAAAAGCCTTCCTAAACAGTTCAGCAGCAACCCTCTTCAGACTTGTCATAACGAGCACCACTTAACCCTCCCAAGATGTGTTCATCAGGTCTTTGCTAAGAAGCATCTCATTGGGATTTAGGCCTGGACATGCTGCTGTTGAGAGAAGCCCACATCTCAGGCTAGATCCACAGACCCCAAACCTGAGGCAGACCTGCTGTCTTCTCTAAGGTCACCAGGGTGCAAAGAGTGGTGATCAATGGTGCCAAGTCCAGCTGGAAACCTGTAACCAGTGAAGTCCCCCAGGGATCATTGCTGTGTCCAGTCCTGTTCCACATCTTTATCAATGACACTGATGATGGGGCAGACAGGCAGACAGTGTCTGCTCAGCAAGTTTGGTGATGATATGAAAATGGAAGGCTTGGCTGGCACGCGTGGAGGCTATGCAGCCATTCAGTGAGACTTGGAGAGACTGGAGAGCTGGGCACAGAGGAACATAATGAGGTTCAACAAGGATAAGTGCAGAGTCCTGCACTTGGGAAGGAATAATAAACTGCACCACTACAGGTTAGGAGGTGATCTACTGGAGAGCAGCCCAGTGGAGAGGGACCTGGGTGTCTTGGTGGACAAGTTCTCCATGGGGCAGCAATGTGCCCTTGTGGCCAAGAAGGCAAATGTTTGCATTTGGTGTGCATTAAGAAGAATAAGTGCAGCAAATTGAGGAAGGTTCTCCTACCCCTCTGTTCTGCCTTGGTGAGGCCCCCACCTGGAATATTGCATACAGTTATGGGCACTCCAGTTCAAAAGGAACAGAGATGTACTTGAAAGAGTCCAACAGAGGGCTACAAGGATGAATAAAGGAGTGGAGCACAACCTGATGAGAAAAGGCTGAGAGACCTGGGACTTTTTGCTTTGGAGAGGAAAAGACTGAGAGGGGATCTAATAAATGTATATAGACATATGAGTGTTGAGTGACAAAAAGGAAGGGACAATCTCTTCTCTCTTGTGCCCTGTGATGGGACAAGGGGCAATGGATATATACTACAGCACAGTAAGTTTGACCTCAACATGAGGAAGAACTTCCTTCCTGTAAGGGTCAGAGAGCACTGGAATATGCTCCCCAGAGACCTGTGCTGGATTATATGGTCCTGCTCTGGTAGGGGGTGTGGATCTGAAGATCTCCAGAGGTCCTTTCCAACCCCTAACATCTTGTGATCCTGTGATTCTGTGACCATCTGAGTGCAAGACATAGCAGAGTTGTGAGAGTTGCTGCAACAATCCAAAATTCCTTGGTGAAACAAGCCTGTGAAATGACATGGTGATATTTGTAACAGGGGGACACAAGCATGTTATTATTTCTAATGTAGCATCAGCTCCTTCTGAGGGATGCTTTATGGGTGTGTCAGGCTTTGTCTGGGATGTTACCTTCTGTCCATCCACCTGCTGGTCTAGCATTGACTGATTAAGCACACCTCAGAGCAAATTGTTGTGCCTTGTCCTCCTGAGAGGAGGTCTTGGCCAGACCTGAAGAAGTCCTCAGAAAAAGCTGTGCCTGGAAAAGTCCTGCAGCCTGGAGTCATCACAGACTGGACAGAGGTGACTCATGCCTTCCAGAAGTCACATCCGTGAATTCCTCTTGGTGTTGCACTGAAGTGCCTCAGCCACGCTGCAAGGCAAAAGGCAAGATCAATACTTTATCAGCCGTGTGCAATACACTTGTGACTGCCAGGATTTAGAGCCTCTCTTATCAGTTTGAACATTTCCCACTTTCTAAAGCCAATGGGCAGGTTCTAGACACAATGCTGGGATAACCCAGATCAAGGAAAGGCAATGTTTTTTTTTATTATTATTACTATAAGTGATATCCTACTTGACAGGGGGAATGGGCCAGGCTTGCACGTGTCTTCGCACATCAGCACTGAAAGCAAGATTCATCACTACCAGATAAGAGTGGAAGGTGTAGACTTGCTGTCCCCCCTTTGGAGTGTTTTCTTTTTTTTTAATAATCACAGACAGATTTGCAGGTCAGAGAGGGGCATCATGATAAGCTAATCTGACCTTCATGCCAATCAGAAGACAAGTGGGTTTACCCTGTATTTTCAGTACCGCAGCAAGGTCTTTGGGCCAGCTCTCCTTGGGGTTACAGTTGAAATTATGTCCTAGAAGAGGAAATTCTTCCCTCTCCCCAAACATGGAGGGATCAGAGAAGAAATGTGAAGGTATTTTCTGGCCCCTAACCTGGTATGTTTACCTTTCCAAGAGGTGAGAAAACATTCTGGACTATAAAAACAGCTTTCAAGAAGGAAGCAAATGAACAGAGCTCTGCTTTTCTTTGTCTTGTTGTCTAGCTACATCCAAGCAGTTCATATCTACACCCAGCTCAGGGCATCTCCACTGACCGCACCTGTCCTATTGGTTGCACTCATAAGAAGGCTGTGCCCTTGGTGAGGGAAGCCAAGGGGTGGTAGAGAGTTGGCTGAAGGCAAGGGCAGACTGGACGTTCTTTCCAAAATCTGTCGTCCTGTGGGAATTCAACAGGGCAGTGCTTGAAACTCAGCTATCCAGCTCCCAGTTTGTTTCCTTCCAGCTATTCAGTGCTCCCAAGGAACTACTGACCCTCCTGCAGTCCCCAGGAAACCACAAGATTCTGGGAAATGACTTGTGAAAATGGGGGGACATATTTGGGGGACTTGTCTTCCTTAGACAACAGTGTTTAAGCAGCTAAATGGCATTCTTGATGCTTACTGTTCAAGTGTCACCTCCAAGCTGACCACTGACAGATTGATTTTAATCCCTGGAAAACACCAAGCACTTCCAAGTGTAACTAATTGTGCCCTATTTAGATTAAATAACCCACAATCTGCATAAGCTTTGACAATGGAAACAACTGGCTCAGATGTTGGTAGAACTGTCTGTGTTTGATCTGCTGAGATACATCCATCCTTACACCTTAAATCAAGTCCAACGTTTCCCTACAAAGTGGTCCAGCTCAACCAGGAAGCAGAGCTGAGTCACTAGCAGGCTGATGAGATGGTCAAGATGACCTGCCTCAGGCTCCAATCTTTGCATCTGCAAATAATCACTGGTGAGTGGCAAAACCAAGGTCTTAATGAGATACAGTGTGGTTTGTGTGTCTCACATCTCAAAGGCCATCTGTCGTCATGCATTACATCCATCCTCACTTGAAGCTACACTTGAGACTTGTGAAGCTTAATAACGCACACTAAAAGCAGCAAGATCACCTCCTCATTTGTACCTGCCATGTCAGAGAGTAACTGTACATATTTATAAAGGGAAGGGGAGGAAAACCTCTGTGGTGGTTTAGCAGTTACCTGCCCTCTCCCCCCAAACCACCCCTCCCACTCCCCCCCCCAACACACACTTTGA
Organism: Psilopogon haemacephalus; assembly: GCA_013396835.1. Lineage (NCBI taxonomy): Eukaryota > Metazoa > Chordata > Aves > Piciformes > Megalaimidae > Psilopogon > Psilopogon haemacephalus. Next base: position 35,117 of record VWZI01021920.1, on the reverse strand, counting down.
AATAACCCAGGCTAGGACTCAGAAAGCTGGAAGTTGATAAATGAAGCTTTATATTTACAGCTACGCACAATATACAAGTAGATATTTACAATGTATAACAGATATTTACAGATATATACAGTGAAAAGGTAATGCAGAAACACCACACCCCTCCCAGAGATCAAAATCCCTAAGAGAGATTTTCTAACCACCCCTACCACCTTTCCCCCCTTCCCCAATCTTATCTCACCATTTGTTGATTCAGCAGATAGGTGGAGGTAGATCAGCCAGAGGGTTAACAGTAGGAAAAGAAATTAGTGGAATTATTGAGAATTAGCTACAAAAGACAGGGACAAAGGAGCCATGCAAGAAAGCAGCCACAGCCCAGAGAGTCCTGGAGCACTCTGACTTATCTATATTTGTGTTACAACTCTTAGAACATTTTTATTTTCTTTCTCAGTAGAGCTCTGAGGGAAGTAGCATCATCTGTTTCCCTCTCTCAGCCTGTAGTCTAATTTTCCTCACTCAAATCCTCCAATTAGTTCAAACCAGCACAACCTCAGATTCTAGAATTTTTGTCCTTTTTTTTTTTTGATAAGCATATTTCTACTGTCAGCTTTTCTATGATGGGAGATTCCTTTAAAAATTCTTCTCCTTTTCTTATGTGTGCTGGGGTGTGTTTGATGATGCTATGTCCAGAATCATGGGCAATGCAGGCTCCAGAAAAGTCCACTGGGTATATCTGTCCCTTGCATGGCATTCGGTATCTGACAGCACCTAGTCTTATGTAGTCTTATATACTTTAACATACATAATGCTTTGGGACATGGTTTAATGGCTGTGGTGTTGTTGGGTTGATGGTTGGACTTGATTACCTTTTCCAAGAAAACCAAATTTATGTTTCTAAATTTCTGTGGTAAGATCAAAGAGTGCACTGCCATCTCTTTTCACCATTTACCACTTTCTGCCCCTTTGCCCTGGCAACTCCAGATGTGCTCTACCACACCTGTGGCTCTGTGCAAGCAGATCAATAGTTTTGCCTTTTATTCGCCACGTGAAATGCAATAGTATTAACTATCCCATCTCAAAACTTGTCTATGACCACTGCAGACATGTTTTCAGTTCCTATAGACTATGATGGCCACATGAGCTGGGAATGGTCATTCCTCTGCATGAGAAGCCAGTGTCAGGAGGAACACAATCTGAAAGATCAAGAGGTATTCAGGTGAATTTCTTCCCTGGATTCTAGTGAGGAAACTTGGAAGGTCTTCCTGGTAGATGGAAATTCTGGATGAGTAATTTGCCAAGACTCAAAAAACCCCAAAACAAAACAAAAAAACCATCTCTTAGAGCAAGATGGGAGCTGATACAACAACAAGAGAGAAGAAAACGATAGAAAAATGATATTTGAAAAAGTAAGAAAGATAAATAAGTTTTGTGGGGTTTTTTGTTTGTTTGTTTATTTTTTTTTTCCAATGCTAATTTTAATTTCCAGGCTGCTAAAGCCCTGCTTTCAATTAAGTTCACTCTTTACTTTCAGAGGGAGCTGAGGAAATACATTTCCAGCTGAAAACCAGGCCATTGCTCTTTGAGACAGACTGCCCCTTTGGGGCTGCCAAATCTCAATGCAGCTCTCAGCACTGTCCTCACTTAACCTCTCTCAGAGCCAAAAAATATCCAAATAACTGGCTGATTCATGCGCTGGCCATTAACTTTGCTAGCTTTGACCAGGCAAATTAATTCCAGTGAGTTTAAATGGAATCTTCCTGTGGCTGTCAGACAGCTAGTTAAGTCTTCCAGTTTACTGAAAAGAAAGCAGGAAAGGTAAAGAAGTAATTCTGAAAATTCTCTCCAAGTGTGTGAATGTAGGTGTCCTGGTAATCCTTTCTCAGTGTGGAGGTGGAGGTCATACAAGTAAAGGGGACCTTGTTGCCCTTGAGGAACACACCCCAGCAGTATGTACCCACCACATTCACCTTGCCTGTGCCAAGGTATTGCAGGGCACACTTGGATTTCCATGCTGCACCTGGGAGGTCTCTTCTGAGTGTTTTAGGCAGGCACCAGTGAATTAGCACAATGAGGGAGGGCTTTTCTCCTCAGCATATCAAGGACTGCAAGGCAAGGAGCTATAGAGTTACACCTGATGTAAGGTGGCTTCTTCTGGAGAACAGCCTCTTCCATAGTATTTTGGCAGAAACCTGAAATATCTCTTGAGGAATGTGAACCTTATGAAAGCAAATATACCAGCTACTTGATACCACTTGATGGGGCAAGGGTCTGTCTTTCAGCAAGAGACCCAGTGCCTGATGTCTCTTGGTGTCTCTTCAACACCTTTGAAGATACTATATGAAAGGCAGACAGCTTGTCCCCACATTCCAACTCCAGTATCATGCAGAAACACACTAGCTCTCTGATTTCAAGTACACTGTTTGCGGACATAGAATCATAGAATGGTTTAGGTTGGAAGAGATCTTAAAGATCATCCAGTTCCAACCCCCTGCCACAGCCAGGGACACCTCCCACTACATCAGGTCACTCAAGACCTCGTCCAGACTGGCCTTGAACATCTCCAGGGAGGGAGCAGACACAACCTCCCTGGGCAACCTGTTCCAGTGCCTCGCCACCCTCACTGTGAAGAACTTCCTCCTAACATCCCATTCAAATCTCCCCTCCACCACTTTGAACCCATTCAACCTCATCCTGTCATTACAAGACCTTGTGAATAGTCCCTCCCCAGCCTTCCTGTAGGCCCCCTTCAGATAATGGAAGGTTACTATAAGGTCTCCTCAAAGCCTTCTCTTCTCCAGGCTGAAAAGCCCCTACTCTCGTAGCCTCTCCTCATAGCAGAGGTGCTCCAGCCCTCTGATCATCTTTGTGGCCCTCCTCTGGACTCTCTCCAGCAGTTCCATGTCCTTCCTGTGCTGGGGGCTCCAGAACCGCACACAATACACATATTTCCTCTCATCCCTTCATCCTAGAAAGGGGGTAAGAGGATAAATTTCCTTGGAAGCACTTGATTAACACAGCTGTGCATAAGCTCAGCTAAGTCTTCTTATCATTGCAGTTGTCACTGTTAATACATCTGTGATCGTGGCATAAGGTTTCCAGAAAACTGCTTATCAGCACGTGGTGCCCCTTTGGTAGATAGAAGTGCTAAACCTCATTTTTGTTTTATATATATATGTTCCACAGGGAGTGGGAAAGCTCAGAAATCCCCCAGAGCTTATAGACAAGTGCGACAGTGAATCCCAGCTGGCATTCATCTGCTTGATAGAAATAAGTAAAACCTTCTGCAAAACACACATAGATATATGGATGCATCTATCTATATACATACATACATATATATATATATATATATATGTATTATGGAAAGGTAGGGATTGGAAGTGACCTTGGGAGTCATCTGGTCAAAACCACCTGCTAAAGAAGGTTCATATCCAGCCATGTTTTGAATCTCTCCAGAGAAAGAGACTTCACAACCTCTCTGGGCAGCCTGTTCCAGTGCTCTGCCACTCTCACAAGAAAGAAGCTTTTCTTTATGTTTAGATGCAACTTTCTGTCTTCCAGATTACACCTATTATCATTTCTCCTGTGCCTGGGTAACACTTGAAAGAGTCTGACCCCATTGTCTTGTCCTCTATGCATTTTATATTGATAAGCATTTATATGACCCCTTCTCAGTCTTCTCCAGACTAAACAGCTGCAGGTCTCTCATCTCTTCATCATAAGACATAAATGATTCAGTCCTTTAATAATTTTCTATCATTTTGGATAATGTGTAGGTAAATATGCAATTAACTTTTCATCTGTCTGTAAGGTCAAATTAATCTCTTAAGCCCCAGCAAAGTAAGTCTAGCTTCAGTTCACCAGAATCTAAATGAAGCTTACATATTTCTCAAGTGCTTCCTGCAGAGTGATGACTGGTGTGACTCCAGGCAGCATTCAGCACACACACTTTCCAACAGATGCTGTAATACTGTCAGCTTCCTCAGTACAGTGTGGACAGTGAGAATAGCCATGCACATGTGCACTCTTAGTGACCTCAGTGCAGAAAGAGCTATTTCAGACAAAACAAAAAGGGGGCGGGGGGAGATAAGCAATCACCACCACAGATACAGTGGGAGGACATTCCTAGGCCTTTGACATTGCTCCAACAAAAACCAGCATGCCATCTGGGTTTGGGATCCTTCACAGTGACTTGGGGAAAACAGGCACTGTTGTCACCAAAGAACATGAATATGCCTGCCATTGGTGAGCCAGCTCCTCTAACACCTCCCCTCCAACTGTGGTTGTAGTGGTCAACTGTACCCCACTTCATTCTTGGGTTTGCTTGATTTGCTATCTGCTTGGAGGTTATCATCCCACCCCAGGGAAGAAGTAGTGGCCAGGCTGAGCAAGTTGCTGCAGCAGTCCAGTATCTCTTAGTGAAATGAAGCTGTGAAATGGCACAATGCCATTTGCAACAGATGAGTGCAAACATGTTATTGCTTAGAATGGAGACCCAGCTCCCCTCTAGGAGTGCTCTAATGGAGTGTCGGGCTTTGTTTGGGATGGTACCTTCTGTCCATCCATCTGCTGGTCTAGCATTGACTGAGTTAACCCCATTCAGAACAAACTGCGTTGTGCCTTGTCCTCTGAAGAGCTGACATTGACACCGTGGCAGAAGTAAAGGAGATGGTCTGGAAGGCTAAGAGTAGCTCTGCCTCTTCCTTAATATCAGCTTTGATTTAGCTTTCTACTGTCTTCTGCAGTTCTTCTGACTCGTTGTTGCCATTAGCTACAACTGGACTCACCCTGGCTCAGCAGCACCATACCTTATTCACCATGTTCTCCAAGTTGTTGTGTTCTTTTGGTAAGCAGTAAGACCTTATTGTAAGGCCACCAGGGCAGGGAGGTCTGTGACAGCTTCTTAGCAAGCTGGGAAGTGTGGGGATGGGGTTATGGAATGACTGTAGAACGGATACTGGAAATCCTTCTCATCCCCAGGTTTCTGGAGACCTTGAATTTAAGGGTTTAACCAGGTGAAGACAGGAGCTGAGTGATGTAAAACAGGAAAGCTTGTTTGTGAGTGCTGTGACTAACTGGAGCTGGAACAGGTTACATTTGTCCAACAGGAGCTGGTGGTTACTGGATGTCTTTGCTTCTGTTTCCCAGCTGCTTTCATAAAGGGTTTGTTGCTGTCTGAGTCTGCCCCAGCCTGACTGTCTGCAGCAAAGTCAACAATCCCAAACGGTCTCTGGCCAGAGTGTCTCAGCTTAGAGGAGTGACAGGCTCTGCAGTACCTGCCCTGGGCAATGTGGGATGAAATCCTCTCTGCCTTCACACGCCAGCTCTGGACTTTGATGAGTAACCCAGAGTGGCTGTCACATAGCTGTGCTCAAGTCCTCTGACAGGGTCAGGCTGCAGTGATAAAAGTTTTAATGAATGAGGGTGGTTTGAATGATCTCGTGGCGATTGGTTAATTTTATTCCTCTTCTTGCAGGCTGATAACACAAACTAAAGGGATGCATTATGCATTGTTGTCTAATTCTAAATAAAACAGCAGTGAATTTTGTGAGATGCACATAACATAACCAGACTCAAGGGGTCCTTTCTAGCAGATGCCTGAAGCCAAAAGCAGATAAAAGAAAATGTTAGCAGCGTCTAATTTATGGTCTAGGTTGACAAATATTCATATGGGTGTGAAATAGCTTCTGAAGATGCACCACAGAGCATTTCACTTCCTGTCATATTCCTGAATGCTTGCTTCATCTTGAATTAGATTTGGTATCTCAAATGGTTTCAGCTTCAGGCGGATTTTTTTTTTTTTTTTTCTTCAGTTAAATCTCAGGTTACAAGCTGAAGATGTTTCACATGTGGCAGATTGACACTTGTTTTCCTGGGGTCCAGCAACACTGATCGAGGTTGAGTTTAGACCAAACTGTAAGCTGGAATAAATCAGCAAGGTTAAAAGGGGAAACACAGAGATGCTGGAGTGGGTCTAGAGAAAAACATTGAACGTGGTGAAGGGTCTTGAGAATAAATCTTATGAGGAGTGACTGATGGAGCTGGGGTTGTTTAGTATGGAAAAGAGAAGGCTGAGGGGGAACCTCATCTCTCTAGAGCTACCTGAAGGGAGGCCACATTGATGTGAGTGTTGGTCTCTTCTCACAAGTCACAGCTGATAGGACAAGAGGAAAGGGCACTAGGTTATTTCAGGGGAGGTTTAGCTTAGACATTCGGGAAAACTACACCAAAAGGGTTATCAAAGACTGGAACAGGCTTCCAAGGGAAGTGGTGGAATTGCCATCCCTGGATGCATTTAAAAGCCATCTGAATGTGGTGTTCAAGGGTATGGTGTAGTAGTGGCCCTGGTAGAGTCAGACAATGGTTGAACTTTATGATTTTTTCCAATTGAAGTGATTCTGTGATTGTTGCTGGGCTGTTTTACACTAGACTGGTTTTCCTCTCAGTAGGATTAATAAAGGGCCATTTTCTAATGAGCCAATAAAGCTCCGCCTCTGTGTAATATGAGAGTTTTGCCATTTGCTTCCTTTGAAACCTGCACTGTGTTTCTCTGTCCCCAAATGCCAGGGGTGACAAGACAATCTCAGTTTTAATTGCTTAATGTGCATGCAGAAGGCTGGATGCAGTGCTCATACATTTGAGGATGGAGGAAGAGGAGAAGGCACAAAGGATATGTTTGGTTACATAGCATTCTGGAAGGAAGCAATGCAAAGACAGACTTTGTGTGCACGCAAGACAACTTTGCTGCCTCAGGTAATATCCAATACTCCAACTATTTTGGAGAATTTTCTGGGTCGTTTGTTTGCTTGTTTCCCCAAAACAATGAGAATTGCACTGTTTCATTATGTTTTGAAACCACAGTGGAACAAGGCAGCACTCAGACCTCTCCCACGCTCCTATCTCCTCTCTTTCTGAAACAGTGGTAGTAGTGGATGAAAATATTGCCCTAAGAGAAACACAGGAAATGTGGGCAGCAGGTGGAGATAAAGGAAAAGCAAAACTCCTGCCTGACAGCTTGTTTTCCTTGTGTGACTACCATCAAGCCTCTGTGTAAATTGTTCTCCAACAGAGCTTGAAAAATGGCTCAAGGCCAAATGCTGTCTTTGCAAGACCTGTTTCCCTGTTTCTGTAGGTAAATAATATGTGGACAAGGTCTTCTGAAGCCTTTTGAGGCCTAGGTCTCCAAGATCTTTACAAAGCAGGGGTATGTCAGGGTAAGGAACCAGATCCCCATTTTACAGAGGGGGAAGCTGAGGCATATAGAAGCACAATGGCTTCTCAAGCTAATCCTGAAGGCCACCTGCATTAATAAAACCCTAGCTTCTCGGTTAACTTCTCTGGCTCTGATGCTTCCAGCAAACGTCTTCAAAGTATTTGAAGAGAACAATCTATCCAAATTCTTCTGACTTGGCTGAAGGCCTGAAGTTTTGAATCTCATTTCCAGCCTAAACATCTAAGTTGGTTTAGAGGTGAAACAAACTAAGACTGAGGTTTAACAAGGCTTGAGGTTCAGCAAGGCCAAATGTTAGGTCCTGTGCTCAGGTCACAACAACCTGCTGAATCACAGAATCACAGAATTATTCCTTTTGGAAGAGGCCTCCAGGATACTCAAGTCCAGCCATTACCCCTACTCTACAAAGTTCACCCTTAAACCATATCCTCAAGTACTACATCCAAGTAACTTTTGAACACATCCAGGGTTAGTGACTCAACCACCTCCCTGGGCAGCCCGTTCCAATGCCTGGCCACTCTTTCTGTGAACAGATGTTTCCTAATGTCCAGTCTAAACCTACCCAGTCACAGCTGGAAGCCATTTCTTCTTGTTTATCACTACTTACCTGTGAGCAGAGGCCAGCAGCAGCCTCTCCACAACGCCATTGCAGGTAGCTGTAGACAGTGATGAGTTCTTCCCTCAGCCTCTTCTTCTTTAAGCTAACAAGCCCCAGCTCCCTCAGCCACTCTCCATGAGATATATTTTCCACCCTTGTGCAAGAATTTCCAGAAAAGTTGCCTGGAGGAAAAAGTCTTGGAGATGCTGGTCAACAGCCATCTGAAGGTGAGCCAGTGTGTGCCCGGGTGGACAAGAAGGCTGACAGCATTCTGGCTTAGATTAGAAATAGTGTGGCCAGAAGGAGTAGGGCAGGGATTGTCCTGCAGTATTCCACACTGGTGAGGCTACACCTTGAATACTGTATTCAGTTTTGGGCCTCTCACTACAAGAAGGACACTGAGATGCTTGAGTGTGTCCAAGGAACGTCAATAAAATTGGTGAAGGGTCTAGAAAGCAGTTCTTGTGAGGAGCAGCTGAGGGAACTGCGGTTGTTTAGCTTGAGGAGAAGGATGCTCAGGAGAGACCTTCTCAGTCTTTACAACTACCCGAAAGGAGGCTGTAGTCAGATGGGTTTTGGTCTCTTCTCTCAAGTAACAAGTGACAAGACAAGAGGGAAGAGTCTCAAATGTTTAGGTTAGAAATCAAGAAAAAATTCTTCATTGAAATGATTGTCAAGCCCTGGGACAAGCTTCCCAGGGACGTGGAGAAGTCCGCATTCATGGAGGTATTTTAAAAGTGTGTAGGTTTGTGGTTTAGTGGTGACTTGATAGTGCTAAGGTAACAGTTGAATGTGATGACCTTGAAAGCCTCTTCCATACAAAATAATTTCATGATTCTGTTAGAAGAAATGTCTGCTCTAGGCAGGTGTGCCTGAAGGAGCACTGACCCAGTGAAAGCACAGACACGTTTGAAGGTTTCATCCTGAAGTGAGTTAGTGACACACACATCTTACCACAAATGCCTAATGAAGATTTTTCGGATGGACAATTGACGTGAGCTTGTGACAGCTCACACAGAGTTGTTTTTGGAAACTAATACAAGCAACAAGCCAGGGCAGGCAGTCTGCAAGAGGGAGGGCCAAGAATGGGTCACTGGGGCACCGGGTGCTGGAGATGGAGCACAAAATAAGTTGAAGAATGGTGTCTCAGTACTTGCAGGAGCACGTGGATACAGCCTTGCTTTTCAGCCGCTACTCTCTGTATACTACCAGGTAAGACCAAGAGAAACAAACAAAACCAGCCTCTGAGCACACAAACAAACCTTCACAAAAGCCACTGCCTCCTATTTTTGCCTTTGTTTAGTTGTGTTATGACATGTCCTGAATTTTGCGAGAATTACTAATCCCCATTGTGGTTTGGGATCGGATGTGTTTGAAATGGACATGGCCAAATCTCTATGGAGCGTCCACTGGCTTTGGGAATCTGACTCAAATGCATCCATTTGGCACAGGAAACAAAGAAATCAGAAAGAAAAAGAGAAATATGGGGCAGAAATGCAGCGAGTAGAGGCATTGTACATTCCCCCCTGTTGGTATTTGCTTCTGTGCCTGCTGAATCAGCCTTTTTCTTTTGCCTGCATGTAAATAAGAGACTAAAGAGGCTGGTGACCTTGGCCAAATAAGCAGTTCCACTCTCCTGGAACTTCTTGGATCAAGTAAAAAGTCTTTGTCAATCTTAGGGCACAAAGCCCAGACAGTCCTCCCAGAGTGCCTAGCTATCGGTAAAAAGCCTTCCAAGCATGCAGAGCTCAGTCCTTTCAGCCCCTGGAGAAGAGAAGCCAAGCCAGAATTTCAGCAGAAGCTGCCACCCTCCACTGTCATAGCCATCAACACTGTAGAGATTTTATCTCAATACAAAAGAAGAAAGAACAGACTAAAGACAAAAGGGTGTTTTTAAGCGAGAGAGAAAAGTTGCTTCTAACTTCATCCTGAAATAAAATGAACAAACTTTCAGAACTGGGACTTCTTGGTCCTCTGCCACCGAGAGTTGGAAACAACTTGCTCCTCTGAATTCAGATGCTAAGTAGACCTGGACCTGCTCAGTGCTTGCACAAGAAGACACCACAAGCATAACTGAAGAAGTTGGGGTCAGGCATTAGACTCCATAAAGTGCTGAGCTGAAAAAACAAACCGCACCCAACAACATCAACATCTTTTCAGCAGCTTTGGTCTGGCAGAAAGGAAATGAGGGGAACTTTGCCGTGCTGACTCATGGGGTACAGACTGTGTGCTGTTGACTTTGCTCTCTGTTTGCAGGGATTTCCCTTCTATCAATGAAGGAGCAGCTGGGCCTTAGGAAAAGGAGAAATGGATATTTTTGTCACATGCCCGCGGTAAAGACTGGCTTCACAATGAGCCGTTTTCTTCTTGCATTGAACAAAGACCTTCAGTCATAGAGAGAAAACAATATCATCTGAAAAACTCTCTGTTTCCTCAGCCAATGGAGGCTATCAAGGGTCAGGCTGGCTGGGAAATGCCTGGAGGGAATTATTTACAACACCAGAATCTCAAATCAATTGCATCTAGACTGTGGTGGCCATGAGGTGCGAGGCGAATCAAAGGGATGTGGATTTATTACGACCTTTGAGTGTGTCCCGGTATGGGGTGGCATATACCCTAGGATTGGCCCAACCTCTGGGCTCTCTCCTCCCCCTACCGTCCAAGGGGGCATCCCACGCAGATCCCCCCCCCTGGAGCCAGGGATGCCCTGGACAGCACACAGGCGTGGAGCTTTAAACCCATTGGCCAGCAGTGCCTGTCATTCAGTCTCATGCTTCCGAGGGTATTTAAGGGGGGGCACAGCGACCGTGGGTTGCTCTTCCTCACTCCCCTCGCTCATCGTAGTCCCCTGCCGTGGCTGTCGAGGAGCCCAGCCACGTGCACGGCAGCAGGCAGCAGGCAGCAGGCAGCAGGCAGCAAGCGGTTCCCCTAAGCGGCAAGGCTGACCCTTCTCTCCTCTTTCTAATCCCTCCTTTATTTTTTCTTAAATCGGTTTCCCTCCTTCCGCGGTCTTCCCTTTCGGTTCGGGAAGGAGCGTGCCTCACCCCTCCCCCTCGTGCCTCGCGGGTAGTTTGTAGGCGCTTCGGGAGCTACCTTGCATGTAACCCCTCTGCTTTCCCAAGTTCTAAATGTTATATTGTTACACCTAACGTTTGAACAACGCGTTCGTCTATTTCTGCCGACCGAAACCCAAAGAACCGGTGAGGAGGGCACCGTTCCCCCCCTCCTCCCACGGGATACTGTGTTTGATTAACCCAGTCCCGTGACAGAGTGACACAGAGTCTTGCACTGTACCATTAAATTCCCAGAGGTTTTAAAGTGAATTACACTGATTCACATGTCTCATAGAAGAGAAAAAAAGTTGCTGGACTGCTGTGGCTTGTCACAAACACAAGCAATCACAGGTGATGATGGGGATCTTTCTGTTTTGAGGCTGAAAAAAAGTGTTTTCAGAGGACAGGTTGTCTTCATGAGAGCTCCTGGAGAAGCTGACTTTGCAGAAAGTGTGCTCAGTCTTGGGCACACAAGATGCTCTCCTCTGTCTTGTCTTCCCATGAATTCCCTTCCCCAGGGAGCCAAGTCACCCCCAGCATGTTTCACTGTCTCCTTTGTAACTCACAAACTGTGTAAGAAGTGGTGTTTGCTCAATGAGGCCTTCCATGGATGTGTCATCAGGACTGTGCTTCAGCCTAAGCTTCTTCTCTTGTAAAACCTGCCTCTGTTTAATTGAAGACACAGTGTTCTCAATCTGTTTAGATATCTTTATGCTTCTGCAAAAGTAGTAACACTTAACATGGCTTAGAATTCCCTGAAAGAGACCAATTCTCTCTCCGTCTCCTTTTGGAACAGGGAATATGTCTGTGTGTAATGCAATTCATCACAGATTTGCAGAGCCAATTCAGCCCATTTGCTTGGGCTCCAGGGTTGACGTGGCTGGCAGCCTCTTGAACTTGTTCATTTATGAAGAGGGCATGTAGGATATGTCAGGGTCAAGAGGAGTTTTCACAAACTCTGGTCCCCCCAGGCTCCACAAAAGCAGAGTCAGAGTGAATCTGTGAGACACCTTGTTCAAGAGGCAGAGAGCAGAGAGCACTCCACAGGCAGTTTCCAGTGATGGATTTGAAGAGCTGAGGTCTCAAGAGAAACAGACACACATCTTTTTATAGTCCGAATAATAACCAAATGTGTGGAAGTATTGAGCAAAGCAATCTTTTGAAGCTAATATGAAGGGTAAAGCTCTATGGCTCTTTCATGATCTCACATGGTAGCCATGGTCCACGTTCATGGTCCAGCCTAAGGCCTCAAAGCCATAATGCAGTCAAATCTTGTCCCAGCAGAAAGACTGCAAGTGCCCTGATAAAATGCTTATAAATATTTAAAGAACAAGTGACGAGAAGGGAGCCAGACTCTTTTCAGTGGTGTCCAATGACAGGACAAGGGGCAAAGGATACCAGCTGGAACACAGGTTCCGTGTAAACCTGAGGAAAAAATTCTTTGCTTTGAGGGTGGCAGAGCACCATCATAGGCTGCCCAGAGACACTGTGGATTCTCCTTCTCTGGAGGGATTACCCCCCACCCTGGATGTGTTCCTGTGTGATTTACTCTAGGTAATCCTGCAGGAAGGTTGGACTAGATGATCTTCAAAGGTCCTTTCAAATTTCTACTGTTCTGTGATTCTGTGATCTTGATCATAGACACATGCATGGTTACACTCTGATGAACTTGGTGGACGGCTGTCAGATCCATTTCTCTGGAGAGGTCTGGATTATGCCAAGGGGCATAGAAGGTTGGTGATGTGTCACCACCTGGTGTTCATGTTCTTGGGGTCCATCTGCAGCCCTATGGCTTGTGTGCTCGTGCCCCCATCTAGTGGCTGTCTCTAGACCTGTAAAGTCCCCTTCTCTTCCTCAGGTGTCATTCCGCTCAGAAAGGAGCACTTTGGCTTTGTTCTAGATGTTTCTGGAGTTCTACCTGACTTGAGACTGTGTCCTTTTGCAACTGAGTTTTGTAACGCATTCGCTTATAGTAAATTATTAATGTACAAAATTCCTGGGGGGCAGAAAATTGAATTTTGAGTTATGCAATGCAATTGGGAAAAAAAAAAAAACCCAAAACCAAAACAACAAAAAGCAACAACCTAAAACAAAACAAGTCCCCAAAATCACTACTAGCGACAACAAAGAAGAAGATGGGTTCAGACACGAGCTGCTTTCCCAGGCATGAGATGAGCTTTCAGGCAGAGATGAGATTGTCTAAAGTGAAAGTGGAAGCGGTGTGCAAACATTTGGCTGCTTTGTCAAAGGCTGAGAAACAAGATAATGCCTCATATAACTGGAATACCCCAGTGAACCTCACACACTCCACCTACCTTTCCCACAAGCATGTACTCATGAACTCCAGTGGTAAATAAAGAGCTCTCTATTTTCTGCAGGTATTTTTACAGCTCTTGTTACAGCATTATCTCTGTTCTTTAAAACTTTTATTGTATCTCCCCCGCTTCAGGCAAGAAGTTAAAGTTATTCCCATTCAACTCCTGGGAAAATTGAAGTGAACGATGAGATACTGAAGATCCCAGAGGAAATAATCAGTAAAGAAGATAGGAATTGAACTTAGATCTCTGCTTCCGACTGAGCTACCTTATCTTAGATAAAACCTAAACAAAACCTCATAAATTCCACAAACAAATTCAACAAACCACAGGACTGCTAGAACCATGCTCAGCTGAGGATAACTGTGAGAGCAAAGCACTGCCGTTGATGCCCAGAGGGTTAAGAAGCACTACTCATTTGGCCCTTTGAAGATGCCCATTGCACTAGTTGGAAAACCATCTCCTCAAAAGATGGTGGGAGACACTGGAAAGAGGAAGCAAAAAGTCTCCTCTGACCATTACCTGAGCTGATCTGCTCCAGGCAGATTCCTCACGCAGTTAGGAGAATGACTTCTGACAAGGACTTAAACCCTTTGGAGAGAGACATAAATGAGAGAAGAAATGTTCCTTTGCCCTCTGCCCTTTTCTCCTTCACTTGCTACCCAAATCTGGTTGAGCTGGACTTCCCATGGTATAGAACAAACATGATCTGAGTTTTGTTTAGTGACTACATGTCCTTTAGTTACATCCCTGTGACTTTCTGGTGGCTTTTCCATAGCATGCATTCACTAGCCTTGCAGCCATAAAATGATTTGATGCTTGCCCATCCTTCCGGGCTCTCACACAAAAAAATGGAGAGGTGAGTAGTTTCCCACCTTCCTCAGGACATTTTCTCTCAGAATAAACAGGAGCACTGGGTAAGGTCACCCAGAACTATGTCGTATGTGACATGGTGGGGAGCAGGATGACTTTATGAATCCATTTCACCTAAGGTCACTGACTGGGGAGCTGTTTTGGCCAAACTGATCCGTTTCAAAGACAATAAACAAGCCTTCTTGGATGCAGAATGGTTTATAGTTGGGTTGGAAGAGAGAAGAAGAAAGATCGCTTTCCAAGTCCTGCAGTGATCCTAGATTTGATAAACCCACTCTTTTCCTTTCCTCTCCTTTCCTTACCTCCCAGGGGTACAACTCAAGCATTTATGAATGCAAATGATTCTTAGATCAAAACCAGGTCAGAAAATGAAGTGCAAGCAGGATAACATGTCCTCTGTTCTACCAGGTCACATAAAATACACACACAAAAGTGCTGCCATGACCTTTAAGTGCTTTGTGCTCATCCTTCTTCCTCCTCTGACTTGAGCCCTATGCCGCTTCATGAAGGGTTTGACTTTCTGAAGTCATGAAGGTTGGAACGATCAATATCAGAGTGATTTGCTGAGCAGGCCTGGGGCTACCCTTCTGAAAACAGATGGGGTTATATAATTTTTGTGGGGGTGGAGAAGTGAGGGGTGGAAAAATACTGTTGAAACCTAAGGCTGTGCTCACTGCCTGTGGCTCACAACAAGGGAAAGGAGATTTCTCAGGAACTACAGACTCGATCCCTCTGGGATAAGACACTCTTAGTGCCTGTAGCTTTTGGAAGAGCAAACACGATCCTGGCTTCCCAAGACACAGTGCTTTCTGTAGACTGTGGACCAAGTTTATTTGATCTGCTCATTCACACGCCTATAAACTTCTCGAAGTCACAGGGGGTGGTTGTTTTGACCCTTATTCCCTGCATTTGTCAACCAAATGTATCATAAAATCATAGAATAGCTTGAGTTGGAAGGAACCTTAAAGATCATCTAGTTCCAACTCCCCTGCCGTGTTCCAGTTTTGGAGCCCCTATTGCAAGAGGGATGTGGACATGCTGGAGCGTGTCCAGAGAAGGGCCACGAGGATGATCAGAGGGCTGCAGCACCTCTGCTATGAGGACAGACTGAAAGAGCTGGGGCTGTTCAGTCTGGAGAAGAGGAGACTCCCAGGTGACCTTATTGTGGCCTTCCAGTATCTGAAGGGGGCCTACAGAAAAGCTGGGGAGGGACTTTTTTGGCTATCAGGTAGTGAGAGAACTAGGGGGAATGGAGCAAAGCTGGTGATGAGGAAGTTCAGCTTGCATGTGAGGAGGTTCTTCAGCATGAGAGTGGTGAGAGCCTGGAACAGGTTGCCCAGGGAGGTGGTTGGGGCCACATCCCTTGAGGTGTTTAAGGCCAGGCTGGCAGAGGCTGTGGCCAGCCTGATCTAGGGTAGGGTGTCCCTGCCCATGGCAGGGGGGTTGGAACTAGCTGATCCTTGTGTTCCCTTCCAACCCTGACTGGTTCTATGCTTCTATGATTCTGTGATTCTAGGGATACCTCACACCAGACCAGGCTGCTCAAAGACTCACCTAGCCTGGTCTTATATATTTTCAGGGTAGAAGACCAAGGTCTGCCGCTCCTTGGCGAGGAACAGCCTGATCTTCCCTTTGCCACCTTGACTGCTGTAACAGTGACTAAACAAGATCCTTTGCTGTGTGAGTGGTGCTGTGGGCTGTAGAAGACATGCTAGCTCAGCTTCTGTTGAAGCATGAATCTAGAGAAAGTCCTCCAGGTCCACACTAGCACTCCTCATCATCTTATGTTTCTGCCTGCCTGAAGGATGATAGTATCTTATTAACTAATTGCTCATCATTACATCCCCTCTGCTGCATCTGTTCCAGGTCAGAGGGAGGGAAAAGCTGATTTCCATCATCACCTGGGAAGTCCATGTTAAATGTGGAGTGCAGATCCACCCTCCTCTGCTGGCAGGCATCCAGCCCTCTCATGTCTGTCTGAGGTGCCTTCAGACGTCCCTTGGTGCTCATAACAAGGCCATTTATGAATGCTCTTTACAGTCAGCCTTCCGTGCAGATTCGCCAGGAAATACAAGTGGACTCTGAGCATGTTCATAGGATATTTATACCTTGGTCAATCTTTTAACCTTGGTCACCAGCAGTCCTTTGATCTGTAAGTGCTTGCCCTATTTATACACTGGCTGCCATGCTAAGCAGTGTCGTCCTGACCCAGCCGCCCTCCTTACTGTAGATAATGAGCAGATAATCTAACTTATCGCCTTGCTTCCTGCTTTTAAGACCCAGAAACATATTTAAACACTGGCAGATGGAAAGACTGGGTTAGTTGTCACCCTCACTGATGCTCTAAGAATCGCTCTGTAGGTAACCCAAAAAATCCAAATCCAGTTTGTAGCTAACCCAAGAAATCCAAATTCCCTGTTTGTTTTCTGATGAGCAATAGATAACCACGGTCATGCTGCTTGGTGAACGAGGGAGGCCTCACTCAGTGGGGAAGAAAGATGGTTTCTGAGCTTGTAAAGTCACCTCTGGACCAAATTCAACACTTGATGCCAGTGAAAAAGCATTTCCAGCCTGAACTTGCACATGACAATGCCCTGCACTAAAGTGACCCATGTGTAAACGAGACTGGCATTGCACTGCTTGTTTAGAAAAAGGTCATATGGAAAGAATACAGAAACTGATTTAAGTCAAACTCTTCAGAGGTAAGGCTAGCAGGAGAAACTTGCCTTCCATAACAAGCTGTTGCTCCTGTCATTTTTGCTTTACTTATGGTTCTCCTTTCTTCCCCTGCAAAACACTAACCCATCCTTGAAGAGCAGCTCATCCTATGATGGAGAAGGAAGAGGTTTTGGGGGAAGGTAAAGACTTAGACCTGGTGTGTCAAGAGGCCAGTTCCCCAAACATAATCATCTGCCAGCTTCCAACACTTTACCATCACAACATGAAATTTCACTTGGCACTTTGGGACATGGTTTAGTGGGCATAGTGGTGCTGGGTTGATGATTGGACTCGATGATCTTAGAGATCTTTTCCAACTTGAATGATTCTATGATTCTAAAACACAAGAATGTAATCTGTATCTACCTGTGCAGGCACAGATCAACTTTACTCATAGCCAAGTGCAACTCAGTGGATGTATTTCTGTTCAAACTCATGCCTGCAGCTGCCTTCATTAGAATACACACAGAGTGACTGTAATTCCACTCCAGATGACATCACTTGAAATGGTACAAAAGCCTTGCTAATGCTGCTGCATCATGATGGGCTGTCAGATCCTAAGGCTTTAATGCAATACATTCTCTCTTTCTCTCTCTCTCTCTCTATATATATATATATTTATTTATATAGTTGCCCATGCTTCTTTAATGAGGAGGTGCAGATGCTAGTCAGAGGCAAAGCAGAAAATGCCAGCCAAGGCAGATCATGCTTCCGTTCCCATCGAGGCATTCACTGCTGACAAGATACAGCTGCATCAGCTGTTTCTTTTAGGGTTGTATTTTACTGTTAAGTCCTATTGATTAACAGTAAATTGTCTGGAGTGAGGTCATTCTCCAGAGGTGACATGAGGTATAGGGCCGGAGGGTTGAAGGTTATACCTACACTGCTGGCTCTATGTGAGGCTGTGCTCAAGGCATGAGACATCACTTGCCTGAAGTGGATTACCTCATAATTTCAGATAGATGTTGGGAAAGCTACATGGCAGAGTACCTGAGCATCTCTCTTAAGAAGACAGGCTGAATGAATTTTGGGGCTATTCAAATTGGAGAGAAGGTGGCTTTAGGGAGACTTTAGTTACATCTGAAGGATGTAACTTTACTATCTGAAGGAAGGCTGGGAAAGGACTGTTTAGAAAGACTTTAGTGATAGGATGAGAGGCAATGGCTTTGAAATGGAGGAGGGTAAATATAGGCTGGACATAAGGAGGATGTTCTTCACAGTTAGAGTAGGTAAAATACTGGGAAAGGTTGCCTTTGGAACCTATGCCTGGAGATACTCAAGATCAAACTTGATGTGGCCCTGGGCAGACTGACCTAGTTGGAGGTAACCCTGCTCACTGCAATGGAGCTGGACAAGATGAACTCTGAGAGTCCCTTTCAACATGATGCAATCAGTGAACCTGTGAACATGGAGGTGGCTCCTTGGTCTGGGTCAAAAATTTCTGGTCCAAGTGATGGAGGTAGGCAAGGGAATAAAGAGGGAGGAACATAGCCTCTATTCCAAAGCACAGAGGAGGCATGGAGGATGGGGATACAACAAGCAGTCTGGATAAAATCCACTTCAGTGCAGCTGAACCTGAATTCCCTGTATTCTCTTGCTGGGTGTGCGCAGTCACTTGCAGCATGTAGTGAGGAGAAATACCCAAGATTTGTATAGGAAGAGCTTCACATTTTCACTGTTTGCTGTGAAAATGAGAAAGAAAGGAGCTGAACTACAACACCTACCTGAAGCTAGGCTCAACCTTGATCTTGATGTTGAGCATCTCTGAGTCTGAAAATGATTAGTAGGCACCATTGCTTTCCTGGCAAAATCCTTGGTGCAGAAGCAATTAGATCAGCAGTGTTTGTGTTGGCCTAGTTAGTTAATTGCAACGAGGTAGCAGATTTATCTCAGCAGCTAAAATGCTTGTCAGTGTATGCTGCCTCTACAGGTCTGCAGATGGGCAGATGGGAGGCAATTGTGTTGTAATGAGTGGGCAGCAGCTCTTGCTCTTGCTCCTCTGCTGCAAAGTGGCCATCTGAGTCCCTCTCTGCAGCCCCTTGCTGTGGCTTAGACCATGACACATCAATAGCTCATGTCTGTCCCAGTCTGTGCTGGAAGGCATCATTCTCCCAGCAATGGCAGTGTACTCTGGTTTAGACAGATCCCGTAGGTTAAGTGCCCAAAGGTGCAACAGTGTCTTAATGGACAAGATAGAGGTTGATATAAGACAATCTGAGATTGATATAAGAAGATCTGAAGTTTATATACGAAGACCTTCCCAGAGAAGTTGTAGATCCCCCCTTCCTGAAAGCATTCGAGGCCAGGCTGCAGGAGCATTTGAGCAATCTGGGTTAATGGAAGACATTCTAGCCCATGGCATGAGGCTTGGAACTAGATGATACTTAAGGTCCTTTCTGACTCAAACCATTCTATGATTAGGACATTGCCAGTGATCTGATATAACATAGCTTTCTTCAGACAACTGCCCTTGTGCCTTTAGGAGCAGAGTAGCTGAGGACAAGTACAAACAGAAAGGCTCTGCATGCACTTCAGACTATGGGAGTATGCTATTGAGAAAGAAAGAAGGTAGAAGCAACTTGAAAGCTTAACTGAGTCATGTTTCACCCTGAACAATAAAAGCAAATCTTATCACAGTCCTCCTTTTGGCTCTGAAGTGGTATCTGAAGCAAGGATGTCACAATTAGAAATATCATCCTTCCACCCCTTGGCTTAGAAGGCTGAAACCTATCTCACAGCTGTAGGATGCTTATGTACTTCTGTATGGCACAGTTCAGAATGGAAAAATTAAATAGTTGTGATTCTGCTTTCTTAGGGCTGTGTCTTTATGGTAGTTAAATTAAATGCTGCTGACTAGCTCCAGAAGTGCTGCTTCTACCAAAACCAAACTGCGAAGCATAGCTGAGAGTGAGAAATGCTTCATCTAGAAGTCTAGTGTAGACAAGCCCTTGGTATGGATTCAGCCCTGGTTGAATTTCCAGCCAGCCTGAGATTTTCATGCCTTTATTTTTCTTGTCAAATGTGTAAATCCTGAAATTAATGATCCTCCTTCTCCAGTCTCAGAGAACTGGGCGTTTTTCTCTTGAATTAGTCAGATCCCCAGTGAGTTTTACTTTGAAGAAGCAGTGCTGGGATAGCATTTGGGTACTCTAGGAGAAGAGGCATTCTTCTGCCAAATTTAAAGTTTATCAGAATTGCTACAATAAAGCTTTAGAACAGAATGAAACTTTGGGGAAGATTTAGTTATTTTTAGCTTTGGCAAACCATGCTGTTTTGAGCTGCCTCCTACTCCCCAAAGAATCCTGAAAGTAAAAGAGAAAATTGTTTCCAAATAAGAATAATTACAGCTTGCATAACACAGTCTTGCATTCAGTTAAAGTCAAAGAAACCAATCAGGGCATCTCACTTGTACAAACAGCTTCTTAAATTGCAGGAAAGAATGTTTCTTGATACCTCAAGAATGGCTTCACTTTGTTCTAACATTGAAAATTCAAAAGATTCACAAAACCTGAACAATTCTCACACTTTTCCCCTACTCTCTCTTGCAAAAGGCCTGCCCTGAAAGTGAATTCTGAAAGTTTTGGGTAGAGAAAATACAGGTGAAAAAACATCAGAGTTTTGCATTTATCTGTGCTTGCTCCAGAGTAAATAATTTTTGCATATTTTCTGCACTTGTTTCTTTCCTCTTTATTTACTTTATCCTCTTTAGGGTGCATATGCTCTGGGTTGTGGGTGTCCATGCTTTGAGCTTTTCTTTCTCCTTAGACTAGTACCTAGGGAGAGAGAGATCTCTGACTCTTTTGGTGCAGCTGCAATACCTTCCATAAACAAATAACAACCAATTTGGTTCTTTAGTGCAGGAGACTTTGACACAGCCTATCCTAAGTAATCATGCTGAGACATGTTTTGGGAATAGGGCCTAATATGATAATTCAGGGGAATTTTCTTTCTCAAAGGAAAGGCTTGCAGAGCAATGTCCTCCTACTCCCAAGCCTATCTGCCAACACGCTGGGACACAACACCGTGGTGGCAATTATTGAAAAGACAGAATAGACTTGCAGCAGTGCCAGCAAATTCCATTCCGTTGAGAAGGAGGAGTGGCAGTCTTGGTAAGAGCTGGATCCAGATAAGTAGAACAACTGCTTTTCAATAGCTGGCGCCCATGGGCTGCTGCACTCTTACGCTACCAGGTGCATGTGGTAAAACCCAGCTCTCTGCAGAGGTTTTCCTAATAATGGAGATCAGGTACGTCCTCGCCTGACGTTTTGCAGCCAGGCAGTTCAGGACCCCAGGGCAGTGTGTGCAGCTAGGGGTGAAAGGCATTGCAGGTCTTTCTTCTATGGATTGAAGGTATGCTGTGATGTGACAACAGATCTGACAGTAGATTCTTTGGTTATCCACAACCTGGGATTCACAGAATCACAGAATCATTCAGGTTGGAAAAGACACTCAGGATCATTAAGTCCAATTATCAACCCTGTTCTACAAGGTTCACTCCTAAACCATATCTCTAACCATCACATCTGAACAACTTTAAAACACATCCAGGGTTGGTGACTCAACCACCTCCCTGGGCAGCCCATTCCGATGCCTGATCACTCTTTCTGTGAACAATTTTTTCCTAATGTTCACTTTAAACCTATTCAATCACAGCTTGGGGCCACCCCCTCTTGTCCTGTTGCTAATTACCTGTGAGAAGAGTCCAGCACCAACCTCTCTGCAGTGTCCTTTCATGACATTGTAGAGTGCAATGATGCTCTTAGCCTTCTCTGTTTCAAACTAAGCATCCTCAGTTCCCCCTGTCACTCCTCATAAGATTCATTCTCCAGGCCCTTCACCAGCTTTGTTGCCCTCCTCTGCACTCACTCCAGCACCTCAATGTCTCTCTTGCATTGACACAATACTCAAGCTTTGGTCTCTAGGACCTGCCTTGTCCTCTTTGGCTATTTAGAAACAAACTCACCATTTCCATATAACTGAACATCCCTGAGGAAAACCATAGTTTCACCTCTCTAGATGTCATGTCCACTTATTTTCAAGGAGGAGAATATCAAAGTATGTTCTCAGGTGCTGCCATTTCAAGCAAGGAGAAATGCTGGGTTCTTGCAGAGTCATGTTGGAATTCTGTGACACAACCTGCCATAAAGATTATCTAATCTGATTTAAACGCTACTTCTATTTTTGCAGTGGTGATGAACCCACTTGTTATGTCCACAGAACATGCATTGAGTCACCTGCAAATCCCAGGGCTATTTGCAAGGCAGGAGAAATTCCCATTTACCTTTTTGCTTCCTTTCTGTGAAGGTCAGAGATCGCAGGGGTCATGACGATGCTATTCCTTTTGCCTTGGAAAGCCAACGTAAGGACCAGATCCATCTTACTGGTGCGGGCACCAAGTGTAGGTGCCCGCACAGAGGTCTCTCCATGTGATTTGGGAGCTCAATGGAAATTTTGTTAAAATAGTTAACAGAATCTAGTCAGGGATCCAGGAAGTCATATGCAGGTGCCTGGTACAAAGTGAGTCATGTCAGACTAGGTGTCAGACTACACTGACTAGGTGTTTGATTCAGTTTTCTAAATACAGACATGCATTGTTTGTTTAGAATTGTTTGCTTCATTGGCTGTGGGGAATTTTATTCGGAAGACACCTATGTGTGGTGAGCTCCATCACAGTGAGAAGGGTGACAGCTCAGTTTCTGCAGAGCAAGCAAATTGTGCTCCATTACTTTGACAAACATGCAGAAGGACTCTTCTTCAGAGTGTAATACAAGAAGTTCATCTTCACTGAGCCATTTCCTGTCAGTTCAATGTTTCTCTGTCCTACATGGATAATTAGGGTTAAAAATCTCAATTTTTCTTGTCTGATCCTTCAAACACAAGGGAAAAAAAAAACCATAGAATCATAGAATCACAGAATGGTTTAGGTGGGAAAAGACCTCAAAGATCATCCAGTTTCAAACCCCCAACCATAGGCAGGGACACCTCCCACTAGAACACATTGCTCAAGACCTCATCCAGCCTGGCCTTGAACACCTCCAGGGAGGGAGCAGCCACAATCTCCCTGGGCAACCCATTCCAGTGTCCTCACTGGAAAGAACTTCTTCCTAAAATCCTGTTTAAATCTCCCTTCTGACAGTTTGAACCCATTCCCCCTAGTCCTGGCATTACAAGACTTCATGAATAGTCCCTCCCCAGCCTTCCTGTAGGCCCCCTTCAGAGATACTGGAAGGCTACTATAAGGTCTGCTCGAAGCTTTCTCTTCTCCAGTCTGAAAAGCCCCAACTCTCTCAGCCTGTCCTCATAGCAGAAGTGCTGCAGGCCTCTAATCATCTTTGTGGCCCTCCTTTGGACTCTCTCCAGTAGTTCCGTGTCCTTCTTGTGCTGGGGGCTCCAGAACTGCACATATTAATCAAGGTTTTGGGGAAAATTCCCTGCAATTCTTTGGATGTTTGGTCGCTAAGAGGTTATTGCACAAAGATTATTTATAAACACTGAATTAAACAGTTTAAATGGCTTAAACAGAACTTGGAAAACAGGGAACCTGACAACAGGGGGAATCCTAACCTCGCCTGATACTCACAGATGCGATAGGTACAGTGTGTCCCAAGGAGAGGAGGAGAAAGAGTTTGCATTGCTGCTGCTGTAGGCTGCAATCTGCAATGGATGCTGCAAACGCGTGGCCACTGTGAAAGAGGTGCAAATAGAAGTCTGGTCCTGACTAAGGCAGCAGGAAAAAGAGAGCAACGGCTCTAAATCATCCTCCTTAAATACAGTATCTTGAAGGGTGAAATGGACCAATAGGTACTAGCATCCATTGTTTTGGTCCTGTGCCCAGGTATCCACCCTAACCCTAACAGGACACCTGACTTGACCATGTGCCACGGGGCTTTCTTCATTCAAACTCCTGCATGCTCAATCCTGCAAACTCCCAGACCTTGCAACAGGAGGAGGAAAGAGTAGGAGTTTGAACTACTTTGGGCAGGATTTATGCCCTACCAGGACANCACTGACCCAGGTGCAGGACCTTACACTTGGCTTTGTTAAATTTCATGAGGTTGGCCCGGGCCCACCTCTGCAGCCTGTCCAGGTCCCTCTGGATGGATCCCTGCCCTCCAGCAAGTTGACTCTGCCACACAGCTTTGTGTCATCTGCAAACTTGCTGAGAATGCACTCAATTCCTCTGTCCATGTCGCTGACAAAGATGTTAAACAGCACTGGTGCCAGCACTGACCCCTGAGGGACGCCACTTGTCACTGGTCTCCAGGTGGACATTGTGCCCTTGATCACCACTCTCTGTGTGCAAGTGGTGAACCAGGTCCTGTAGACACAAATTATGCAGTGTAAAGTCCCCTTTGTGATTTACTCTGAAGTCCTGGTCACCACCAACACATCTGAGCTGCCTGCTGTAACACTGGGCTCCCACATGTTCAAGCAGCTTCAGTGTGATGCTGAGAGCATAAGACCATGGCCTAGGAAACTGGAGAACCAGCACTTTGGTACACGTAGCCCATACCTACAGCATCAGCCCAGCTAGTGAACCTTTCCAAATGTTCTCATGACCATCTTAAGCTGTGCACAGTCCTGAGAAGTCAAAGGGAGCTTTGTGATCAGAAGCTCAATAGTTGGGGAAGCCCTGAAGGGAGAATAACTGCTTGGAAGGGAAGGTCTTGCTGGCCCAGCAGCCATGTTCTTGTCTCATGTATTTACAAGATGTATTGAAACTGAAGACAAGCCATCAGTGTTAGCCTTAGAGAAATCCTTCCTAACAGAGTATATTGCTGAAGACCACCTTAGAACACAAGAAAGCCTCAGCTATAGCCATTGGTGCCAATTAGTTACAATGACAGAATCTCATAATGATAGGTGTTGGAAGAGACCTCTGAATACAAACCAATCTAAACTCCTGCTAATGTAGGACAAGTCCTTATTAATAATTTTCCATCTACCTTCTCTGCATTGGAAACATTTTTAAGAGCTCCTTAACTGCAACAAACTCTGACTTCAGAGCTGAACACAGGAATTTATTTTGCCTGAGGGACATAGCGGAGCTTGAAGAATAAATTGCCTTTGGGTGGACATAGGAAGGGAACAGGGTACGTTGTGTCCTCCTGAATTACTTCTCATCTTCCAGGTCAGACTGAGGCAAGAACAATAAACAAGACCAAGCCCTGGTGTCCCTCCTGCCTGAATTCCCATGGCACGTGTTGTTCCCATGTGGCTCTTACCTGAGATTGGAGAGCTTTGGAGCCAGTTACAATAGCTCTAGTCAGTGCCTCCTTTCTGCCCTGCGATGTTTGATCTTATCTGACTGCGAGAAAAACAAACGAAAAATGTTTTCTTGTGGAAGGCAAAACTTCAGAGATGTTATGAAATGTGTTCCTGGTGCTTACCTTGCTTTGCAGTGGGTGGTATCATTTAAAAACAGAAGTGCTTTTACTCTCTTACCTGGTTCCTCTCTTCATGAGGATTCTAAACCTTGCTGCAGGGAACCGAAAAGTCTCTGAGCTGGAAATGCCTGAGGATCTTGCAGTCTTGTGGGTCCTCTAGAATTGTCTCTGTGCTTGGGCTCCAGCCCTACTCATCGGTCAATGGGGCAAAACTCATGCCTGCCTGCTTTTCCCATGAGCACAGTGAAGCTCATTTCCCTCCACCTGGCCCCAACTTGTTTCAGGTCAGATTAAAATCTACATAAGGTTAATGCTGCTTCTTTAATGCATAGATGTGGGCTGATTACCAGAGAGCAATCACTTTTCCTCTGCTTTTTTGGGCAGGGAATAAGGAAAGAGAGGGAGGAATTCACTGGAGATGGGCAACCCCCTCTGCAAGCATCTCTCTAGCCACAGATTAAGGTTGCCCAGAGGAGTGGTGGAGGCATTATCCTTGGAGACATTCATGGTCAAAATTGATGGGGCCCTGAGCAACTTGATCGAGTAGGAGATGTCCCTGCACATTGCAGGGGGGTTGGAAAAGATGGCCTTCGAGGGCCCCTTCCCTTCTGATGCATTCCATGATTCTATATACAAGGCGAATCAGGGACTAAAGTAGTGCAATTGATGTTACAGGAAATCAACCTTTTTTTCTTGGACTTTATGAGGCCAGTGACACAGACACACTCACAGAAATAGCCTTGTTCTTTTGAAGCTGTCCAGATCCCTGATGTTTGCCATCTCCATCCCCACCTTCTGGCTTTCAGGAAGCTGGACAGCTGAGGTGAGTCCCTCCATCACCATAGCTTTGGGATGGTACAGGCTTTTTCAACAGAAAGCCAGAGAAGGTCCATGAGGACGATCAGAGGGCTGGAGGTGCTCTGCTATGGATACAGGTTGAGGGAGTTGGGGCTGTTCAGTCTGGAGAGCAGAAGGCTCCAAGGAAATCTTATTGTGGCCTCCCAGTATCTGAAGGGGGCTATAAGAAAGCTGGGGAGGGACTTTTTAGGACGTCAAATAGTGATAGGACTATGGGGGATGGAGGAAAATCAGAAGTGGTTAGATTTTGATTTGATGTCAGGAAAAAGTTTTTCACCATGAGGGTGGTGAGTCACTGGAACAGGTTGCCCAAGGAGGTAGTAGAAACCCCATGCCTGGAGGTATTTAAGGCCAGGCTGGATGTGGCTCTGAGTAAGCTGATCTAGTGTAAGGTGTCCCTGCCCATGGCAGGGGGTTTGGAACTAGATGATCCTTCCAATCCTGGCAACTCTGTGATTCTGTGAAATTGGCAAGGAGGTAAAGGCTGCAAAAATCCTCATTCCAAGGAGTTTAATGAAAACAGATAGTCAGAATGAAGACTGAGATTTTAATAATGTCCTTACTGAGGGAAGGACTGTGTCATCGACTCAGTCCTTACAAAGCATGAAGAATTTAAATGAAAACCTGAGGTGGAGGAAAAGCCCCACTGGAACTCATAAGCACTCAGGATTCTAACCATGAGCTTCAAAACAACAAATCCAATCAGGTTCTGTCATCCTGGAATGGTTTGTTCAGCCCTGATTAGAATAAAATGGATTTAGAAATTATAAATGCACTTTCCCTCCTACTCCAAACATCTTAGGCTCTACTAAAGGCTGAGATGGTCTTGCATTTTCATAGATGCCTTCCACTATAACCTAAAGGCTTTGGGCTGAAGCTGCTCAGTCTTGCAGAGACAGTGTTGGTGAATTTGTGATGCTAAACACAGTATTATTAAAATACCTTTCTGTGATTTGCCTGCCCATAAATGATATAAAGTCGTTGTGCTTCCACAATGATTCGTTTTCAGACCACTTCAAGGAAGCAATGTTTAAAGTTAAGGCTGCTGCCAGTGTGGGGAAGAAAAAGTCTCTCTTTGTTCTTTTTGGAAAAATTGGTAGTAGCAGAATTGAAAGAGCATGCTGAAGGGATTTATGGAGTCCTGAAGATGAAGAAAGACAATATTCCAAAGGAGCTTTTAAGCCACATAAATTAAAAAGATGTGCAGGACTTCACCAGTTGCATGGGAAAGGACAAGAAACAAAACAGCTCAGGATCTATGGCAGGACAAGTGTCTTCCAAACCTGGACACTGAAGTTTCAGGCTGGTAAATTCATCTAGCAATCATTTATACAGAGAATCCCTGGAAGTTAATGAAAAGCCTCAGCTCTTCCATGGAATAGGAGAGAGTAAAACAGCTCTTGAAGAAGACTGCTGGATGCAACCAAGCTATGGAGAGATGCAAAGACTTACATATGCAATTTTGTGTCCTTGTGTTAGATGGAGTGATGTCAAAGTGGGTTATGCCTCATTTAGTAAATGTCTGTCAAATAAAGTTCTGGGAGAGGTAGGTAATACTCCTAGTCTTGGCATTTGTTGTATTCTTTCCTCCATTGATAATGCATCTCCTTTGTCCACTTAGTCCACTTCTGGATGAAGTTGCCAAGAGAAGTTAATGCACAACCATCAAACCTCTTCTCTCGAATCTCCTGTGCGGAAAGAGAGATTACTGAGGATGTAGCTCCATCTACTGCCGTAAAGACAAACGTCAGGCCCCCACTAGCATCTCTCTGGATCCTTTTGCTGATGCGTTAAAGCAAATTGAACTGAGCACAGAAAAGTCTCTCACCTTTTTTCCCCCTTAAATAAAACATATCCATCCAGTCAACCAAGCAGCCGAAACCCACCACTACCACCAATCAAAACCAAACCAAACCCAAACAAAAAAAACCCCAAGTAAACAAAACCAGCAAAGACAACCAAACCCAAACCAACAACAACAAAAAAACCAAAAAACAAACACCCAAACCAACCAAAACCCAAAACAAAGCAAACCAACAAAAAAAACCCCCAAAACCCAAATGCAACAAAAAACAAACCAAAACAAAATCCCAGAAAAACCCACAAAAAGGAAAAGGAGCAAAATCACTCATTCAAAATAGCAGTGAGAAAAGTACCTGGGAGAGGAGAAAATAATTAACTTTTTTTTTTTTTTGTGCCCAAATCTCAAATTTACCTTAGAAAATCCATTTTTCCTGCCATGATTATCCAAAATCAAAATAAGATCCGGAAAATCTGGACCAAAGGACTGTAGCTGAACCTTCCAGGAGAAATTTAAGATACATGATTTGGTAATGCATTGTTGGTGGGATGGGTTAACTTTCAATGGGTTAGTTTTCACCTAGGTTCTGTCACTGGAAGATAAGGACTTAGTGTAAAACTTTGGTTTGATTCTACTTCTAGTTACTATGGAGAAGAAGACAAACTTGGAGAGCAATTGGTCCTTTTCCTCTTGGATGCCTATCTCAGACTGTCCCTCTCTTCAAAGACACAAAGTGGGTGGAAGCAGGGACAAGAGATATATCCAGAGATGGAAACAAGATATTTTTAACTGGAATAGTGGAAGTAACTCAGAGTGGACAATGCCATTGGAAAGAACATATATCTTAGCTCTCTCTCCTTAAACACAAGTCTTTTGGACCTGAGCATGAGGATAGACCTCTTGGCTGCATCAAATAGAGCTATGTGGGTGTGGAGAAAGACAAAAGCCATAGATAGTGGCTCGTGAGCAATGGGGCACTATTGGTGGGAAAGGAAACTGGATATAGATTGTTGCAGCATTAATTTTGCCAAGAAAGGCAGCTACAAGCAACCCTCTGTGATGTGCTCCTGGCACCATAATGTTGCCCTACATATTGGTTCAGGTTCTTCATCGCTTGGCCAGCAGACATGGACCAGTTGCAGGACTTGCAGAATGAAGTTCTTTGGTCTTGTTTGCTTGTTTTTACAAATCAGGGAATCATTCTAATCTTTATGAAGGCCTAATTGGTATCAGTGAATGATATAAATGAATGATATAAAGCCAGTGAGAGCCAAGGAGTTTACAACAGTGCAGGAGAAAATCCCTGCTCAAGCATGTAACCTTGGAAATTTTGCTTCTAGCATTAAAACAGGTTCTTGAGTGGTTTAAAGTAATTAGCTGATATTACTTTTTGCCTGATTTCTCATTTCCCTCTAGTGGTTTCACATCAATACAGGAGCAGCTCCCAGGAGATGCAAGGCAAGCCCTCAAGAAAGGGTTATGCGGTAAGACAAGGAGTATATGATTCAAATGTGGTTGTAAGAAGTCATGGAATCGTAGAATCATAGAATGGTTTAGGTTGGAAAGGACCTCAATGATCATCCAGTTCCACCCCCCTCACCATAAGCAGGGACACCTCCCACTAGAACAGGTCATCCAACCTGACCTTGAACACCTCCAGGGAGGGAACAGCAAAAACCTCCTTTGGCAACCTGTTCCATTGTTTCACCACCCTCACTGTAAATAACTTCTTCCTGACATCTACTTTAATTCTTCCCTTTTCCAGTTTGAACCCATTATTCCTCATCCTAGAATATAGTAAACACCTGCTGAAAATCCAAACCTTTATTGTGCATCCTTTGAAATATCCAGAAAAAGGTGACCACAGATTTCAGCATCACTGGAACTCCCATGGGACACATGCTGTGGTCTCACTGGGATTCAGTGCTGGTCACTGAATTGATTTGTATTGATCACAAAAATAGCAGAACCCAGTCCAATTTTGCAGAACCCAGGGAACAGTGCATTGGTCACTGGGGACAATGACAGCCTTTCTATTGACTTCACTGGTCTCAGGGTATGGCTGTGAGAGCTGGTCTTGTGCTGCACAGAAAGAGAAGGGCTTTGGGACTGCATAGCTCCAGGGATTAGTAACAAACAAAGAGCCTTTAACTTCTAGGTCACTGCTCTCAATCCCTGCCAAGCTGCTGGTGAGTGCATGCTATTACCATTTGTACAGAGGCAGCTGATGAATGAGTCTGACAATTCTCAGCATGGTCCTGGATGGACAATGTCTATATCATTGCAGAGTCAGACTTCTGTGTCTTCCTTTATGAATCAAGAGGACATATGAGATAGACAATTTTGCTGCTGGCAGTATTCTCAGGTATATGGTACTTAATAGCAGAGAGCACAGCAGGTGCTTGACCTTTGAGGAAAGATGCCTCCGTTTACTCAGGTAGACATTGATGTGACATGGACAACATTCCTGCTGAGCATCTGGCCCAACTGGCGATAAAACAGATTAAGGGAGCAGCTGCTGCAACCTCAATTTCTGATCAATGCATGTTCACATCTGTGCCAGCTCCTGTACAATGCCTTTTGCTGTCTCTGTCCCAACAAGTCTTGCTCAGCCTAAGCAGGGCTAGGTGAATCTTGGCTGATTGCTTGCATTGGCAGGAGGACAGGGAGCAGGCCAGATGGTCTTTGAGCTGGTATTCATTTTTCCTTATCAGACATATGAACTTCGATGCTTTAGCTCTATTTCATAGGATCGTCAGACAATTCTTTCAGGCTTGTAGCCTGCTCATTCTCTTCACTTAGAAGGGTTGGACATAGTGGTAGGTCATGAAGTCATCCTAAAGAAAGGTTTTTCCTGCTAGTGAATTACCTTTTTTTTTGGCAACTGAAAGTTCAAATGTACCTGCTTGCTACCTCCTTTCCATTGATTTCAGTCTCATCCAGGACCTGTCCTTGCTGGTATCTGATCAGTGACACTGGCAGGTGAGTTAGGTGAGGTTTGTACAGAAAGAGGCAAGACTACCACAGCTTGGGACTCAAACTCACTGTGCCTTGTTTGCAGCACTAGTTTTCTTGAGTGTCTCATGCTTCAGCATCAGCTTTCCTGTAATGTCAGACCCTGACCCAAAATCCCACTACATGGGATGTTTCCAAGCATCCCATGACTTTCCCCATCTGTCCCTGATGAGCTAAAGTTGTACCAGTAGGTAACCCAGAAAAGCAGTTGCTCTCTTAGCTTAGTTCTCAGACTTGGTGTGGTTTGTAGCCCAGCAGCTTTGTTGGCCTACTTTTCCCATT
Source organism: Psilopogon haemacephalus (assembly GCA_013396835.1). Taxonomy (NCBI): domain Eukaryota; kingdom Metazoa; phylum Chordata; class Aves; order Piciformes; family Megalaimidae; genus Psilopogon; species Psilopogon haemacephalus. The sequence continues at coordinate 3,998 of VWZI01021920.1, read as the reverse complement.
TTAAAATCTGGTCACCTGCTTGATGATTTAAAATATTCAGATCTTAGGACTAGTGAGCTGTGTGGGTTTGCCTGTGAAAGGCTTTTATCACCACATCCCCTACTCATGGTATATTTATTTTAAAATACAAGCTGTCACAGAAATAGGGACAGAAAGGAGGATGCTTGTGTGACAGTAGCAAAACAGCTTTTTTTCAGGAGGGGAAGGTCTCTTCAAACAAGTGACCATGAAGGCAAACCAACACAAAAAAAGTTAGGATTGGAAGGCTCTACAGGGCAAACTGCATAAGCTGGGCTCACAGACTGAGGTGTATAAGGTTCAATGAGGCCAGGTGTTAGGTCCCAGATGTGAGTCATAACAACCTCATGCAACTATACAGGCTTGAGGGGGAGCATCTGGAAAGCTGCTTGGTGGAAAATGACCTGGGAGTGCTGGTTGACAGCCATCTGAACACGAGCCAGCAGTGTGCTCAGGTGGCTGAGAAGACCAACAGCGTTCTGACCTGTAGCAGAAATGGTGTGGTCAGCAGGACCAGGGAGGTGGTTGTCCTCCTGTGTTTGGCACTGGCCAGGCTGCACCTTGAGCACTATGTTCAGTTTTGGGTCTCTCACTACAGGAAGGATATTGAGGTGCTGGAGCATGCCCAGGAAAGGGCAGCAAAGCTGTTGAAGGGTCTGGGTCACAAGTCTTGTGGGGGATGGCTAGTGAAGCTGGAGTTGTTTAGAATGGGAAGGTGGAGGATGAAGGAAGACCTTGCTCTCTACGGTTACCCAGAAGGAGGTTGTAGCAAGGTGGAGATCAGTCTCTTCTCCCTGTTAAGTGACAGCATAAGAGGAAATGGCCTCAAGTTGCACCAGAGGGCATTTGGTTTGTATATTAGGAAAAACTTAACGACTCACAGGGATGTCTGGAAATAGAACTCGCTGCTCAGGGAGCATCCCTGGAGGTATTTAAAACATATGTAGATGTGGTGCTTAGGGACATGGTTTAGTGGTGGATTTAGCAGTGCTGGGTTAACAGCTGGACTTGGTGATCTTAAAGGTCTTTTCCAAGCTGAACAATTTTATGATCTCACTTGGGTAACAGGTTTTTGTAAACTTTCTATTCTATGATTTAAGTGGATTGACCATTACAAAAAGTCAGGGTAATTGTAGTGATGTGGTACCTAAGTAGAGGTATAAAGAAAGATGAGGATTTGACTATAGTACCCAAGGTCCACCACTGAATTGATGCACGTGTGAGCCATACTGTAATTTTCTGCTTCTTGGTTTATTCAGGTCTAACCATTCATCCATTATCTTGATACACTGTCAAATTGCAAGTGATTCTCAGTGTCTAGACTAGAATTATTGGCACTTGCAGGAGAGGACTGATTTGTGGTAATGAGTGTCTGTGCCTCCAGGACAAAACCTGGAGTGGAGACTTCTAGGAATTGCAGTAAATCAGCTTGTGGGAGCTGGGAAGAAAAGATTTTCTTGATTCAGATTGCTGTGCAAAATATCAAGAGCAGCTTGCCGGGCTTTGCTCTATCACTGAAACCTACCTGGAGTGCAACTCTGGTGCTACTGGGATGACAGCTCAAGGAACCTCCATTGATCCAATGGAATTGCCATGTGAGGGAGAAAATATTCAGTTTTTGAGGAGGAAAACAAAAGCCAAACTGAGAAAATCTTACACGCACATCTCTGCAAGCCACAAGAAGTCCCTGACAAAGATGGGAAGGACATCTTTGGTGTGAATGATCTACTCTGCACTGGGAAGCCAGATCAGGAGTGGGAAAGGGCTAATGCAGTGCTAGTTACTGAGAGACTCAGAGTTCAAAAACACAGAGCAGCCCTCTCCCTCCTCATGAAAAGGGCATCTGTTTTATGCCTTTTAAGTGTGTCTCTCCAACAAGGAGAGTAAGCTCCCTTTGACATTGTTTCCTTTGGAAAGAGGCTTAAGCAATGCTGCATGTCCCACCAAAAACCATTGAATCAGTTGGCTGTTTTTAATCACAGCCAGCAGAGAGAGAAATATCTCCCAGGAACTTGCATTCCCATGCATTTTGCCAGTGAGTGACTGGGTAGAAAGCAGTCTCTAAGGGCTCCTAAGAGCCTCTAAAGAGGGGAAGGCAAAGTCACTGGGCACAGAGAAGCCCCATGGAAGAGCAATGAACACAATTGTGTGATTCATAAACATCTCAGTCATGTGCCCACAGGCTGTAGCCACAGAAGCCAGACAAGGAAGTTTCTAGGAATCTAGGAGGAATTGGAGTCCAGTATTTTTATTAAAATTTGTTAGTCTGGCACATCTTTTTCCTGGTGAGTCTCACATAATCACTTGACCCTGGGAACAGTGAGTTGCTGTCTACTCCATCTCTGTGTCAGATCATGTATCTTCTCCTTATGCTTTCCTTGATGCTGGCTACATCCAGTGGCCCAAGTCTCATGTAGATAAGTCATTAGCTTTTCCTTAGAAAGGGGCAAAGAGCTGCTCTGGGAGTTTGCATTGCATCCACAGTGGACTGAGAAGATTTTCCCAAATGCTGACTGTGGTGGGAACACTGCAGACACAGCAGATCTGAATTTGGTTACAGCATAATCCTGGACAGTGCATTTTTTTGTTGCTAGTTTTTGCTCTGCTTGTATTAGCATTTGCCATCTGGCATTTTCTGCCTGGGATTAATAAGGATTTTGCTGGGTGTCTCCTATAGAGACTCATCACAGGAGAAAACTGTGGTGGTTATCATTCCCTGGGGAATATCTCACCCTGGATCAGAGTTAAGATGAGTCCTTGAGAAGGTTTAACCATGCTCTTTTGAGACAGGCTGCCAGAGAGACCTTTCAGCTTGTTCTCAGTAGCCCACAGTTTTTTTGACAAGTTTCATTAACAGAGGATCCAAAGTGGGCTTACTTTAAGCACTCTAAGAAGTAGGGAGAGTATAAAGTTATGTGCAAGGCTGGATATTGGTGGATGGCAGCACCGTCTTGTGTTCAGATCTGGAGAAGGAACAGAGACTCTTTATGTCACTGAAGAGGCTACAGATTTTCCATCTCTGGCAGCTATCCCAAGAAAAATGATAGCTACTGACAAATGCTGGATCAGCACAAGTCTGAGGCATTAAGTCTAGGTCAAGCTCCAAGCCTCCATTGCACTCAGGGTCTCTAGCCAGCTCTTTTCTTTTGTTTGCACATTAGAATTGATTAAAGGTGTGTGCCACTTGTATCCTGAGGGATACTTCATTTCCCTGCTCATTCGTGTCACATGTATTGCAGAAGTCACTAGAGCCACCCTTTAAAGTGAAGCACCTGAGAAATTTTCCCACCCTGTAGTGTTTCAATGCACAGAAACTTTGCATCATCTGCTCTGATGAGCAGTATCTGGACTTCATTACAGCATGTTATTAAATCCAGTCAGCAGTTACACCCCAGCAATTGTTCCAAATGCTCTTGGAACAATTAAAGACGTTTTCAGCCTGTTCTAGAAGGAAATTTGTATAAAATCATCTATCCCAGGCCATTGATATGGTACAATAAGGTTAATCAGTGACTCATTTTACATTTGTGTATTTAAACAGATCTCTCAAGTCTCTTCTCCCAAGTACGGAACCTTTGTGTAGCTCCTCTCTCTGGGTTTCCCATTGGTAGGATCAAATCTCACTCATTTGCAGAGCAGCACCAAGATGCATAAGCTTTGATGTCTCAAATCATATGTAGGCATCTCTATATGATAATGAAGGTCTGACAGAGAAATAGAGGGAGTGAAATGTGAATGAGGTGACATTGAGGGTGGCATGGGTTGCCCAGAGAGGTGGCAGATGATTTATCCCTGGAAACATTCCAAATCAGATTGAACTGGGCTCTGAGCAACCTGATCTAACTGAAGATGTCCCTGTTCCCTGCAGAGGAGCTGGACTAGAAGACCTTTACAGGCCCCTTCCAAATCAAATCATTCTATGATTTGGGGGGGGACACTTTAACCACCCTGACATCTGTTGGAAGGACAACACAGCACAG
>VWZI01021917.1:0-29898 GCA_013396835.1 Psilopogon haemacephalus | reverse complement strand
CATTTTGTCACACTCCCAACCTTCCAGCTTCCTTTTTATTTAAATTATTAATTGGCAGATATCTAGAAGAAGCAGGGGAGGGGAAATAATTTTGTGCATGCACTTAAGACAACCAAAAACAACCTTTACAATTGCCCATCTCCATATTGTCTCTGCTTGCTTTACAACAAAATAAAGCAGAAGCACTTCTTAGTGGAAGACAACAAAGAGCTAAAATTATAACACACTTTTCAGCAACTGCAGAAACATATATCCTTGCCTTTGTGCCTTCCTTGTTTTCATCACTAGTAGCAGCTATTTTTTAACAACTGCACAATGTGGTAAGTCTGACAGGAGATGCAAAGGTAAAGCCTCTTTCCCAAACTTGCAGTTAAAGCTTGCAACTAAAGTCACTGGAGTTACTGAAGTAAAGGATGAGACTTTATGACTCCCACATGAAGGAGGGTCATAACAGATCCTGTGGTACTTACACAACCTCACTGCTTGAAGGTCTAATGAAGGAATAGTTTATGAGGAAGGAGGAATGCAGGGGTCAGTCGGCATGTAAGTATATCAAAGGACAGACTTCTCCACTGTCTCAACTTGCTCTTTCTTCCATCACCTTTCACAACTATTTTTCTGAGTTTCTTTGTTACATTTCAAGAATTTCCCTATTTCTCCTCAGGGCTTAAGGCATTTGGAACATAGGTTATCTTTATGCTATCAGTCACTTTTACTGCTAGCATTAAAAGAGTGAATGGTTAAATCTGGAAATACTTGTAGCATTAAAAAAACATTAAAATCCAAACTCAATTGTGCCAGGTTATGTAGGCAGTAGAAGCACTGGAGCTAAAAATAGTACACAGAATCAATTAATTATTTAGTTTGGAAAAGACTTTAAGATCATGAAGTCCAACTGTACGATAATTGTATTCCTGTGCTGTAAAGGGTTAAGCCCACCTGGGAACCCTCTGACTCCTCCCAAGGGGTGATCTGACCTTCTTCCCAGGTGTCATGGTTAGCCACTCCCACTTCCTGCTAGGACTAGGCTATAAAAAGAGGGGAACCCATTTTGTTTTCACTCTCTCTCTTTGGCCCCTGCCTTGCCTGTTGTGACTGTTTTGCTGCTGCCATACCACATGGTCCCTGCCACCTCGTGGAGAGCACCACCATTTTTATCTGGAACTTGGAGTGCTTTTCACCATCAAAACTCCTACATCCTGCCTTCATCCAGCACCAAAACCATTTGACCTCAGCCTTTAAACTCAACTGCCTCCCATGGGTTGTATTTGTATTTTGTTTTCCCCTTTTTTTCCCTTCTTCCCAGCTTCTCTAACTTTTCCCTCATTCCCCCTACCTTGCATTTTGTTTCCCCTTTCCTCCCGCCTTCTGTAAAAGCCCCTTTTCCCTCCTATTTACTGTTAAAGTTTTATACCTTTTTTACTTCCAAATCGGATTGAGTTTTTATTGGGCTTTTGGGCTCGGGGTAGCTGGATTAAACCCAATACATGTGCCCTGCAACTTTTTCCTTACTCAAGCCCCTCTTAATGTCCAATGGCCAAAAGTGGAAAGCCTGGGGAGTACAAGATGCCACCAGCTGATAACACCAGAAGGCTGCAGGCCACTTACAGAATGGAACATCTGTGTTGCAGGGTGCTTGGGCAAATTTAATAAAGCACTGTGGCCCTGCTGGCATGGTTTTTTACTGTGATGTCATTTAAACAAATGGCACTAGGGAGTGGGGATTTATGCTGCTTTTCATTATATTATTCCCATAGTTAATGGGAATGAAATTGTCTTTGGAAACCAAAAGACAACCTGCAGAGTATTTTTATGTTGCACATCACTGCTAGTAAGAAGGCTCAAAGTGAAATTAGTTCAGCTCTTTAGAAGGAATATTTTAATTCTCTTGTTTTTTGCAGTGTTGCTGCCATATGATCAATATCTGACCAAACCTTACTTGATCATGAGACTGTTGCATAGGGAAGGTGGGTTACAAGTGACTGTCTTTCTTTTGTCAGTATGGACTCTGGCTAATAGCAAAAAAATCAGTAAACAATCACTGGCTAGCATGTGTAATGGCATTAGCTCTTAGTATTTGGCAAACATAGTCATATATGAAAGACATCCGAGCTAGAAGCTATGCTATTATTTTCCAGAATCTGTAAGAAAACATATTTCAGCCTTTAACATAAACAAACACCCCTTAAATATAGGGGGAGCACCAGATTATTTCAATAGGTTTAACATTCAATTTAAACATTTCAAGAGATGGTGCACCATTTAGCACACCACACAGAGACTCCTTTTTCTCCTCTTTCCCAAATATTTACATATTTGGAAATACTTCAACTGTTTTGCCACTTGCAAGAGGTAAATAATTTCAGCTATTTTAAAAACTCACTTGGAAAAAAGATAAACCTTCCCACCCCTTTTCCAAACCCTGGCATTCTGCAAAATCCAATCATACCTATACTATGTACAGTAAGAAACCACATCTTTTTTTAAAGTCTTGACCACATCCTCTACCTCCCTTTCAGTTTGATGGCCCTAACTTAAGTAGTGGCTTACAAATTACGTGAAAAAAACTTTAAAGATGTCTGCAAAACCAATCAGTAATTGAGCCACATTGGCTATTTCACCTTCAACAGGCTAATTTCCTTAGTTGTCAGATCAAAGGTATTACAGACAGCACAGACGCAAACAACAGAACTCAAACCCAATGTTTACAGACAATCAAACACCGCTGATGAACAAACCAAAATTAGGAAGTAAAGCTTTTATAAAATCGGTAGTTAGTAAGAGGTTCCAATACTGGACTGAAAAATCTACACCATCCACAAAGACATCATTGTTGTTTTCAACAGTTAAACTGAAAGTGCTAGGGAAAAAAAAAAAAGTCACTTTGTTTTTAAAATAATGACCAAGTAACTCTTAATATATTGCCTATGATCCAAAAGGAAAGGAGGTAATTTCTAAGGGCAGAATGCTAATTTTTGTGTTTTATCACTTAAAAACTCTATATGCCAATGAGAAGTTATTCTTCAAGTTACTGTTTAAAACAAAACTGACTGGCTATGTTAATAGAACTATTAAGATTAGAAGATACAGTATACAATAAATTGTTATTGGTTTCAGAGTTTTTATGTCCAGTTTTAGGATCTGATAATACAACAGTATGAAAACGTGATCACGGATGCATGAATTTATCTCTTCTATAAGTTCAATTCTAGTTTAATAGCAATCTAAATGAGTTTTTGGAATAAAAGGTGACAGAACCAGATCAAATGTTGCAAATGATTTGATTAGCTCTATGCTAACCATCATGAGTAGATTTAATTTAGAATGGAGTGATCACGTCTGACTGCTGTAAACAGCTTAGCATCTGCCTTCTAATGTAACACCTTCACAGAAGAGAGACTGAGGTCAGCTGTCTTTGTGAAGCTTTTAGCTGAATCCTGCCTTCTGAGATTCTGGTACCTTTTCAGGACAAAAAAACTACAATCAGGAGAAGGATGTATGTTCCTAGAACACCAAAAAACACTTAATAAAATCTACTATGTGAACTCCCTCTAAATCTACGGAATATACATTTCTTTCACTATATTGCAACAACAATTTAAATCAACAAAAGTGCAACCTCATTTTTCTCCAATATAGTTCTGTCAAAATTTTAGGAACATGAAATAGAATCTAATGATGCAAGCCATTACCTAGCAATGACTTCTTAGTAGTCACTCTCCTGTGAAATCCCAAACCAAAACTATCTTAAGAGTCAAGAGAAGAGAATACGCATAGAGGTAAGATTTAAAAAAAACCTCCAGCAAACTTGCATACACCTCAGTGAGTAAAAAGTAAAATGTGAGCAGACACCAATCACAGGATGGGCAACCACAGTAAGAGGAACTCTGAGACACGGCTCCATGAAAGCTTTGGGGAATGACTGAAATAAGCACCACAAGAGAAAGATCTTGTAGATTCTTAAAACATTGACATTGATGGAAAAGTTAATACAAAAGAAATATCATTATATATAAAGAGCAAACCCCAAACGGTTTTTGGGCACAGCAGCAATGTCCACAGCCACCCTTTTGCCAACCACATGCCAACAGCTGCAACTGGTTTTAAACCTTTTCAGCATGCCTAGTTCTGTCCTCCCAACATTCACTCTTCACACATTTATGAATATTAATGAGATCACCCCTCAGTCTCCTCTTCTCCAAGCTAAAGAGGCCCAGCTCTCTCAGCCTTTCCTCCCTTAATCATTTTTATGGCTCTGAACTGGACTCTTTCAAGCAGTTCCCTTCTTGAACTGAGGGGCCCAGAACTGGGCACAATATTCCAGATGCAGTATCACCAGGGCAGAGTAGAGGGGGAGGAGAACTTCTCTTGACCTACTAACCACATTCCTTCTAATACACCCATTAGCCTTCTTGGCCACAAGGGCATATTGCTGGCTCATGGTCATTCTGTTGCGCACCAGCAACTCCCAGGTCCTTTCTCCCAGATCTACTCTCCAACAGGTCAGTCTCTAACCATGGTATTGGTCTTTCCCAAAGGCAATACTCTACATGGCCTTGCTATATTTCACTAAATTTCTCCCTGCCCAACTCTCCAGCCTGTCTAGGTCCCACTGAATGGCAAAAGAGCCTTTAAGTGTGCTAGCCAATCCTGACAGTTTTGTGTCATTTACAATCTTATTGACAGTGCACTCTGAATACTGGTCCTACTTCTGACCTTCAAGTACTCCACTATATACAGGCCTCCAACTAGACTCCATGCCACTGATCTTGTGACTTTCTGACTTCTTTCCTTCAACCAGAGTTCACAATTCACCTCAATACCTGATCATGCAGACCATGCTGCCTGAGTTTAGCTGCAAGGATGCTGTGGGAGACAGTGTCAAATGCTCTACTGAGATGCAGATAAACTACATCCAGTACTCTAACATCACCTATCCACCTGGCTATCTCCTCATAAAGGCTATCAGGTTGGTTAAACATGACTTCCCTTAGGTAAAACCATACTGACTCCTCCCAAAGACCTTCTTATCCTTGATATGTCTAGACAGAGAGCTGAGAATAAGTTGTTCCATCACCTTTCCTTTGTTTGGAAAAATGTCTTTCCTGTTCCCTATATTTTTATGAGTAGGAAACAGCCATACTAACCGTTTATTAGATGATACAGCATGATAACAACCCTGGAAAGCCACCTTACGTGTGGAGATCTGAATGCAGCATGGATTGCTCAAAGGTGGTGGGCTTTGACCAAGTGAAAATAAAGACTATTTTAAGACATACCAGACAAGTTTTTCCACTGATGTTAAACTGGCTGCACTGCAGCTGTTTGTCTCTGCTGCTTAACTGGAATTTATTGTCCCTCACAGCTGAGCAAGAGCAAATGACTGTCTGAGCTCTCCTTGCAGTCTTTAAAGAACATCCTAGTACATTTTAATAGACTTTGGAAAGTGCTGACTGGAAATGGGCTTTGTACTGAAACAGTCAGTCACACTCAAGCATGCTGCTCTTTAGGTTCAAAACCCACTTGGACACCATCCTGTGCAACTTGCTGTAGATGAACTTACTCTGGCAGAGGCACTGGACTAGATGATCTCCAGAGGTCCAGTCCAATCCCTATCATTACGTGATTTGGGTGAAGGCCCTGCAATAGCTTAAATCACCAAAGCTTTTTCTGTGCTTATCATTTACTCTACAACTATGACATTACAACAACTTTACTAAGTCAGTGTAATCACATTTATGAAAGAAAAGCCTGGGGCAAGATACCACATTACAAAGCCAAGTGTGAACCTGTGACATCAGGCTGCACTAGAAAATCATCTCTTTGATGATAGGTTCTTTTATTTTCCTTCTATAAAACACAATGTTCTTATGTAAACAGAAGATGCACACACATTTCATAAAAACCAATCATCTTAATGCTCACCTATATGTAGCGAAACATTCTTCTCAATCACACCAATGAATGCTGCTGAAATGTTCCTGAAAAAAATACTATTCTGGAAATATTTTTCAAAAAGAGTATTTTGCTTGTGACAATCTCAAACTGTACTCATTTCAAGCTCCTTTAACAACAGACACTGCTTCAGTGTATCAGCCAATATGTTTGAAATATCTTCCATTCACAATCTATCAATTTAGCTCTTAAATACAAATTAACTCTATCAAGCAATAAACTAGTACAAATAAATATAGTAAGGGTGATCCGTTTCTGCCTAGGTATCATATTCATACTGCTGTTCTTCATAACTGAACTCTCCCAGCTTTTCATGTTTACACATCTAGTTTTGGCCTTATCTCTGTTTCACCTTGCTTTTTACAGCTCTAGGTTTCCTAGACAAGATAGTATAATTCCTAGGAACTCATAAACACATCATACATGATCTTGTTAGAGCCAGCCTCTTGTCATTGTTATCCCCATCTTATCAGTAATAAATAATGTTAACAGTAAGAACACATTGAACAAAATTACATTTTAACCAACTATGGTCATGTTATTTTTATTAGTCTTGACAGTGATTTTGGCCATAATTTTCAAAAGCCATTTCTAGCTGGGGAAACAATTTTGGTGCCTACCTAGTAGAAAGTACTGAAGTACTCATCACATAAAAATTGTTGCTATACCTCAGAAAACTAAATATTAAAACACAAGACTGAAGAAATTTCTGTTTTCCACTCTCAGACACAAGGGAAGATCCATTATAAAACATCCTTAAAATCCTAATGGTTTTCTCTGCTTTTGGATTTCTTCCTGACTGCCTTGGATACATGATGGTATAGAACTGCATGAGCAGTACCACTGCTTCTAAAAACCCTCAAAAATCTGACAACGAATTTCTACATCTAACATTTAGTGCTAAGAAGTTACAGGAAATTTTACCAGAACTTCTTTCTTTGAAGTCTGACATTTTTCTACCTGTATTGGCCCTGTCTTCACCCTAGACTGGTTAGAGACATTCTCTTGTGGAGAGGAAAGTCCTGGTGTTACTGGGAAATGGAAAAGTGCTGAAGCATGTACCATCACCCCCTGTCCGAAAATCTCTGGCTACTGTATGATTGGATATCTGTCTGATATATTTCTGACTGAGAGAAAGTAAAAAGATCAGTAGTGGCTTTGCATCTGCTGAAAAGCTGTAAGGTAATAATAATTAAAAAAAGCTGTAAGCTGCCTCTGTAATAGCAACTCACATCCATGGTGAGAAGGAGCCCTATTTAGAGAATAAGCTTCATCTCATTAACATATGAATGTTCTCTTTGGATAAGGACACAAAAGATTCTCAAGTAAACTGGAAGGTGTTACAGAAACAGATGCAATACAAACTCAACCTTACCTATGATTGGAGAGAAAAATCAGAGGCCAAGGAAACAGGTAAGAGAGGCCATTAAGACTTGTTTAGGAGATGTTTTGTATAGTTGCTATCACTTTAAACTGTTGGGGAGATCACCACTATCAAAACATTAAAATCAGTACTTCCAAATTCTCAGCAAAAGAGAGCCAGTACACTTATCTCTCAGAATAACTCACAAGATGGTGGAACAATTCATATAGAGAACAGGAGGACATACAGTTGATAACAGGAGATATAGTAAAATAGCAAACCATATCAGAGAACTGGATGATCTGCTTCTTACATAAGCATTTGAAAAACACAAGAAGAACTATGAAGAACATCTGAGAGATGCCTAGAAATGCCATGCAGTTGGCACTCCAAATTCTTACTACTAAAATATGTTTTCAAACATCACTCTGGGCCTATGGAGCCAATATGTTACATTTATTTAATCACAAGCATGGAGTTTCACAGGCTAAGTAAACTAGAGGAAAATTCTGCATTTCAAATACAAGAGATGAAAATGTGGGAGGACTCTCCCTATCCCACTGCCACCAGAGATCGAAAGCCACTAATTAAATAGTCGAAAAAAGCTAACCTGTAATAAAAAAACCCAGCTAATCACAGAGTTTCTGGGTTAGGTGAGTAATTTCTTTGAAATATAAATTACAAATAAAACCCAAAAGAAACTCAAACCTTGGCTTGTAATTAATTAACAGGAGACTTTTGGCTAAAGAAAACAGACAAGAAAGCAAGAGGCCTCCAACTTTCAATTCATGTCTTAGAAGAACATGAACATGCTATGCAAAACCCACAACCAATCAACATGTATTTTCTTTGCTGTAAGTTGAAAAAAAGCATTTTTGCATTTAAAGAGGCCATAAGTAACCAAACTGAATGTTGAAAGATAACTTTAAATTACCATGCAAAGATAATTTTTGTCTAAGTGTTTGTGAGAGTATCCTTTCAATAATGCCAATTTTCAATACATTTAAGAGCACCAGAGAAATTCAGTACAACTGCTAGCATTTTCTTCCACTATTTGAAGATAGTAAGTGGTGTGATCCCAGTAAATACAGAGGTCTGACTCATTATTAATCTGAAGCAAAATAACAAAAGTAACAAAAAAATTAAAAAGGATAAATTAATGGGGAAGAATAAAATTGGTGGCAGTCAATGTCATTTAATAGAAACTTGGTTTGTAAAAAATAAGGTTTGATTTAATCATTTGATAACATTACAAACTGTGGTCAATAGAAGTTACTCCATAAATGAAACATGGAGACTTTTGAACAGCATTGAACTTCTGGCCACATAACATTCAGAGTAAAAAAATTATAATCAGTAACATCAAATTAAGATTAATATATAGATACAAAATAGTAGTTAACAGGAAATAATAATTAAAGAATTATTTGTGTTACTCCAATAAAACCATCTAGTATTAGCAGAACATTATCCAAGAGTATCATCAATGATACAATAGTAAATATTGTATATGCAGTTATAGCATTAAAAATGTCAGACTGGTTATTCAAGGTAGCAGAGTGGTTATTCAGAGCACTAAGAATTGCTTTGTAAGATGGGGACGGTGCATTACACTTACTTGTGTAAGAAGCAAGGAAGAAAGAATGCAGTAATATCCAGAAAACCAAGTGCACAGAAAACAAGGACATACATAATAAGTACCATCTTCATAGCATAGAGACAATTCAATACAAATGCCAGTGAAATCTTAAGACAAAAAGCATCAATAACCCCCCCCGCCCCACACACATAAATGCATAAGATAAGAGAGTACTTTTGTTCACAGTATTAGTGATACTAGAATAGCAAATACAGCTGCACTGTTTTCTCAAGATGGCAAAGATATTGGTTTTTCATGTATTTTCTCTGGAATTCAACAAAGGGGCATAATTCTCTACCTCCTCAAGATGTTAACCACAATGCCCCATATGCTGTTACTATTACAGTAAGGGATTTAGGGTTTCAGGAATTTAACAAGAGCACAGCAGCAATTTGAAAAGGCTGCAGAGAAACAATGAATGTTACATGAACACAGAAACATTCTCTGGTGCATTCCAGGAGGGTGAGAGCTCACATACAGTAGTAAGACAGATCTTATCACTGACGTGTTTGGGTGTTATTTCCTACCATAGCAATTATTTAACACCAAAGCTGTTTAAAGAACTGTACAGTACTTCTTTGCTTTGCTACACTATGATTCTATGATTCAATATAGAGCTTAAAAAACAATCCTGAATAAATGTAGACTTTTAGTCAAAATCCTCTCTTTGAGCCTTAAATAACAGCACTGTTATGCACAGGAACCATCTGCATGTGTGGCTTCAACAGGGAAGAACCAGAAGTGCAAATGGACAGGAAACCACATACCTGAGGTAAGCTCATTTGATGATTACTTTTGGCTTACCTGGTCGTGAGACCCTTGAGCTGCTGAATGCTGCTCCTTGCAGGCTGCTGTCAAGAGTCTGGGGGTTTGAGTTACCATGGAGATCACCACATCTGACAGTTGAGAGGGCTGCAATGAGAGACAGAGGTATCTGTCAAGCCAGTTTCCATCGCCTCATCAAAACACAAGCATTTGATTCCTTTTACTTTTGGCATTCGCCAAGGTAATATACCCCAAGTTAGCAGCTTTGGCAGAACCATAAAGGGGAAAATTTAGCACCCATCACAGAAAGAGTAAGAGATAAGGGCAAGTCCCACCCACTCACAGCATTCAAGTGCTTTTCAAAGCCATGCACTGTTTCAGGAACCTGGAAGACTCCCAATATATCCTGAGCTTGGCTTAACAATCTTCAGGTTCTTTTGTCAACTATATAACATCAGCAACCAATGAATCCAGAAACACTGCTGAGCACAGAACATCAGCATGCTGCCTCAGAACTGCAGGAGGGAACACAAAAATGTTCCCTGAGAAATCTCCCAATGGGAATTGATCTGAGTGCCGCTTCTGTGCAAGAAGTAGTACACAGGCCAAAGAAACTACCTTCCTCTGTGTTTTGCAGGGAAAGTCTAAAAGAAGGCATTTAGGAAAATGAAACATGAAAGACAGCTGGTATTCTTCTGTAATAATAAATATACTTCCAGACTTTTCCAGGCCTGCCACCAAAACTGATGAGTAATGCCTTATTTTGTATTTCTTCCACATTCAACTGCTGTGTATATTAAAGTGATTTCTACTCCTGCATTTCAAGTCTTAAGTCAGGTGTTGTCTATATAATATAATAATTAAATTCTATAAAGTAAAATGAGATATTCATTGGGGGCTTTTAAAATTAATTATACTGCTCCACACAAGTGTCTAATAGCTTTTAAGACTATACATTAAGGGTCATTTTATGATATAATTAATGTAATAAATAGCATATTTAAACACATCAGCAGGAGAAGCTTTCATAAAGCCAGTTCAAATTCTCACTCTGCAGTACTAATGCTCTCATTTACATCATTGAGAGACACGTAGTTTGTTACAACAAGGATGGTAAAATACTAGAACAGGCTGTCCAGGGATGTGGTTGAGGTCCTGTCCCTGGAGACATTCAAGATCAGACTTGATGTGGCCCTGAGCAGACTGATCTAGTTGGAGGTGTCCCTGCGCTCTGTCAGGGGTTTGAACAAGATGACCTTGAGGGTCCCCTCCAACTCAATACAATCTGTGAATGTCCACTAACCAAATACAACCACTCACATAAGAAAGAGTCATACCTGTTCAATTTAGAGGTGAATGAACAACGGTTAAGAAATTTAAGTATTAAGAAGTATTAGCAATATACCAGGAAGAAGTCCATATTTTTTCTGAGTTTGTCCACTGAGTATGTTTGAGCCTCCACTTACTTGGCTACCTATATAATTACCTATCTAATGATGTGAGGTCATTCTGAGATGACTGTTGTCATCTCTCTTAATGTTATTTTCAGTTTTTCTCCCACCTCATTTTTCTATGGTATTGTGTTTATGCAAAATACAATATATTCAAGAAGCATAACTGTGTAAATATAAAAGCTGAAAATCCAAACAACAATTAGAGGATTTTTCTCTTAAAACTTCTCTGTGTCTCATGGGAAGATTGTTAAGAGTACTATATTAAAACAATCTCTATTCAGTACTATAATATTATGCTATGCAATAGTAACTAACACATATTGTGGCTGTTCTGATGACAAATACTAGGAAAATAATTGGCCCAACTGTGCTGAAGTCATGCAAAACTAAAGGACACTGTAGAATACAGATACTCATACTGCAGCACTGTAGAGAATACTTCCCTATGAAGTACTTTGAGAGTTCAAGCTTGTGCAGTTTATTAAAAAATAAAATTACAAATCACCTGATTACAGAACCTGTTTTCGTGGGCAGAAAATACAAGGTACCAACTGGCTTGCAAATCTAGCAAAAAAAGGTATAAAAAAACCCAAATCAGCATCTGGAGCAGATGTGAAATTCAAATGAGAAAAAAAGCATGTGTTTTTCATAGAATAGCTAGGGACAGAAGGGACTTCTAAAATTACATAGTCCAACCCCACCTGCAGTATGCAACAGCATCTTTAACCACACCATATTGCTAGAAGCCCTGTCTAGCCTGACCTAGAATGATTCCTGGGATGGAGCTTCTGCCACCACTCTGGGCAACCTGTTCCAATGTTTTACCACCCACATCATAAAAAAGCTTCTGCTTAGATTTAGTCTAAATCTATCCTCCCTTAAATTTAAACTCACTACCCCTTGTCCTATCAGCAACAGGCTCTTCTAAGAAAACTTGTCCTCATCTTTCATACAAGCCCCCTTAAAGGCTGCAATAAGGTCTCCCCAGAACCTTCTATTCTCCAGGCTGAATGACCTCCAATCCTCTCAGCATCCCAACCCACTTATCAGCAGATCCATATAATTCCTGTGCTGAGGACTTCAGAGCTGAATGTAGGACTTCAGGTGGAGTCTCAGAACAGCAAAGTAGAGGAAGAGAATCATGTCCATTGACCTGCTGGCCAGGCTTCTTTTGATACAGCCCAGGATATGGTTGTCCTTCCAGACTGTTAATGCACATTGCCTGCTCACCACAGCTGTTCATCTACTGGAATCCACAAGTCCATCTCGGCAGGGCTGCTCTCAATCACATCACCCACCAGCTTGTATTGATACCATGGATTGCCAAAACCCAGGTGCAGGACCATCAATGAAAACTAGTATTTTTTTTTAATGTCATTAAATTGACTGATTGTAAATCTGGTTCAAACACTTTGACTTCGGATGTTGCATTACTTTTGAAAACATAATCATCAGTCAAACAAGACAAGTAAGTCCATCAACCTGGTTTATTCTTATTCTTTCTATTCTATTCTATTCTATTCTATTCTATTCTATTCTATTCTATTCTATTCTATTCTATTCTATTCTATTCTATTCTATATCTCCTTCACTCTCAGCTGCTCCACCAGGCATAGATTCCATGAAGTAAAACTGTGCAAAGCCCCGACACCAACTCACACATGGACAGTCCATACAAAAACCCCTGGTTATGTCAGGAGGGAAAATTTAACTAAATAATACTAATGTTATCTTTCACTGCACCAGTCCCAGAGCAGCTGTCTGCCAGGGCACAAGAGAGTACAAGCTCAGTGCCAGTGCTCAGTTGCTCAGCACCATTTACACTGAGAAGTCAATAATGTGGCATGCACTTGAAGGAGGCCTGAGTTCGGTATTGCCTAGTAGGTCCACAGATGAAATGCTGCATTTATCCACCACTTCATTTGTAGAATCTCTTCTGCAGGCACCTGCATGACTTCAGGAAACTGAAAATGGGGACCAGATTGATAATTTGAAAATAGCTGGGCTGGTGGCTAGGAGTAAGAGCATCTGAACTTAAAGTAGTCATATCACTTATGATTATGTTTGTAAATCCTACTGAATTCCTCTGAATAGAGATTTTAAAATATTTTCCCAATCTGATGATGTCTAAATACCATTTCTACCATAGTTTATATACCATAGTTTCAACAAGATAATTTTATTTCTTTGTACTAAACAACACAGATGAGGAGAAACATAAGCTGTGATATTACAATTCTGTTTTATCACATTTATTTTAATGTTGTTCCATGGTAAAAAAAACAGTAATTGGATTATTAATTTATTATCCCCTTCCTGGCTTTTAAAGGCACAGGAGAGTTTAAATGATAAACAGCATATCATCAACGAGCAGTGAACTATAAAAGCATTTCTGCCACATTTTACTCCATGGGAAAGAAATGCAGGATATCAAGTGCACAACATGAATATTTTGCTCTCTTTCAAGTTGATGAACAGTTTTAATACTTTCAAATAAGTCCTGGGGGATTATACTTGGAGAAAATCAAGACTATATGGAAGATTCCAATAGGACATCAATAATTATGCCGCCCTCATGCAAAAAGCAACCTAAAATGTATTTTTAAAAGCATTTCAAGCAAAGTATATGAAACAGTGAACATTCCAACATTTGCAAAACTTCCATTGATGTGCTGTGATTTTAGTTTTTTTAATGGATTAACATTTTAAGTATAAACACAGTGGTTTAACTACAGCTGTGACTATCCCTGAGGCAGCACCAGGGACCATGGATAACACTGCAGTCATGTGGACTCAAATCCCAGCACCACCATTTCCAACACTACTTCACATTCTGGGTTTCCCTATCACATTTCCACAGAGTACCCATGCAATGGAACTGCAATCTCCACTCAGAAAAACCCATAAGGTGCCTGCATATTTCTGTATTTTCCCTATGGTCTTACAGAATAAATAAATAATACTTAATGCCTTGCTGTGATAAAAAAAAAATTCCCTCTAGACATTTACCTCTGTGTCAGAAAGATACATATGTATCAAATAGCACACATTGATTTTAGCAACCTTCAAGCAAATCGAATGCTAAGTTTTCTAATTTATGAGTCGAGATAAAAAATAAAACTTCTCTCTTGACAGTAACATGAGATTTCTGCTGAACATTATAAAACCATGAAACAAAAAGTGCAGCATGTCTAGGATTGTTGTGATGGAAACATAAATGGAAGGGTTTAATTATGAAAGCCATGACACTGAAGGTCAGTGGGAAAGAATTCTCCTCTTCAGCAGTATTGAACTGTGAAACTTCATGTCTGTCTCTCTAGCTCTACCTCAGGCAAAAGCATACAAGAAACAGAAAAGAAGATATGCAGTCTCCTTTGTGTTGACCTTACAGTCACTATTAACTGAAAAGTAAGTGCAGGCTTAAAAAGAAAACCACTCAGTTTAATTCATGTAACTTTTGCACTGAGTAGATCTGTCATTCTGACTTAAGAAATTAACTTCCAAGACTGTGGCCCACAGCTGTGCAAATACCACATTGCTTTCAGCATGCACACCTTGGAGGTATCCAACTATAGAGGACTAAATGAAAGGATTTGTTGTTTCTCGCATCAGGACAACACAAAGTGTGTGCAGCTTTCTCTAGGTGGATCAGTAATGTGAATTGCAGCCCACAGCAAAGACAGAGCTAGCATAATTTTCTTAAACAAGGTTGAATATATGTAGCCAATACCATCAGCTTCATTCTGGATTAGATGTAGTTTCTGAGAATTTTTTTAGGTAGGATACGATGGCCGCTGTGGTAATACAATCTTGATACAGCAAAGGCATAAATAAACATTGCAAGGTCAGGCTTTAGGAGAAATGACTACAATCAACATACTAGGAACAGAGGTGGCAGGCACTTTGGACATGCCACAGGGAACACAGGGAGAGGCTTGTCCCCAGAGGACATTTTGCAACTTCATCTGGGGTGGAACTTCAGCTACACATGGCCGTAACCAGATGTGTACATATAGCAATTAGTGTATTTAAATCATACTTTCCCCCTACATTACAGCAGCTATTATGAAACACTCTACACTACAAGCTGCTGAACCAGGAAATGGATCAGAACATAACTAAAATGCCTTTCTAGCTATTGATTCCTGCTGTCTGTTTCATGTCAGCTTCCATCCACCACAAGCATGAAAGGGTAATGAGTTTGTGAACACACTCTAATAGTGCATACTGCATCAAAGCTTTCAGTAATTGCCTGGATGCTTCTTCCCAGTAGTACTGAACAACTTAAATATAATTATCTGGGAGCCCAATGGGCTACATTTCCCCACTGGAATACCTCTTACACTAATCCATTTGTCAGGTTCATAGATGACCTGATAAATGGGTCCATTGCTATATGGACCCATTCTACTACTGTCACCATCTGTGTCAGCTCCTTAGCACACTCTAGGAACCTCCAGGACTGGTCCCTCTCTGCTGTATTGTATTTCCAGCAAACATCAGGGAAGTTTAAGTCCCCTGGAAGGACACGGGCTGGCAATTGTGAGACTTCTCCCAGGTGCCTAAGGAATATTTTATCCGTCTCTTCATCCTGTTTGGGTGGTCTATAACAGACTCTTACCAAGATATCTGCCATGCAGGCCTTCTCCCTGATCGTTACCCAGGAATACAGAACCCTGTTGTCACCATCATTAAACATAATGCAATTAAAACACTCCCTGACATGCAGGGCCACCCCACAGCCAATCCTGCCTTGTCTATTCCTTCTGAAGTTGGTAGCCACTCATTTTAGCACTCCAGTCACAAGAGATACCCCATCACGTTTCTGTGATGGCCACTCTATAATAGTCCTCCTGATGCACAATAGCTTCCAGCTCCCTGTGTTTGCTTCCCATGCTCCGTGCATTAGTGTAGATGCACATTAGTTGATCTAATGGCCTTGCCACTTTTTTGTGGGGAGAAGTCCTAAAACCTACCTGGATGTTCTCCTGTGGTGGCTAATTCATCAGCAACCCTAGTGTCTTTGCTGTCGTGGAGAGCTATATGAGTAAAAACTGTTTATATTAAATAAATTATGATTTAACCCTATGAATTGTAATCTTAACGTAATTAAATCCGTATCATACAGTAATAGATTATAGCATCTGGACGTGAAAAACGCACCTCAGAATACTAGCTAGAGAAAGATGCTAAATGAAAAAAGATAAAGAACATGCATTTATCTGCAGTAAAAAGGACTGTGAAGAAAAAAAAAAAAAGCATTTCAGAACATGTTTATAGAAAAATCTTCCAACAACTGTCACACAGACACTGTGGTAAGACACTGCTCCAGCACACTTTTGGTTTCAGGAATCTAATCCTTTAAGCTGAACAGTAACTCAGGTATTTTACCACATACGAACTTTTTAATAAAATATTTTACAAGTCAGCAGCAGAAGCGAAATTCCAGGGAAAAAAAACCTTCAAAATTACATGTTACAAGAAATAACTTCTCTAAAGTTTGGTTCAGTCAATTGGTTAATCTGGTTAGTGATAGTTGATACTTGCTGTCATCAGCATATGCCTTATGAATGTCTATCTATACTTCTAGTCTGAGATCAAGTTCACCTCTTAATCCTTTAATCAATTTCAGTAATATTGTATTTCAACGTATGTGATGTTCTATGCTTAAATGCAATTCTGAAACAGTAAGTAGTAAAAGCTAACCATCTTTGGTTTGATTTTTTTTTCATGTATTTTAAGAGGCTATTCAAATTTCTAGTAACTCTCTAGTCTGTACCTCTTTGAAGGAACACACTGAAAGACTAGCCAAGAACCTAGTATTAGCATACAGTTACCTAAATGGTTTAGTCATATATAGTCTAGATCCTTCATCTCATGGTATATTCCAGCATAGTGAAGTTCATCACAAATGTTCCAAAGCCATCACAAAAAATCTTACTGGAGTGTCAAAAATTAACCTAAAAAACACCTCAAACAAACCAAATGCAAATCACACGAAAGCTTGAAAATTCAACTAATTAGTTAAACTTGTTGAGAAGTGAGAAGGGTTTTTGAAATGCAGAAAATTGCTGTTAAGTTGCATTCCTTTACCCTCAAAATTCCTTCTCCTTGCTACTCCACATGAAAGCCCAAAGGTTGTGATTCTGCTGCTTCAAACGACTTTCTTAAATTGCAAAGAATAAAGGGTCTAAGAGTGGAAACACGGAAATGCTTCTATTAAGTCCAGCACCATGAAGGGTGTCACAGTATTTGAAATTTACTTGGGTAGAAATTTTACTTAATAAATTCTTCTGGCTCTGTTCAATAAAGAGAAGGTCTACTTTTTTCAAGTACTAAACTCAGAAATTCAGAACATGTGAAAGTCACAGAGATCAAGACAATAATCTGAATTCTTACGCAGACTGCTCTAAATTTGTATATAAACACACAAACACATGTATGTCCTATAAGCATAGTGCACCCTGATGTATTTTAGAGCACTTTATTTTATGCAGCCAGCATATGATGTTGCTTTTAGTTAGCATTAAAAGGGGATGTTTCCGAGTGTGTTGGTTTGAGCTAATTGGAGAATTTGAGTGAGAAATTAAACATACTGTGTCACTTCACCCAGTTTCACTGAGAGAGAAGAAAGAAGGTTGTTTTAAGAATGTTCCCAAAACATCCAGATAAGCCAGTGTGCTTGCAGAGGGTCAGTTGGCTCTGGGTCCGCGCTGGCTCCGGCAGCTTCTTTCCTTTGTCTCTCTGCCTTTGAACTAATTCAGAGTAAAATCACTAAAACCATTCATTCCTTCCTGCCACTAATCTTTCTGACCGATCTTCAGCTTATCTGCAGCATCATCAAGTGGTGAGATAAAGCTGGGGGAAGGAGGGAAAGGTGGTAAGGGGGAGTTTGGTTTCCCTCTCTTGGGGATTTTGGTCTCCAGGAGGAGTGTGGTGTCTGTATTTCTTTTTTACTGTATATTTCTGTAAATATCTGCTATATCTTGTAAATATTTGCTTGTATATTTGCATTGCTTTAAATATAAAGCTTTATTTATTAACTTCCAGTGTGTTTTTCTGAGTTTTAGCCGGGGTTTCAAAAGGTGGGGGGCAGGTCACTGCAAACCCACTACACCGAGTTTCAGAAGTGCAATTCGTTCTCAAAACAAAATTCGTGTCTTCAAAACAAAATGAAGTGGCCTGCAGTTCTGGAAATCATGTCAGTCTTTCACCTTGGAAACTAAACTCTCCTTCTGCAAATTGATAAAACTATGAGAAGTCAGAGCACAGAAAATTAGCTGCTTTTACTGTGCTGATAAATGAGCCAGAACCTTTTTATTTCATGACAGAACATGTCAGTGATGTTCATGTCACTTAATTTTGATTCCAATTTACATATATGTATAAGGAAGCTGAATTGTAACAAATATTCAGTCTTCATTATAATGAGTGGTTTTCTTTTATTACATCAGCAAGAAAAGAAGGGCCTAATAACAAAGATTTGCTGAAGTCAGAGAAGAATTATAACAATAATAGCAACAACAAAAAAGAAGTGTGATGTTTGGTGTCTCAGATAACAGATTTTGTTTATTTTACACCTCAGTGCTTTAGTGAGATGCAAGGTGTTGGGAGTAATTTTTTCCTTAGCCTTTCAAATTATTTGAGAACATTCTGAGGCGTACACTAAGAATTTTAGAAGCTCTGCTTAGAAATTTTGGAGGACAGGTATTAAAAAATTCAATTTCATTATGGTAGCAGTAAGTCTAGCCACACTCCCTATTCTATGCACCATAGCGTGCAATTTCAAACTACAGTCACACTTCTTGTTCTGAGTGCAGCCTTATTCCCTTGCCTCTTGTAATCACTCTTTTCTTACATTCCTGCTGAACACTGCTGCTCCTCGGTACCTGTGGAGTATGACTGCTTATGTCAAAATTATTCTGATTAAGAGTTCGAAGTTGGTGTTAAAAAGTGTTTAAACAAACCTAGATTAAAGTGAACATGTCAGGTTAGGGAGCGACTACAAGACCAGCTAAATCTCATGAGAGCAATACCAAACAGTTGTGAATAGTGGGCACCAGAAACCAATTCAGCAGCTGCCAGAATAAAGTGTGGGAGACACAGAAGTGTCCTCATTCTTTACTTTTATTTCTTTCTTTTATTTTCCCAGTATATAAAAATCCTTTTTCTTGATTTCGTCTGCCAAGTTTCCTCAAAACAATTACCTTTCCAGCAGTAGCCTTGTTCAGACTTATAAAGCACATAGATGCAGTAGTTCACAAAACCCACCCAAACCAAACACACCCTGACATCTCAAAAAAACACATCAGTAAACATGCAGTGAGTTTAAACACAGTGATCTTGGCGTCCTCAGTTCACCTTGCTGTTGCATCTCCAGTTGCTGCAGCACAGATGGGATGCAATATCTCCCACTGTTTGGGAACCGACCCTAAAGGTGAGCCATATGTTTTGCAATACCTAGAAACAGCAGGATGAGATAAGGAAATCTGTGCTGCCTTAAGGCAGAGTTACTTTGATTTCACTGGTTTGTGTCCTGCCGTTATTTTTTTCCCCTGAGAGCTTTTGCAATTTAATTTATCTGGGCTAAGCCTACAGAAAAAAAGAAACAAGCAATCAAAGACAACCATGTTTGTGTATGTGTGTTTGTGTGTAATGACCAGGAAATCTCCTGTGTTATCCGTGTAACATTTTACCTTCCACCAGACAAATTTATTTTTAAACAGTCTGCAATCAAAACAATGTTCTCAGCATTCAAGACATTCTGTCATCACTGCCCATTTGTTGCCCTCTAGGTTTCTCTCAGCTGGCAAATTTCCTATTTAAGGAATTATCAGATTTGTCTGCTTAGATAGGGCTGCAAAATAAAATTAAAAGCTGAATTATTCTACAGAACTCTTTTTTTTTTTTTTTCAGGGCAGAAAATGTAGCACATGTGAGCTGAACAGTAACAGCAAATCTTAGATTTCATGATTCTACCTCACTGTACTCTGCAAAATTAGTTTTGACTAAGACACCATAACATTTATTTTACATTTATCCTTTATGTCCTTAAATATATTTTCTGCTACTTATTATGTTAACTTGTTTTGGAGCCCTAAATATTATGCTCCTTGCAATGCTTTGGGCCTTTTTAGCTGTCGCTCTAGTAAGCATGCTGCTTGTGCATACTGCTGCTTCTACACCTTGCCAGAAGTGAGTGAAGTAACAAAGCCTCTACCAAATTCAGGGTGGAGTTTCACACCCTGAATACATACTCATACACATGTGCACCAGGTGAACCTTAAGACAAATGTAAGAGAACTCATAAGCAATACTCAGTGATTAGCATTAACAGCAAACCTGTTACTGCGCCAGAATAGTGAGCCAGAACTGCTTTATGGAGACTACTACTTTCCAGTATTGATATGAAAATCCCTATCTTCTTCACCCAAGCAAAAGTTTATTTCAAGGTGTTATATTATTATTACACAGTGATTAACCAATTTCTTTCAGAGCCTTCTCTGAGAGTGTAAAAAATCATTATTCACTCCGTATTCTGTTCAATTTCCCATATTTTTTTGAATGGTATGATTAAATTTTTCTGTGGGTGCTAATGGTTGCAGTACGGAAGAAGTATGGATAGTCACAGTTCCACATACAACCAATGGATCTTCTAAAGTACACTGCAATTCTCAAATGAAAGTGAGTGCAATAGAGAAATCTTCACTTATTCACAAAACAGGATAAGCAGTTATGCTGTTTTTGCAAAAGGCAAGCAGAACAGGCTCATGAATACTGCAAATGGAACAAAGTAGTGCATTATATCAACCACACAATAAGGATGAAAATTCATCCATCAACTCATTTAGGTTCAAGCCCTACCTACTCCTATTTTACAAGATTTGATGCTGTGAAATGCAGACTACCAAAGTGTGTACTGAGTTTGTAAATTTTATGTGCTTCAGTTCACCCCTAAATATAAAGGTTTTCTATTGTATTTCAAGGGTTTTCATACTGCCTTATTTAATTAGACTGCATGTTCTACTGGTCTAAGCTTTGGCACTGAGGTACTAAATACTACATTTTGCTATCCATTTAAAGAAATCAAACTTTTTAATAACACTGCATCTATGATCATTAGGAAATGACAGAGGTATAGATCTATACACACATTTTGTTTTTATTGAATACAGCAAGATATACTAGCATTCAATCTCATTAAAGAGCCCTTCATGCTTTCCAAAATGGTAGTTCGTTCTAAAATGTGAAGTCAAGCAGCAAAGAAAAATAATATATACTGTAACATAATAATAAAATAAGTAATTAAAAAGAAAAAAAAGAAGAGCAGCAACGTATAAAGATATCTCTCATGAAGTAAATACTATTAAAAGGTTCTGGCAACATAAAACATGGCTGGTTATCTGTGTGATTGTTCTGTGCATTGCAATGTACACACTGGAAGAAAAAAGTTTGTTATGTAGAAGTTAAATGATCTTGTTGTTTCTCCTTTGTTTTCTCCTGAGCTGCTGAGCTATTCAAAATTATTTAACTGAAGGGTGTTTTTGGATGGAAAAACCATCTTGGTTCCAAAAGAGACACTGGTGTGACTTTTGAGAAATACCATGTTAAAAATAAATCATCACAAAAATTGCATTGTATTGACTCTGTGATCCTAAAAGTGCACACTACACTGTCATTACCATTAAATGTGATGAATGTGTTTGAATTCATAGTGATTTTTTTGAGTACAGGCACTTTACCTCCTCCTTGGGAAAAGGGGGCTCAAATATTATCATCAGATAGTAACACAGACCCACTACAGGGACAGTGAAAGAACATTTCACTACCAGTCTGCTGACAGATGCAAACATTCTGCAAAATTCTTTGAAGCAGAGGTATGTCATTAATTTCACTATTTATTCCTTTCTATGAAAGATATATGACTCAACATTTGAAAGGGCTTTAGAAGGCTAGTATTTTGTCCCTGTCTAAAAGCTTTCTTGCTTCCTGATGCACCTGTATAAGACTAAACTTACTCCAAACAATAACTTAAGCAATAATTCGTGACAAGTAGCACATTTCTATGCAATTTACTTACCACCTGAGGCATGTGGTTCAAGGCCAAAGGCTGAGTAACTTCAGTAAATGCACAGCACTGGAAGACTCTATCATGATATGGCATTTATACACAGAACAAGGTGCTTCTGTGTGTTTAGTGACTGTTATTATATAAATGAGGTTGTTGAGAATTCTTTAAAATCACTGTTATGAAAATGCAAAATAAACCTAGAGGTTTATGTACATTGTTTGTGAAATGACAGAACTACCCCCAGGCCTGTGCATTCAGTGTCAGTTTAAAAAGTCATCCATGCAGTTATGTATAAACATTAGAGGACTGGGCAGCACAGGACAGGACAGACAGCAGTCATTCTAAAGATCTAGAATTGTTCTGTACTATCCTGATCACATACCATTTAATTAAGGTTTAGTTCTGAAAATAACAAAGAATTAACTTTTTTTTTTTTTTTTTTTTTTTTCCTAACAGTACTACCTCATCTCATTCCAGAGACACCATGCACAGAAACACATGCAGCTGTGCTGCTGGAACACTGTTTACGTCATTGCTCCAGCTTTAATGAGTAAAACAATTACATTATTTAGGTTCATGATCATCACCAGTCACAGTGAAGTTCACCTCTTAAATAAACACTGAGAGAAGCTGGCTTTAATTCGTACTGAGCCTAACAACAACTGATTTTCCCCATAAACTCACCCTCTTTCTGCTCTGCTTTGCAGCTACATGGTCTGACCTGGTGCAGAGAAATTTCCTCCAACCCTATTCCTAAAAGTTCTGAAAAATTAATATGATTAAGAATTTTTAAAATATGAAGATCTACTCATGAGGTAGAAAGACTGACCAGTAAACTGTTTTACAAGAAAGTGCAGCACAGTTTGTTCTGCTGTCTTCACTGTGCTATGACGAGTCTTGATCTACAAAGAGGGCTATTTTAAAATACTAAGGTAAAAGTAGTAACTTCCAAACCTGGTAATTGGTTACAAGATTCTCTTTTCTTGTCTCATTCACTCTACTCCACCCCAAGTAAGGGGGAAAATGTCCATCTCTGGATGGACACTGAATATGAACATGTGTAAACTACATGAAATAAACCCCAAGCCCTAAAGACTGTTGTTTTCTATGATCATGAGGAAATTAATGATATCACAATCCAAGCTCTTGGATGCTAAAGGCAGAAACATGGGACTCTAGAATAAGCTGCTACTGCTCTTAATACTGAAGTAAAACATCCTAGCAAAAATCCAAACAGGACTATTATTATGCTATAAAGATGTTTCTTACAGTTTAGTCCAGACAAAATGTAACTTAGTCTCTTACTAAAGGAAGTATAGTTGTGTTCCAGTTTACTTAAGTCATTCTTTTCAAGCGCTTTAAATTTTTAACGTCCTTTTTACAAAGTGCAATTCTGCATAACATACACAATATGTGAAATGATTTCAAATACAAATTTAAAGATAATAAAACAAGACTTATTACCATAGGTTGAACATTCATTTTAGCCAGTACCTCTTCTTTAACTATGGCAAAAGCAGATATCTAATGAACAATACATCAACAAAGCAAGGACACGATGGTACTCTTCAAATCCCAAACAGCCTAGAGCTCTGGGACCTACTGATGTATCCAGTATTGAGAAACAACTGAACATGTTTTATTGGAACATTAATGCATAGTCCTTGCAATGTATGACCACAGAAAAAACAGAATCTATCAGGATCTGCCTCCTACACTGTAGATTCATAGCAGGTATCATTGCAATGTTACAGGACAAAAGACCCAACTGTGACTTTTAGCTGCCTTAACAAGATGAAATGAACACAATCCTGTCATTAATTTCTAAGCATATTCAGATTATGAAAAAATATTCCAGCATTCAAATCCTTCTTTTGAACCCATCCCAAATTCAAAACTAGACAAATACTTCCATAGTTCTGCAATTAGTTTGCACATTGAAGTTGTACAAGATAAATAGGGATTTTCATATTATTCAACAGAAGTGAAATCTTCATGTACATGTCCAAAAGTACAATTTGCAGAGGCTATAGACCCATTAAAAAAAAAAAAAAGTAGCCATAGAAATGGTCTTGCATGTATCTTCCTTTCAAAAATCTGACTTTAGGGATATTGCAATTCATGAAAGTTATTGTCCTTTTCATGCAAGTGCAAGCACTTAAGAATATACTGTAAGTATGCAAGGATCTTGAGGACAAGCCCATCACTCTCATTCTTCACACTGGTCTCTGACTTCTATGAATTTTCTTCAGACTAGAGGGACAGAATGCATGTATTTTGGAGACGATGTGCCTTACGTTACAGCTGCTACTGCACTGTTGTCTGTTTTATTCTAGCTGAATAATTAAAGAGTCTTTAGTCCTTCTGACATTCCTAGACTCAGCACAGCTGTTAATAAATGTCACATAAAAGGAAATCAGGCTTAGGCAACTGTTGTGCAAGGCAGAATAGGTAAGTCATGAGCAAAAGAGATCTCTTTCCACAAGAAAACTGATTTTTTGTGTTTTACAACACACCCTACCAAACGTGCGCAGACTCATGAATACACAATGCACACAGAGATGTGCAGGAGAATCCAAATTAACCTCAGAGATTTGCTACAGCATAACAGCAACCAACAATAATTTCTTCAATTCTTTCCTAAATTCCCCATCTTCACATATTTTAGGGATCAAAGAAAATTCTCAGCACCAATGCAATTACAGTATTCAGTTTACAGGATGTGCTGGTTTGAGGATAATTGGAATATTTTAATGAGAAGAATTAGATTATAGGCTGTGAAAAGAAAACAGTCATGACATCTACTTCACTCATAGGTTTGCTGACGTATAAAAACAAGGACACTCTGTCAGAGTTTGCTTATGTCTGTGTTTCTCCCTGGCTACTAGATGGATCTGTGTAACCCAACTAATCATTTCCTTCTAACCCCCCTTGCCGATTCTTCAAACTCACCTTGCACGTAAGGCAGACTCTGGGATAAAGTAGGGGGGTGGAAAGAAGGTGGAAGAACCGTTGGGAGCCCCTCCTGGGCACTCTTGATTTCGGAGAGGGGTATTGTGTTTCTGTATTACTTTTAACTTTGTTTATAACTGCATATAGCTGTAAATATTTGCAATATATTGTAAATATCTGATTGTATATTGTGCTAAGCTGTGAATACAAAGCTTCATTCCTTAACTTCCAGCCAGCTAACTCTAGTGTGGGGGGGGAGGGGGGCAGGAAACTCACAAACCATCACACAGGGAAAGCTTGACAGCATTAAATAATTTCTGAAAATTTTACCATATGATTGCAAAATGCAAAAGATAAATACATTAAGACATTTAATAAATAGTTACCTTAATTCTGCTCAGTGTAATGCATTTAGGAAGACATATTTCAAATAATTTGACGAGTTTATCTAGAATGTCTAAATGGATCACAAGTTATTTATTTTTTCATTCTTTTCCTGTCCTGCAATGAATCAATAACGTAAGAGAAATCCTAGACTGACATAAAATGGTATACATTTTCCCACACTGTGTACCCAGAGAAAAGGAGATGGAGATGCAGTTGCCAAGTTTCTTCATCACCTCTTCCTTTTTTTTGATTAAATACTCCATTACTGAATACAGAAAAAATTCAAAATTCCTACCAGCACAAGAAATGAACTCATAAGTCAAACAGCTGCAATTAGGGGTGGTTAAATAAATAAATAAACAGTGATGACATCATCACATTGCTGGCATAGAGGTGGAAGACTGTACTCTTTAGACTCTGCTCTAGGCAGCCTATTATATTTAGAATAGAATAGAATAGAATAGAATAGAATAGAATAGAATAGAATAGAATAGAATAGAATAGAATAGAATAGAATAGAATAGAATAGAATAGAATAGAATAGAATAGAATAGAATAGAATAGAATAGAAAAGCCAGGTTGGAAGAGACCTCCAAGACCATGCAGTCTAACCCAACCCTATCTCATGGCACTAAGTGCTCCATCCAGTCTTTTCCTGAACACCTTCAGGGATGGTGACTCCAGCACCTCCCTGGGCAGCCCGTTCCAATGGGAAATCACTCCGTGAAGAGACATGGCACTTACAAAACACACTGGTTTAACTTCAACCCATGCACACAATAAAAATAACAGCTCCAAGTAATGACGAATAAACAGCATTCCAAATGGGAAACACTAAAGAAAGTGATTACGTTTGATATTGTACTTTATGAAGCATTTAGGTGAAATTTAATTTTGCAAGAAGGGTATTTCCACCATGTACCCCACCCCAACCTCACTCAGCAATGGGAGCAGAATCTGTATTTTTCTGATGGTTTTTTTTGGTGGCTTAGTTGAGTTTGGGTTGGGATTTTTTGAGGCATTTTTTGTCTCATCAAGATTGCTTCAAGCTCTAGGAAGTTTGCTTTAGCTAGCACATCCCTCAAAATGATTGAGAAAATAAATTTCATATAACACAGTCCACACTTACGAATCACAGACAGAAAAGCAAAATTACTTAAAATATACCTCAGCTCTTTAAATTTCTTCTGTCCCTTCCCTGCAACTGCTTAGCCTCAAGGAAAGCAGGCCTACATAAAGCTTCCAAGATAGAGAACTGATGATGGTATGCCAGAGCTACACTGCCTAATTGGCCAGGGAAGGCACTAGTGGGAGGGACAGGGCACCTCTGGGTGCGAAAAGAGGCAAAGCAGAAGGGGTGGCTATGATGGGAATGGCCATGGTCTTCCTCACATTCCCCAAGCTTTATAGCTGTATGCCCAGTCTAACCTACTCCTTGCTGCTATCTCCCCCACCAAGAGCTTTACAGCTTCACTTCAGTCAACACTCCGTGTTTTGCAGATCTTAGCCAAAAAGATTCTGGTGCTGCACAACCATTGACAACATTGCTACATTTAGGCGTTTGGCATTCTGCTTGTTTGTTTGTTTTCTACACTGCTATTTTTTGTTGCTGGTGGGGTTGTTTGTTTGTTTGTTTTTTCCCCCAGAATTTCTCATTATACATTGAAAAACTCAACATGAGCTGAGAGTGTGCACACGTGGCCCAGCCAGCCAACTGTGTCCTGGGCTGCATTAAGAGAAGTGTGGCCAGCAGGGCAAGGGAGGTAATTCTCCCTTTTTACTCTGCTCTCATCAGACCCCACCTGGAGTACTCTGTGCAGTTCTGGAGCCCCCAACACAAGAAGGATGGGGAAGTGCTGGAGAGAGTCCAGAGGAGGGCCACAAAGATGATCAGAGGACTGGAGCACCTCTGCTACGAGGACAGGCTGAGAGAGTTGGGGATTTTCAGCCTGGAGTAGAGAAGGCTTTGAGGAGACTTTATAGTAGCCTTCCAATATCTGAAGGGGGCCTACAGGAGTGCTGGGGAGGGAATATTTGTAAGGTCTTGTAATGATAGGATGAACCATAATGGGTTTAAACTGCAGAGGGGAGATTTAAATGGGATGTTATGAGGAAGTTCTTCACAGTGAGGGTGGCGAGGCACTGGAACAGGTTGCCCAGGAGGTTGTGTCTGCTCCCTCCTTGGAGGTGTTCAAGGCCAGGCTGGGTGAGGTCTTGAGCGACCTGATCTAGCGGGAGGTGTCCCTGCCTATGCCACAGGGGCTTTGGAACTGGATGATCTTTGAGGTCTCTTCCAACCTAAACCATTCTATGATTCTATGATTCATTAATGTACAATGAAATACAATCTAAACATCAACTTGATTGTGTAACTTACTTACCATGAAGCTGTGTTACACACCTATGGGATAATTTGTGCTAATCCACATTTACTATTTTTACACTTCCTGTGACCCCTTCCTATATACAGAGCCATAACTTCTTAAAAATGTAATATAAACTTCACTCAAAATGTAAAAACAATTCCATCTTTTAAATGCAGTAAGACTATGTCTTACCAGTTAATAAGGGTTTATGTAAAACTTGCATGACTTTCAGTAAAACAATTATGCATTTTCAGACAATACACACAAGAGGAACTGTGTATAATTAGTACAATTAACTGAGTGTTTCTGATCTCTATGTTTGCCAAGACACAAACCCCAGCAGATCTCATCTTCTGTTTTTTTATTTTCTAATAAAATTACTAATAGGGAAAAGCAGGGGCTTTCCTGCCTAGTAATCTTCCAAGCAGTTTCTCATGTTTACCCATTTGCTAAATTGGTAAGCAGAAATGAAAAGCCCCTCACCTGCTGGAAAGACTATAGTTGCCAAATGCAGGTTTACTACCTTGTCCAAGTCCAGGTGCAGAGTTAGAGTCTTTTCACAGTTCAGTTGATATCTTTCTCTAAAATTCTGAGACCAAACCCTACCTGATTATTATTTTAATTAGACCAATGAAAACAATAAATTCAGGATTTCACAGGTCCCAATTTTCTGTAGGACTTCATCGACTTACAGACTTATGATTTTGCATTTCATATTAAATAACTAAGAAAATCTGTCCCATTTCTAGTAAAAATTCCAGTATTTTATTGTTAGGAGATTCACGTTGACCTGTGACTAAGAGCAATCTCCTGCAGCAATGCAGCAATTGTCTAGAGTGGAAGCAGTGTGTCAGGCAATAACTGCTATACTTGTAGAACACTGATTAAAAAGCTTGTCTTTAAAAATGGAAGTGGCACCTACAACTACCATGAAAACATTAGAGAAATCTAAGCAATACATTAAATACAATACAAAAGTAAACATACATCTCAGTTTCCAAAATATTTCACATTACCAAAACAGATGCTCCTTCTATAGGGTCTCAGGCAAGTGTCATTGTATTTGTAATATGAACTGAGGCCAAAAATATACAGAATTAATGTTTAAGGAAGATAAGCATTTAATCTTCAAATTCTTACTTTCTTTTACAACTTTAGGGCACATCTTTAAACTACATTCTTATCCTGAAAGGTTGGACTAGATGACTAGATGATCCTTGAGTTAATTTCCAATCTGGTATTCTATGAATGTAAATGCCAAGTAATTTTATGAAATGATGTTTGACTGAAATATTAATTCTCCCTTAAATGCCTTTATTTAACCACACTGACCATAATGCCTAACAATTAAACTCTGTACCTTGTTTCTCCTTCCTCTCAAAATGCTTTAAGCAGGAGGGTTTGACTAGATTATCTCTGGTGGTCCTTTCCAACCCCTACTAATGTGTGATTCTGTGAAAATAGACTGTCACATGGACCAATCTCTTAAATGGTTATCTTCTCCTCCAGACCATTTTCGTCAGACGATTTCCTCTCTTTTGTATTTAGAGACTCAGGGTGGGACGTGAAACTATACGAGGCCAACCTTCCTTTAATTAGTGCAGATTGCTATGCCACGAAACAACAAATACACACCACCAGAGTGCTACCACTATAGCTGTTATTGTCTCAAAGGCCTATTTGTTTCCCTCCAGTTTCCACTAGATCTCAGCTGCCTTAACCCCCATATGCCACTCACCTTCTTACTTCGCTGTGTGCCAGTTCTTCACACTAAAAGGCAATATATACATATATGCTATTTTTTTTAAATTATGTCTCCAACCTACCAGCTGTCAAACTCTACTTGACATTTACAGTAGTGTCTGCAGAGCAATCATCCCGTTTTTTTCCATCATGAACTACTGCGTTGGTTTGAGCTAATTGGAGAATTCGTGTGAGAAATTAGA
>VWZI01021904.1:13732-28962 GCA_013396835.1 Psilopogon haemacephalus | reverse complement strand
CAACATCAAATCACAGAATGATAGAATCAGTCAGGGTTGGAAGGGGCCACAATGAGCATCCAGTTCTCCTCAGACCCAGAAGAGTGGTGCAGGCTTTGCAGAGAGCTCTCCCAAGCTAGCAGGCAGTGATTCCCTCACTGTCCTTGGGCAGCACTGAGGACACAATCCTGTTCTTGTTGACTGTGGACAGGTCTGGAGTCAGCAATGCAAAAACTAAGACAACATCAAATCACAGAATGATAGAATCAGTCAGGGTTGGAAGGGACCACAAGGATCAGCTAGTTCCAACCCCCCTGCCATGCCCAGGGACACCCTCCCCTACATCAGGCTGCCCACAGCCTCCTCCAGCCTGGCTGCAAACACCTCGAGGGATCTGGCCGCAACCACCTCCCTGGGCAACCCATTCCAGGGTCTCAGCACTCTCATGGTGATAAACTTCCTCCTCACATCCATAAGGGACAGGACCTGGGTGTCATAGGTCTTGTGCTCCACGGATGAGGATTTGTCACATTCCCTGTGCCTCCTAGTTGTTGCCTTTCTGAGTAAGCAGCACTGGGCAAAGCAAAGCCCAGGCAGAAGGGAGGCAGACACCCTCAGAGTCCAACCTTGTAGAATCATAGAATGGTTTAGGTTGGAAGAGACCTCAAAGCTCATCCACTTCCAACGCCCCTGTGCCATAGGCAGGGACATCTCCCACTAGATCAGGTCGCTCAAGACCTCATCCAGCCTGGCCTTGAACACATCCAGGGAGGGAGCAGCCACAACCTCCCTGGGCAACCTGTGCCAGTGTCTCGTCACCCTCACTGTAAAGAAGTTTCTCTTAACATCCCGTTTAAAACTCCCCTCTGCCAGTTTGAACCCATTTCCCCTCATCTTGTCATTACAAGACCTTGTGAATAGTCCCTCCCCAACCCTCCTGTAGGCCCCTTCAGATACTGGAAGGTTGCTATAAGGTCTCCTGGAAGCCTTCTCTTCTCCAGGCTGAAAAATCCCAACTCTCTCAGCCTGTACT
Source organism: Psilopogon haemacephalus (assembly GCA_013396835.1). NCBI lineage: Eukaryota > Metazoa > Chordata > Aves > Piciformes > Megalaimidae > Psilopogon > Psilopogon haemacephalus. The sequence continues at coordinate 27,950 of VWZI01021904.1, read as the reverse complement.
CATAGCAGAGGTACTGCAGCCCTCCTATCATCTTCGTGGCCTCCTCTGGACTATCTCCAGCAGTTCCATGTCCTTCCTGTGCTGGGGGCTCCAGAACTGCACACAGTACTGCAGGTGGGGTCTGAGGAGAGCAGAGTAAAGGGGCAGAATCCCCTCCCTTGCCCTGCTGGTAATGCTTCTCTTGCTGCAGCCCAGCACACAGTTGCTGTCTGGGCTGTGTGTGCACACTGTTGGCTCATGTTGAGCTTGTTGACATTCTGGAGAGCCTGTTCTAGAGGCTGCTGAGGGACAGTAGTGAGCCTCTCCTATCCATGTACCACACACATCACTTTGGTTTCTGCTGCAGCCTCCTGCTGCCCGAGCATGTGTGGCAGGGGCCAGAGAGGCAGGGCTGGGCTAACGCTGGCCGCTCAGGGACCAGAGGCTGTGCTCAGCATCTTGGTAGGGCCATGCTGAAGGTCTCTCCTTTCTGTGCCCTGCAGGGCTGTCCCTTCCTGGAGGATTGGCCCAGCAGTGTGAGCGCCGTGGGGGCTTCTGCTCTCCCAAGGGCTGCCCCCTCGGGATCGGTCGCATTGGCATTTGCTCAGAGAAAGACTTCTGCTGTCGGAGGTAGGTTCAGGGCTGAGGGCACTGCCTGCTGGGGTTACAGGTGAGGCTGCTGGAGAAAGAGGGGGCAATATGCAAGCCAAGGGCCTGGGGACATTCCTGAGCCCTCACTGCTGCCCTCGCCTGGGACAGGCACTGATAGACCTTTTCTCCTGCAGCCGTTGGTATCCCTGATGTGCTCCTGGACCCTGGGTACCAGCATCCAAGCAGCCGTCTGAGACCAGCCCAAGCCCTGGCAGTGAAGTCAGGGAAATGCTGTGTGGAGGCACCAAGCACTGTGGGGAGTGGTGGCAACCCCAGACAGCTGGATCATGGTCCCACAGGAATCCCTCACCACAGTGTCCCAAATATAAGCTGTTGGTTTGCATTGCCAAGGCTGAGATGTGTGTGTTGGTCTCCAGGGAGCAGTGTGCAGGTCTGTGTCTCTCATCTCCAACTGCAGGAGGAGGCTAAGAAGACAAAGTGAGCTCCTGATAGGCACAAACCCACAAAGGCAGAGTGGTGGCAACCCCAGACAGCTGGATCATGGTCCCATGGTTATCCCTTACCTCAGTGTCCCAAATACAAGTTGTTGTTTGCATTGCCAAGGCTGAGATGTGTGTGTTTGTCCCCAGGGAGCAGTGTGCAGGTCTGTGCCCCTCTTCTCCATCTGCAGGGGAAGACTGAGAAGACAAAGTGAGCTCCTGATAGGCACAAACCCACAAAGGCACATGACCCCCACCCTCAGCTAGCTGCAAGTTGGCCTTGAGCCACAGCAGCATCCCCTCAGCCTGAGGTGGGACCTGCAGGGACCCCCACACCAGCCTGCCCTTTTGGCCAGGGCATCCCCACACCTTACATCCAGGTTGTTATGAACCTCTTCCAGTGGGTACCTGCTGGTTGTCCACTGAGTCCCAAAACAGGTAAGGAGTCCCTGAGGGGCTGTCTCACAGGCTCACAGGATGTCAGAGTCTGGAAGGGACCCAAAGAGATCATCGAATCCAACCCCCCTGCCACAGCAGGACCAGACAATCTAGCTCAGGTCACACAGAAACACATCCAGACAGGCCTTGAAAGGCTTCAGAGAAAGAGATTCCACAGCCTCTCTGGGCAGCCTGTGCCAGATCTCACAGGACTTGCCATTCTGGTGGCCCTGGGTCCAAGCCCAGCTGTGGGATCTGGGTGCATGGCACCAGGACATGCATTGTGGGGTCCACAGGTAGCTGGGGATGGTGGTGGAAATCATCCAGCCCCTGAGGAAACAAGGATTGAGGGCTGTGACAGGAGGCCACTCAGGAGCTGGAGGCTGGCACTGTCAGCAGGGGGTTCAAGACTTGGGGTTGGATGAGGGGGATCACTTAGGAGCCCAGGGCCAAGCTGTGGGTCAGCAACATATGGGACATATGGATGATGCTCAGCTCAGGATGATCCATGTGGCTGGCAGAGAAGGGCACAACCCACTGCCCCCAGCCAGGACACAGGACAGGATGGGGACACTGGGACCAGCTTCAGCCTGGGGCATTGCCACCTCCATGAGGCATGAGCCAAGGCCAGATTGAGACATCAGCCATGGGTCAAGGACTAGGTCTGCATCAACAGGACCTGCAAACTGCAGTTCTGGTGAGGACCCAACACAAGGTCCTCATCTCAAACTATCTCCTTTGTGTGGCCCCTTTGCAGTGTGGCCTGAAAGTCCTCTCCACACCAAAATCAGGAGCCCTTAGCTGTCCCTGAACTGGTCCTGAGCCTGATACCAGGACTAAGGTGACCCTGTGAAGAGGAGCAGACAGGTGACTCTGAAGTGACCAACAGAGGATTCCATTCCATGTGTCATATCCAGTATAAGGCTGAGGGAAGGTGAGGGTCAAGCTCTCTTCTTCAGAGGGAAGGGACCCAAAGAGATCATCAAGTCCAACCCCCCCCACAGCAGGACCAGACAATCTAGCTCTGGGCACACATCCAGACAGGCCTTGAAAGGCTGCAGAAAAAGGAGACTCCACAACCTCTCTGGGCAGCCTGTGCCAGTGCTCTCGGACCCTTCCAGGCAAGAAGTTGCCTCTTGTGTTGAGCTGGAACCTCCTGTGATGCAGCTTCCATCCATTGCTCCTTGTCTATCCCAGGGAGCAAGTGAGCAGAGCCTGTCCCCCCACTCCTGACCCCCAGCCCTCAGATATTTATAAACATTGATTAAATCCCCTCTCAGTCTTCTCTTCTGCAGACTAAGCAGCCCCAGGTCCCTCAGCCTCTCCTCATCAGGCAGTGCTCCAGTCCCCTCATCATCTTCATAGCCCTCTGCTGGACCCTCTCCAGCAGATCCCTGTCCCTCTTCAACTGGGGAGCCCAAAACTGAACACAAATCATCAAGTCCAGCCTATGACCATCACCACCAACACCACCACATCAACTAGGCCACATCACTAAGTGCCACATCCAACCTTTCCTCAAATACCTCCAGGCACAGCGACTTCACCACCTCCCTGGGCAGTCCATTCCAGTGTCTAATTACCCTTTCCATGAGGAAGTGCTTCCTAATATCCAACCTAAAGCTTCCCTGGCACAACTTCAGTCCATGCCCTCACATCTTGTCACAACTTGCCTGGGAGAAGAACCTGACCTCACCTTGCTACAAATTATTGAGTCAGAAAATCAGAATGGGTTAGGTTGGAAGTGACCTCAAAGCTCAGCCAGTTCCAACCCCCCTGTGCCATAGGCAGGGACACCTCCCACTAGAACATGTCCCTCGAGGCCTCATCCAGCCTGGCCTTGAACACCTCCAGGGAGGGAGCAGCCACAACCTCCCTGGGCAACTTGTGCCAGTGTCTCACCACTGAAAGTACAGCAGCTGCATCCCTGGAAATGCAGCTCATCTCCATCACTACTCATAGAGTCATAGAATCACAGAATGGTTTAGGTTGGAAGGGACCTCAAAACTCATCCAGTTCCAACCCCCCTGTGCCATAGGCAGGGACACCTCCTGATGGAACAGGGTGCTCAAGGCCTCATCCAGCCTGGTCTTCAACACATCCAGGGAGGGAGCAGCCACAACTTCCCTGGGCAACCTATGCCAGTGTCTCACCACCCTCACTGTGAAGAACTTCCTTTTAACATCCAGTTTCAATCTCCACTCTGTTGTAGAGTATGATAAGATCCCCTCTGAGTCTCCTCTTCCCCAGGCTAAACCACCTCAGCTCCCTCAGCCTCTCCCGAGCAGACTTTCCCACCAGTGTCTCTGCTCTCCTCTGGACCCACTCCAGCAATGAGGGGTCCAGAGCTGCACACAGTGCTCGAGGTGAGGCCTCCCACTGAGTCCAGGGAGAGAATTCCATCCCTAGTGCTGCTGGCCACACCTTTCCTGATACTGCTGAAGAGCTCCTCAGCCCCCAGAAGGTACCTCACAGAGCAGTAAGATGCAACCCCATGAAGATGAGGCACTTTCTGATTGGCTGAGGGTAGGTGTGTCAGGAGGACTTGTCCCACCCACCAGCAATGGGATAAAAGCAGGGTGTTTGGGGGAAAATTGTTATCCTTGGACCCAAGGACTTCTGAAGACAAGCTGCTCCTGCTTGGGGTTGCTGCTGCCTACACACCGAGACCACCTTCAGGTAGGTAAACTGCAGGATCACAGGAGGTCAGGGGTTGGAAGGGACCCAAAGAGATCATTGAGTCCAACTCTCCTACCAGAGCAGGACCAGACAAGGTAGCTCAGATCTCTTTCTGGAAAGCTGCCCATGCAGGTTCCCTGTTCCAGTCCCATCTGAATGACAAAATGCAAGTGGATATGGTTAGGCCATCAGAAATTCCTGGGGAAAGGAATGAAGTTGCCCACCAGCCTCATCCAAGATCTCTGTTCCAGTCCCATCTGAATGACAAAATGCAAATGGGTGTAGTTAGGACATGAGAAATTCCTGGGGGAAGGGAATGAAGTTGCCCACCAGTCCCATCCAGAATCTCTGTTCCAGTCCCATCTGAATGACAAAATAGAAATGTGTATACTTAGGCCATCAGAAATTCCTGGGGAAGGGAATGAAGTTACCCACCAGCCTCATCCAGGTTCTCTGTTCCAGTCCCATCTAAATGACAAAATGCAAGTGGATGTAGTTAGGACATGAGAAATTCCTGGGGGAGGGAATGAAGTTGCCTAAAGGGCCCATCCAGAATCTCTGTTCCAGTCCCATCTGAATGACAAAATGCAAATGGATATAGTTAGGATATCAGAAATTCCTGGGGAAAGGAATGAAGTTGCCCACTGGCCCCATCCAGGATCTCTGCTCCAGTCCAATCTGAATGACAAAATGCAAGTGGATGTAGTTAGGATATCAGAAATTCCTGAGGAAGAGAATAAAATTTCCTATGAGTCTAAGGGCATAGGACATGTGGAAGATGGGACTAAGGTTTCCAGGAGATGCTGGAATTGTGCCTTGGTGCTGGAGGAAGGTCTCAAGTTGATCCCTTCTGGGGGAATGGAGACTTTTTTCAGCAGAGCATGGAGATACTTCTCCTGCAGCAGTACAGAGATTTTCCTTTCAGCCCTGTGGTGAACTCTCCAAATGGGTTTTATTTTCCACCTCTGGCCACCAAGAACTTTTCCTGCCCTCTTTCTCCTCCCTGGGTTCCTCCTGCAGGAAGTGTGGGGCTGGGGAATGCCTTTGCTGGGAAGCCCTTGAAAGGTCTTGAGTTGAGGGTGGGCAGTCCCAGGCTGAGCTGGGAGGACTTTCCTCAGGCCAGGGAAGCAGAGGTGATCTGGCAGTGTGTTGGGCATTCCTCTCTGGGCTGGCTGAGGTGATGGAGAGCCCTGGGTAGCCCTTCAGATAGTGTGGCAGCCCCAGGTGCAAGCATGATCAAGGAATTGTTCTTAGGGGAAAGGTAGAGGGGACATCACCTGCTTTGGTTGGAGACAGCTTGGCACAGCACAGTGCCCAGGCTCTTGCACCACCTGGGGTCCTCCATGTCCTTACTGTGTCTTAGTGTCCCCCTTTTCAGCTTTGTGAAGACCCAGGAAGACATCAGCCATGAAGATCCTGTACCTGCTCTTCGCATTCCTCATCCTCTTCTTCCAGGGTGCTGCAGGTAAGGAGGGAAGAGATGATCTGAGGCAAGGTGGGACACTCATCACAGGGGTTTTCATAGAATCAGCCAGGTTGGAAGAGACCTCCAAGATCATCCAGTCCAACCTCTCAACCAGCCCTAATCCAATCAACCAGACCATGGCACTAAGTGCTCCATACAGTCCTTTCTTGAACACCTCCAGGGATGGTGACTCCACCACTTCCCTGGGCAGCCCATTCCAATGCCAATCACTCTCTCTGGCAAGAACTTCTTCCTAACATCCAGCCTAGACCTCCCCTAGCACACCTTGAGACTGTGTCCCCTCCTTCTGTTGCTGGTTGCCTGGCAGAAGAGCCCAACCCCACCTGGCTACAACCTCCCTTTAGGTAGTTGCAGACAGCAATGAGCTCTCTCCTGAGCCTCCTCTTCTCCAGGCTGCACACCCCCAGCTCCCTCAGCCTCTCCTCTTGGGGCTGTGCTGCAGGCCCCTCACCAGCTTTGTTGCCCTTCTCTGGACGCATTCCAGTACCTCAACATCTCTCTTGAATTGAGTGGCCTGTCAACTGACCACATTATCTTGTCTGTCTCACCCCTTATTGCAACAGGAAGCATGTATGGGTGCGCTGAGAGAGGAGGAATGTGTTTTTTTAGGAGGTGCCCCAAGTCTTCAGTGCCCATCGGAAGGTGTTCAGCATTTCGGAAATGCTGCAGTGTGTAAGCTCCATAATTCCTGTCTGAGGGAAGGGTATTCCTGCTTTGCCCATAGAAGCATCTGCTCAAGCTTTGTCTCCAGCTAATGCCTGCCTAAATGCTCTCCTGCCTTTATGCTTTGGGGGAGGCCCCCCAGAAGGAAGCAGAAAGCCCTCGTGGCTTTTGGAGTTGCCTGGTGTGGGTGTGAAGGAGCCCAAGGGCAGCCAGCACCTCCTCACTCTGCTTCAGACCCAGAAGAGTGGTGCAGGCTTTGCAGAGGGCTCTGCCAAGCCAGCAGGCAGTGATTCCCTCACTGTGCTTGGGCACCACTGAGGACACAATCCGGTTCTTGCTGAGGGTGGACAGGTCTGGAGTCAGAGATGCCAAAACTAAGACAACATCAAATCATAGAATCATGGAATCAGTCAGGGTTGGAAGGGACCACAAGGATCAGCCAGTTCCAACCCCTCCTGCCATGCCCAGGGACACCCTACCCTACCTCAGTCTGCCCACAGCCTCTGCCAGCCTGGCTGCAAACACCTCCAGGGATGCAGCCCCAAACACCTCCCTGGGCAACCCATTCCAGGCTCTCACCACTCTCATGCTCAACAACTTCCTCCTCACATCCAATCTGATTCTCCTCACCTCCAGCTTTGCTCCATTCCCCCTAGTCCTGTCACTACCTGAGAGCCTAAAATGTCCCTCCCCAGCTTTTGTGTAGGCTCCCTTCAGATACTGGAAGGCCACAAGAAGGTCACCTGGGAGCCTCCTCTTCTCCAGACTGAACAGCCCCAACTCTTTCAGTCTGTCCTCACAGCAGAGGTGCTGCAGCCCTCTGAGCATCCTCCTGGCCCTTCTCTGGACATGCTCCAACATCTCCACATCCCTCTTGGAATAGGGGCTCCAGAACATTGCAGTGAGGACACAACCACCCCCACTGACCCAGATTCTCTTGTACCATAGACATGCTTGTGATAGCTGGGGAGGTGGAGGAGAGTGGGAAGAAGGACTAAGCATGTCCCAGCAGGTGCCATCTTCTTCTGCTTTCTTCACACAGTCGCTATGGCTGAGCCTCTGAGCTCTGTGAGCAGCACATCCCCTGGCTTCTGGCTCCTGGAATCTTCTCCTGATGTCCTGTCCCCTGCCTGCCTCTGCCAGCCCCAGGAGTGGAAGATCTGCTCCTGCTGGGTGCCCAGGTCCTCATGGGCTGGAGACATCTCCTCGAGGGCCTGGTGTGGTTGGGGCTGAGGCTCCTTTTCCCCAGGTGAATAAAGAGAAGCAGTTTGGCATTGCAGCATGTGGGATGTGTGTGTCTTGTGCTGGGGCCTGTGCCCTGCCTGTGTAATCCAGGGAGAAGAGAGCAGTGCTTTGGTGGCAGGAAAAGTGTCTGGAGCTGCTGGAGGTCACCACCATGCCCGAGCCTGGGGATGATCTTGCCTGACACCTAAGAGGAACACTGAGGGGGGCAGTCCTGGCTGGGGCAAGGGCTGTGGGTGTGATGAAAGTGCTCTGCTAGGTCCTGAGGAGCAGGAGGCCTGTCCTGGTTTCCTGTGCCCTGCAGATGGCAGCTGTGCTGCCAGCAGTGTTGGTGGGAGGTTTTGGAAGATGCTGGTTTGCTGCACCCCCCAGCAGCAGCTCCCACACTGGGCAGCAGAGTGATCAGAGGATGCTTTGGGTTGGAAGGGAGCTTGGAAAGGCATCCAAGCCAACACCCTGGCAGTGAGCAGGGAGAGCTTTGACTAGATGAGGTTGCTCAGAGCCCTGTCCAGCAGGATGAGGTTGCTCACAGCCCTGTCCAGCAGGATGAGGTTGCTCACAGCCCTGTCTAACTGGATGAGGTTGATCAGAGCCCTGTCTAACTTCAACTGGATGAGGTTGCTCAGAGCCCTGTCCAGCAGGATGAGGTTACTCACAGCCCTGTCCATCAGGATGAGGTTGCTCACAGCCCTGTCTAACTGGATGAGGTTGCTCAGAGCCCTGTCCAGCAGGATGAGGTTGCTCACAGCCCTGTCCATCAGGATGAGGTTGCTAACAGCCCTGTCTAACTGGATGAGGTTGATCAGAGCCCTGTCTAACTTCAACTGGATGAGGTTGCTCAGAGCCCTGTCCAGCAGGATGAGGTTGCTCACAGCCCTGTCCATCAGGATGAGGTTGCTCACAGCCCTGTCTAACTGGATGAGGTTACTCACAGCCCTGTCCATCAGGATGAGGTTGCTCACAGCCCTGTACAGCAGGATGAGGTTGCTCACAGCCCTGTCCAGCAGGATGAGGTTGCTCACAGCCCTGTCTAACTGGATGAGGTTGCTCAGAGCCCTGTCCATCAGGATGAGGTTGCTCAGAGCTCTGTCCATCAGGATGAGGTTGCTCATCCTGTCTAACCTGCCTTGGGCTGTTTCCAGAGAGGAGACATCTACCCCCTCTCTGGCAAAGCTCTGCCACTGGATCGCCATCAGCACTGTGGTAAATTTGTTCCTTGTCTCTGGTCTGAACCTGCCCTCTTTTAGTTGGGAACCATCAGCCCTTGTCCTCTCACAACAGGCCCTGCTGAATTGGCTGTCCCCAACCTCCTAAACCTGTGCCTCTGCACCACATCTACATGCCTTTGAAATTCCTCCAGGTATGGGAACTCCATCTCTTCCCTGGGCAGCCTCTTCCAGGGCTTAGCATCCCTCTTGGTGAAGATATTTTCCTAATATCCAACCCAAACCTCACCTGCACAACTCCAAGGTTTTACTGTGGAGAAGAGACTGATTCCCTCCTGGATTCATTCTTCTTCCATGGAGTAAAAGGGAGAAGATTTCCCCTGAGATTGCTTTTCTTAAGGTTAAACATCTCCAGTTCCCCCAGGCACTCCTCAGAGATTTGTGATCCAGACCCTGCACTATCTTCATTGCTCTTTGTGGAACATGCTCCAACACCTCAGCATCTTCCTTGCATTGAGGAATCAAAGAATGGTTTACGTCGGAAGGGACCTCAAAGATCAGCCAGTTCCAACCTCCCTGTGCCATAGGCAGGGACACCTCCCTCTAGATCAGGTCACTCAAGGCCTCACCCAACCTGGCCTTGAACACCTCCAGGGAGGGAGCAGCCACAACCTCCCTGGGCAACCTGTGCCAGTGTCTCACCACCCTCACTGCAAACAACTTCCTCCTAACATCCAGTTTCAGTCTCCCCTCTGCCACTTTAAACCCATTCCTCCTCATCCTGTCATTACAAGAGCTTGTCAATAGTCCCTCCCCAGCCCTCTTGTAGGTCCCCTTCAGATACTGGAAGGCTACTCCAAGGTCTCCTGGAAGCCTTCTCTTCTCCAGGCTTCACAGCCCCAACTCTCTCAGCCTGTCCTCACAGCAGAGCTGCTGCAGCCCTCTCAGCATCTTCATGGCCTCCTCTGGAATCTCTCCAACACTTCCATGTCCTTGTGTTGGGGGCTCCAGAACTGCACACAGTACTGCAGGTGGGGTGTGAGGAGAGCAGAGCAAAGGGGCAGAATCCCCTCCCTTGCCCTGCCTCCTGTTGAGCCTATCATCTACTCAGACCCCCAGGTCCTGTTCCTCAGGGCTGCTCTCAGCCATTCTCCACCCAGCCTGGACTTGTGCTTGGGAATGGAAATTGAACCTGATATAGAAAGTGCAGCCTGACCAGTGCTAAGTACTGGGGGACAATCCCTACCCTGGTCCTGATGCCCACCTTATTTCTGATATAAAATATAGTCCAGGAGATAGGAGATGGTTTCAGGCTCTCATCCCTGAGCTCCCCCAGGAGCTTTATTACAAGGTCAGAATTGCAGCATCTAAAGAAGGCCTACAGGAGGGCTGGGAAGGGACTATTGACAAGGTCTTGTAATGACAGGATGAGGAGGAATGGGTTTAAAGTGGCAAAGGGGAGATTGAAACTGGATGTTAGGAGGAAGTTCTTCACAGCGAGGGTGATGAGACACTGGCACAGGTTGCCCAGGGAGGTTGTGGCTGCTCCCTCCCTGGATGTGTTCAAGGCCAGGTTGGATGAAGCCTTGAGCAACCTGTTCTAGTGGGAGGTGTCCCTGCCTATGGCACAGGGGGGTTGGAACTGGATGATCTTTGAGGTCTCTTCCAACCTAACCATTCTATGATTCTATGATTCTGTTGTGCCTTTGCAGGTCCTGTGGTAATCACAGGATGTCAGGGGTTGGAAGGGACCCAAAGAGGTCATCCAGTCCAACCACTCTGCCACAGCAGGACCAGACAATCTAGCTCAGGTCACACAGGAACACACCCAGACAGGCCTTGAAAGGCTTCAGAGAAGGAGCCTCCACAACCTCTCTGGGCAGCCTGTGCCAGTGCTCTGGGACCCTTACAGTCAAGAAGTTCCCCCCTGTGTTGAGCTGCAACCTCCTGTGCTACAGCTTCCATCCATTGCTCCTTTTCCTACCTCAGGGAGCAAGTCAACAGAGCCTGTTCCCTCCCTCCTGACCCCCAGCCCTCAGATATTTAAAAGCATTGATTAAATCCCCTCTCAGCCTTCTGAGGTGCAAGGACATCTTCTCCCACAAGAGGATGTTCTCACAGTCTCTAGAGCAGGGATGGTTTTCAATACACTCCATGCCCTTGCACATCCCTCTCCAGGTGGTTACTCCATGAGGGGAAAAGAGACACAGAAGAACTCCCATTTTGGGGCTGGGTTGGTGCTGGTGTCTGCCCTCTCTAGCTGCTTTGTCCATCCTAAAGGTTTTCCAGCCAGCCACAGCTGCCCTTGCCCCGCTGCTGGGTGTCACAAGAGGTGTTGCATGAGGATAACAGTGAGGATTGCAACAGCCCCCCCAGGACCCACCTCAGCCTCTCCCCCTTGCATCAGAGAGGAAGAAGATGCAAACCCCACCAACTCCATGCAGATGGAGCACTTTGTCATTGGCCAAGGGGACATCTGGCTGGTGGCAAGAAGGGCATGTCCCACCCACAGGAAACGGTGTAAAAGCAGAGGGGGCTGAGCAAATTGAGCCTCCCTGATCCTCACCACTGATTCCTGCTTGAGTTGCTGCAACCTCTTGCTGCCTCTGAACCAACTCCTTCTCCAGGTAGGTGACATCTGGCTGGTGGTAAGAAGTGCATCTCCTACCCATAGGAAACGGTGTAAAACCAGGGGGGCTTTGGGCAAAGTGACCCTGGTGCTCCTGGGGCACGACTGACTCCTGCCTGGATTGCTGCAGCCTGCTGCTGCCTCGGTGCACTCTAAACCAACACTGTGAAGTGCAAAAGTAAACTCTCTTGCCTTCTTAAGCTTCTCTTGCCTTCTTAACCTGACACCAAGCTGTGTGGCACAGTTGACTTGCTAGAGGGCAGGGATCCATCCAGAGGGACCTGGACAGGCTGCAGAGCTGTGCCCAGGCCAACTTCAGGACATTCAACAAGGCCAAGTGTAAGGTCCTGCACCTGGGTCAGAGCAATCCCAAGCACAACTCCAGGCTGGGTGGGGAATGGCTGAGAGCAGCCCTGAGGAACAGGACCTGGGGGTGTGGGGTGATGAAAAACTCAAGATGAGGCTGCAGTGTGAGTGCAGCCCAGACAGCAACTGTGTGCTGGGCTGCAGCAAGAGCAGCTGTGGGCAGCAGGNGCTGAGAGGGCTGCAGCAGCTCTGCTATAAGGACAGGCTGAGAGAGTTGGGGCTGTGCAGCCTGGAGAAGAGAAGGCTTCCAGGAGACCTTGGAGTGGCCTTCCAGTATCTGAAGGGGACCTACAGGAGGGCTGGGGAGGGACTGTTCACAGAGTCTTATAATGACAGGATGAGGAATAAAAGGTTTAAACTGGCAGAGGGGAGATTGAAGCTGGATGTTAGGAGGCAGTTGTTTGCAGTGAGGGTGGTGAGACAGTGGCACAGGTTGCCCAGGGAGGTTGTGGCTGCTCCCTCCCTGAAGGTGCTGGATGAGGTCTTCAGTGACCTGATCTAGTGGGAGGGGTCCCTGCCTATGGCACAGGGGGGCTGGAACTGGATGATCTCTGAGGTCTCTTCCAACCTAAACCATTCTATCATTCTATGATTGTATGAATTTCACTGGATGGTGTTTTGAGCAAAGCATTGTCATCTGGGCAGGGATCCTCCAGCTTGCATTTTGAGAATGTTTGGAAGACCTCTGAAGAAGGCAATGAAATGATCATTCCCCAGCTTGTCTGGCAGGCTGGTGCTTCCCAAAATTATCCCAGTTTGGATGCCTGCAGAGCTGCAATGCTGAGAATCATGACTAATCCTGTTTGCTGGAAGTTGTGTTTTTTTTTGGCTCATCAGCTGTGCCCAGCTGTGTCCATGTCTTTACTGTCTTGATGTGATCTCTCTGCAGCTGCCTGAACACCTGGGACAGGCATCAGCCATGCGGATCCTCTACCTGCTCTTCCTCCTCTTCCTTCTGTTGGCACAGGGTGCTGCAGGTAAGGGCAGAGGGCAGGAGGGCTGAAGTGTGAGTGGTTTCCCTCATCTTAGGAAGTGACCAGGTTTTCCAGACATGTATATGTCTGAGGAATTGACTGGGCAGCTGAGGAGCCACCACACCACATAGAATCATAGAATGCTTTAGGTTGGAAGAGACCTCAAGGATCATCCAGTTCCAACCCCCCTGTGCCACAGGCAGGGACACCTCCCACTAGATCAGGACGCTCAAGACCTCATCCAGCCTGGCCTTGAACACATCCAGGGAGGGAGCAGCCACAACCTCCCTGGGCAACCTGTGCCAGTGTCTCACCACCCTCACTGTGAAGAACTTCCTCCTAACATCCCTTTTAAATCTCCCCTCTGCCAGTTTGAACCCATTACCCCAGAGGTCCCAGAGACCTCACATTGGTCCTTCCCCATGTGAACAGGCACCGCTACAGATAATAAAACTGTAGAGCTAAAGATGCTGGGTTTCATAGAATCATAGAATGATTTAGGTTGGAAAGGACCTCAAAGCTCAGCCAGTTCCAACTCCCCTGTGCCATAGACAGGGACACCTCCCACTAGGAGAGGTTGCCCAAGGCCTCATCCAACCTGACCTTGAACACCTTCAGGGTGTTGATGAGTATACGTTGGAGACTGAGGTCCAGGTGCAGCACTAGCATATTTTACACAGTTATTTCATGCTCACTTTTTATTGTTTGTGTGTTTGGGGATTTTAAAATTTTCCCCCCCCTCCCCCCACCTCCATCGTGCAGGTTCCTCCCTGGCTCCAGTAAATAAGAGTCAATGCAAAAAAGCAAATGGCTTCTGTGGATTTCTGAAGTGCCCTTTCCCCTTTATCGTCAGTGGGAGATGCTCAAGGTTTTTCTTCTGCTGCAAAAAGTAAGTTTGGGAAGTAGAAGTGTCACTGTGCTTGACAGAAGGAGTCGCTGTTGTGTTTAAACAGCCTCCTTCCAAACTGGCTTTATTCTATTCTATTATTCTATTCTATTCCATTCCATTCTATACTGTTCTATTCTATTCTATGCTGTTCTGTTCTACTCTACTCTACTCTACTCTACTCTACTCTATTTCTATTCTATTCTATTCCATTCTATTCTATTCTATTCCATCCCATTCTATTCTATTCTATTCCATTCCATTTTATACTGTTCTATTCCATCCCATCCCATTCTATTCTATTCTATTCCATTCCATTTTATACTGTTCTATTCCATCCCATCCCATTCTATTCTATTCTATTCCATTCCATTTTATACTGTTCTATTCCATCCCATCCCATTCTATTCTATTCTATTCTATTCCATTCTATTCTATTCCATTCCATTTTATACTGNTTCCATTCCATTCCATTCCATTCCATTCTATTCTATTCTATTCTACTCTATTCTAATCCATTCCATTCCATTCTATTCTACTCTACTCTATTCCATTCCATTCCATTCTATTCTATTCTATTCTATTCCATCCCATTCTATACTGTTCTATTCCATCCCAT
>VWZI01021904.1:0-13626 GCA_013396835.1 Psilopogon haemacephalus | reverse complement strand
TTCTATTCTATTCTATTCTATTCTATTCTATTCTATTCTATTCTATTCTATTCTATTCTATTCTATTCTATTCTATTCTATTCTATTCTATTCTACTCCATTCCATTCCATTCTATTCTACTCTATTCTAGTCCATTCCAGTCTATTCTGCTCCATTCCATTCCACTCCATTCATACCTGCTTGAGGGCAGAGCAGGGCTGAAAAAGCCCAGGGTCAGGCAGTGCCTCCTCGCTCTCCTTCAGTCCCCTTGAGCCTCACTCAGGCTTTGCACAGGGCTCCCCCAGGACAGGTCGTTTCAATGAACAGATCAAGGATGTGATCCTCTTCTTGATGCATCCGGAATTAAGATATGCTGATACTAGAAAGAGGTTTCAACATAGCCGAGTGACACAGCCAATATTTTAAGGCTGTATTTTAAGTAAGGCAATATTTTAAGTAAGAATTCACCATCCAGAAAAAGAAGACAAGTAAGTATTTAAAAATAAGTGTGTAAAAAGGTAAGAGATACTTTTGCTTATTTGTTGGTAAGAATTTAAGTGGATCCTGTAGTCCTGACCAAGCATTGTGCTGAGAGCTTGGACATACACACCTGGACATAACACATGAGTAAGTTACTGCAGTTCACAGCTAATGAACAGTTTTCATTTCCTCATTATTGAGTCATTGAGTAATGTGTAAGGGAAATTTCTCTGGCCACACATACATTGCTTTCGCCCTTGCTGCCTGAAACTACTGAGAAGATGAAAAGAAACCCAGGGAGGTGTTAGAGTCACCATCCCTATGATAAGAAACCCAGGGAGGTGGTTGAGTTGTTCTTCCCTGTGAAAAGAAACCCAGGGAGGTGGTGGAGTCAACATCCCTGGAGGTGTTCAAGAAAGACTGGATGGGGCACTTAGTGCTGTTGGCTAGGGCTGGGTGATAGGTTGGACTGGATGATCTTGGAGGTCTCTTCTAACCTGCCTGATTCTATGGATAGATTCAAAGTCAGGGATGACGGCACTGAGTCAGCATGAGTCCACACTGTCTTCAGTAAGGACATAGGATCATAGAATCGTAGAATCGTAGTCAGGGTTGGAAGAGACCACAAGGATCAGCCAGTTCCAATCCCCCTGCCATGCCCAGGGACACCCTACCCTACAGCAGGCTGCCCACGGTCTCATCCAGCCTGGCTGCAAACACCTTCAGGGAAGTGGCCCCAACCACATCCCTGGGCAACCCATTCCAGGCTCTCACCTCTCTCATGCTGAAGAACTTCCTCCTCCACCCAATCTGAATCTCGCCTCCTCCAGCTTTGCTCCATTCCCCCTACTCCTCTCACTCCCTGATAGCCTAAAAAGTCCCTCCCCAGCTTTTTTGTAGCCCCCTTGTTATCTTGGAAGGCCATAGTAAGGTCACCTGGAAGACTCCTCTTCTCCAGACTGAACATGATCGCCTCCACTGATCCAGATTCTCTTGCACCACAGATCTGCTCATGAGAGCAGCAAAGAGTGAAAAGGAAAGGGCTCAATAAGTTACAACCACTGACATTTCCCTGCTTTCTTCACACAGAATATGGGGTTGAGACCTTGAGCTACGTGAACAAGACATACCTTTTGCTTCTGGCTCCCAGAATCTTCTCCTGATGTCCTCTCCTCTGCCTGCCTCTGCCATCGCCAAGTGGTGTAACAGCAGGAGTAGAAGCTCTGCTCCTGCTGGGTGCTCATAGGCTGGGGACACCCCATCCTGTTCCCGGTATGGCTGGGGCAGGAGCTGCTTCTCCTGGCTTGAATAAAGACAAGCAGCGTGGCATTGCAGCCTGTGGAAGGTGTGGTCATTCCTCTGTGGGTGTGCTGTGCTTGCTGGCTCTGCAGCTGGTAGTGGGTTGCTGGTAGGAGAAGTGCTTGGAGATGCTGGGGGCCACCTCTGTGGCTGTGCCTGGGGGATGCTTTTGCCTGTCAGCATCATGAAGACACCAAGCCTGGCAGTCCCCTTTGGGCTAGGGTGTTTGCTGAGGGTACCGTGGAGCTTCTTTGTAGATGCTTCCTCCTGGTTCTGCCAGTCATGAGTGTCCCTTGTCCTTGACAGCCACAGCCTGACCATGCTGGCTGCTGTGTCCAGCACACTTGTCCACCCAGCACACCCCAGAGGATCTGCACAAACCTGATTGGTGTGTCCACACCAGCTAGGGTCTTTCCTCACACCAGCAGCTCCTGTCCTGCTGTCCAACTCCTGTGTCCAGAATAGCAGGTCCCCCCTGACTCCCCAGGAACATTTCCTTTATGTTCATTTATGCAGCATTTAACTTAACATTCAAAATAATTATGAGGAGTCTTTATCTCAGCAGAGTGAAGCTGTTTCAGTGTCCTACAAGCCCCTTTGCCCAGAACATCTCGGATAAGTCTGTGATGTGACAATATCATAGAATGGTTTAGGTTGGAAGAGACCTTAAAGCTCATCCAGTTCCAACCCCTGTGCCATAGGCAGGGACACCTCCCACTAGAACAGGTTGCTCAATGCCTCATCCAGCCTGACCTTGAACACATCCAGGGAGGGAACAGCCACAACCTCCCTGGGCAACCTGTTCCAGTGCCTCCAGTGTCATGGAAAGCCACCCCATGAGTTCAGTATAGTAGACAAGGAGCATTGGGTGTAAGCTGCAGCACAAGAGGTTGCAGCTCAACACAAGGGGGAACTTCTTCACTGTGTCACACTGGGGAGCACTGGAACAGGCTCCCCAGAGAGGTTGTGGAGTCTCCTTCCCTGGAGACTCTCAAGGTCTGTCTGGATGTGTTCCTGTGTGACCTGAGCTAGATTGTCTGGTCCTGCTGTGGCAGGGGGGTTGGACTTCATGACCTCTTTGGGTCCCTTCCAACTCCTAACCTCCTGTGAGCCTGTGATCCTGTGACACAGAGGAGAAAGCTTTGTGCAGTGTGGAGCATGGGATCATTTCCTTGAGGCTTGAGAGGAGCTTTGGGTTCAAGGCTGCAACCCCTAAGGAGAGCACAGGTCCAAGTCATCTGCAGTAAGGACTGAAGTTTATCTGGTAGGGGCTGGTCAACAATTCTTTACAAGTCCTTTCAATAGGAGAAGTGGCAGAGAGATGTGAGGAAGAAGAAGGAATATAAGACAAATACAGCAGTGACCATGTATGGTGGGGGGGGTTTATGCAGGAAATGGTGATGAATCCCTGGACTTTCTGACCAGGACATCCTACTCACTTCTGGCTCCTGGCACTGATTTGTCCTCTCCATTCCCTGCCTCTGCTGTCCTCAAGTGGGTGCTGTAACATCAGGCGTGGAAGCTCTGCACCTCCTGGGTGTCAGGCACGGATGGGTGGGAGACAGCTCAAAATGTAACTGGTGTCACTTGGGCAGAGACTGTTTTTTTTTTCCTGGCTTGAATAAAGATACGTAGATGAACAGAATAACAGAATCACTGACTGAGCCTGCAAAAAATATCTGGATGGGTAGGACAGGACAGGACAGGACAGGACAGGACAGGACAGGACAGGACAGGACAGGACAGGACAGAACAGAACAGAACAGAACAGAACAGAACAGAATAGAATAGAATAGAAGCTGTGGGCAGCAGGGCAAGGGAGGAGATTCTGCCCCTTTACTCTGCTCTCCTCAGACCTCACCTGCAGTACTGTGTGCAGTTCTGGAGTCCCCAACACAAGAAGGACATGGAAGTGTTGGAGAGAGTCCAGAGGAGGCCACCAAGATGCTGAGAGGGTTGCAGCAGCTCTGCTGTGAGGACAGGCTGAGAGAGTTGGGGATTTTCAGCCTGGAGAAGAGAAAGCTTCCAGGAGACCTTAGAGTAGCCTTCCAGTATCTGAAAGGGGACTACAAGAAGGCTGGAGAGGGACTATTGACAAGGTCTTGTAATGACAGGAGGAAGAATAAAGGGTTTAAAGTGGCAGAGGGGAGATTGAAACTGGATGTTAGGAGGAAATTGTTTGCAGTGAGGGTGGTGAGACACTGGCACAGGTGGCACAGGTTGCCCAGGGAGGCTGTGGCTGCTCCCTCCCAGAACTGCACACAGTACTGCAGGTGGGGTGTGAGGAGAGCAGAGTAAAGGGGGAGAATCAACTCCCTTGCCCTGCTGGTGATGCTTCTCTTAATGCAGCCCAGCACACAGCTGGCTATTTGCAACAGCAAATAGAAAATTTCTGGCGAGACAGAGCCCAGGGATGCAAGTCCCTAAAGAAAGGCAAAATTCTCTTGAATGAAATAGAGAATAAATCTTATGAGGAGTGACTGAGGGAGCTGGGGATGGTTAGTGTGAAAAAGAGGAGGCTGAGGGGAGACCTCACTGCCGTCTACAACTACCTGAAGGGACATTGTGGAATGGCTGCTGCTGGGCTCTGCTCACAGGTAATTGGCAACAGAACAAGGGGGAATGGCCTCAAGCTGAGGCTGGGGAGGTTTAGATTGGACATTTGGAAAGAAGTTATTTACAGAGAGAGTGGTCAGGCACTGGAACGAGCTGCCCAGGGAGGTGGTGGAGTCACCCACCCTGGATGTGTTTAAGGGTGGTTTGGATGTGGTCCTTGGGGCTATGGTTTAAGGTGAATGTTGTAGAGAGTGGGGTTGTAGGTTGGACTTGGGGATCCTGAGGGGCTTTTCCAACCTGGATGTTTCAGTGATTCTGTGAAAAGCCTTGGCTCATGCAACAGACACCCACGTTTCTGTGGTGGCAGTGCTAAGCAAGAGCAATTTATTCAAAAGGAAGGAAAACAATGCAGAAGACCTTTGCATTTGTTCTATACCGCAAAGTTTCAGCATCAAAAATGAAAGGCCAAGTGAAGCTTTTCACAGCAGGGTCCTGCGGTTTTGGATGTGAGGGGGATTCAAAGCAGATTCCTAGGTTTAGAAGCAATGTTCCCTCTTTGATGGTCCATGGAGTTTTCACAGTGCCCATATCCTACACAAAGGAAAAACGAAACAAAACAAGACAAAATAAGATTCTGATCCTGCTGATATTCCCTCCCTGCTTACTCTCAGCCCATGGATGTTTTCCTCCTAGGCATAAATGCTTCCCAAAACACCTAAATGGAGTCAAGCCAGGAGGGCTCTGTGCACTCATGCCTGTGAGTATGGAGACTTTAGGAAAATTGGGAATTAGGTTGATATCCCCTGACACTGAGGTGCTGGAGCATGCCCAAAGAAGGGCAATGAAGCTGGTGAGGGATGTAGAGAACGAGTTGTATGAGAAGCAGCTGAGAGAACTGGGGTTGAATAGCCTGGAGAAAAAGGAGGCTGAGGGGAGGTCTTTCCACTATCTACAGCTACCTGAGAGGGGGTTGTAAGGAGGTAGGGTTCAGTCTGTTCCTTCCAAGTGATAGGAAACAGCCTCAAGTTTTGAATGGGATGTTGGGAGGAAGTTGGATTTACAGGAGTGCTGGGGAGGGACTATTCACAAAGTCTTGTAATGACAGGTTGAGAGGGAATGGGTTTAAACTGGCAGAGGGGAGATTTAAACTGGATGTTAGGAGGAAGTTCTTCACAGTGAGGGTGGTGAGACACTGGCACAGGTTGCCCAAGGAGGTTGTGGCTGCTCCCTCCCTGGATGTGTTGAAGGCCAGGTTGGATGAGGCCTTGAGTGACCTGTTCTAGTGGGAAGTGTCCTTGCCTATGGCACAGGGAGGTTGGCACTGGATTATCTTTGAGGTCCCTTCCAACCTTAAACCATTCTATGATTCTATTCCAAGTTGTGCCAGGGGAAGTGTAGCTTGGATGTGAAGAAATTTCTTCCTCTAAGCCTGGAATAGGCTGTGCAGGGAGGTGAGGGAGTCACCATCCCTGGAGGTATTTAAAAGATGTGTAGATGTGGCACTGGGGGACATGGCTTAGTGGTGGACATGGCTTAGTGGTGGACATGGCTTGGACCTGATCTTGACACCAATTCTGCGAATCTATTGGGGTGAGTTGTTGATTCCTGGGTGAGGGTCAAGCATCCTATGATAATTTCTTTTTACAACACTATTACAAGAGGGATGTGGAGCATATCCAGAGAAAGGACACGAGGCTGCTCAGAGGGCTGCAGCACATCTCCTGTGAGGATAGACTGAAAGAGTTGGGGCTGTGCAGGCTGGAGAAGAGGAGGCTCCCAGGTGACCTTCTTGTGGCCTTCCAGTATCTGAAGGGGGCCTACAGAAAAGCTGGGGAGGGACTTTTTAGGCTATCAGAGAGTGACAGGACTAGGGGGGAATGGAACAAAGGTAGAAATGGGGAAATTCAGCCTGGATGTTAGAAAGAAGTTCTTCAGCATGAGGGTGAGACCCTGGGAGGGGTTGCCCAGGGAGGTGGTGGAAGCCCCATCCCTGGAGGTGTTTAATGCCAGGTTGGATGAGGCCATAGACAGCTTGATCTAATGTGAGCTGTCTTTGCGCATGGCAAGGGGATTGGAACTAGATGATCCTCGTGGTCCCTTCCAACTCTGACTGATTCTATGATTCTAAGGTGTCCCTACTGTCTGCAGGGGACTGGACTAGATGCTGTTCAAACATCCCTACCCATGCCAAACCTTCTGTGGGGTGCACATCTCAGGATTCTGTGCTAGGTGCACATCTCTGGAGAAAGAGCACTGTGGGTCTCAGTCTGCTTCACAGAACCATAGAATGGTTTAGGTTGGAAGAGACCTTAAAGTTCATCCAGTTCCAACCCCCCACCATAAGCAGGGACATCTCCCACTAGATCAGGTTGCTCAAGACCTCAATGCTTCAGTGCTTGACTGTCACCACGAGGCAACAGGATTTGTTTGTTTTATTTTTTTCCTTATGAATTCCCACTGACTATTCACCTTGAAAGCAAAGGGCAGAGGCAGAGCACCCTGAGGATGAGCCTCAGGAGTGGTTAAACTTACGATTTGCAGCAGCTTCGGAACAAAAAGCACCTCCCAACTTTAACCAGAGGCAGGGGACACTTTCCAAAATAACAGGAACCTCCTTTACAGAAAGTTCTCTCCTGTTGAGGCGAGGACAGGCCTGCAACAACAACCAACACTCTGCTGACCTCCTGAGCAATGCAGGCACAGAGCCGTCGAGGTTTCCCCATTGTTGGGCACCCTCCTGCCACCAGCTTCCCTTCAGGGCTGTTTCCTCGTGTTGAAAGGTCATAGGATCATAGAATGGTGGTGGATGGAATGGACCTCTTCCACCACCAACAACTGTATTGAGCACCCTTCCACCACCAGCTTCCCTTCAGGGCTGTTTCCTCGTGTTGAAAGGTCATAGGATCATAGAATGGTGAAGGTTGGAATAGACTTCTTCCACCAACGACTTTGTTGGACACCCTTCCACTACCAACCCAGACAGCCAACTGTGTGCTGGGCTGCAGCAAGAGCAGCTGTGGGCAGCAGGACAAGGGAGGGGATTCTGCCCCTTTGCTCTGCTCTCCTCACACCCCACCTGTAGTCCTGTGTGCAGTTCTAGAGCCCCCAGCACAGGAAGGACATGGAACTGTTGAAGCCAGTCCAGAGGAGGCCACCAAGATGCTGAGAGGGCTGCAGCAGCTCTGCTCTGAGGACAGGTTGAGAGAGTTGGGGCTCTGCAGCCTGGAGAAGAGAAAGCTTTCAGGAGACCTTGTAGTAGCCTTCCAGTATCTAAAGAGGGCTACAGAAGGGCTGGGGAGGGACTATTGACAAGGTCTTGTAATGACAGGATGAGGAGGAATGGGTTGAAACTGGCAGAGGGGAGATTGAAACTGGATGTTAGGAGGAAGTTGTTTGCAGTGAGGGTGGTGAGACACTGGCACAGGTTGCCCAGGGAGGTTGTGGCTGCTCCCTGCCTGGAGGTGTTGAAGGCCAAGTTGGATGAGTCCTTGAGTGACCTGTTCTAGTGGGAGGTGTCCCTGCCTATTGGAACTGGATGATCTTTGAGGTCTCTTCCAACCTAAACCATTCTATGATTCACCTGCTCAGTCTCCAGCAATATTAACCAGTAGCAGTTAAAATACACTGGGAAGTTTACTTCAGGTGCACCCAAAGAGATCCCCTTCTATTTCCTTTCCACCTTACCTGAAGAAACAGGGAGTGCCAAGAAGAGGAAACAAAACAGGAGGAAAAGGAGCTTCATGACTGCAGATTTGCTGTGTTCACTGTAAGAAAAAAAAAAAAAAGGACCAAGAAAGGTGACAGACAATCTCTGGGCTCTAAAAGCCTTCTGAATGGTGCCAATGCTGCTTTGATCTAAATGGCAGCTTTAGACCCCATTTTCTCTTCTCAATTTCAATGTCAACCAGTAAGACCCACAAGAGATCATAACTGCTGGGAGGAGGACTTCTGGCAAAAGGGAATATGTGTGCTTTTCCCCATGCTTTGCAATAATGATGTGTGATCATGAAGGTTTTTTTTTCAGTAGCCTGATTTCCGTCACGTTTTGCAAGCAGCTCTTAGGCAAAAGGCAGTCATGACTTTTTTTTTTGTTTTGTTTTTTTTTTTGTTGTTTAGTTTGAGTTTGGCTTAACCTAGTAAATCAACCACACCACGCAAAAGGGAGTCTTTCTCCAGTCAAACTTATAAACTCTAGAGGGAAATAATAAAAAGTAAAATTTCCAGTGTTACAATAATGTATGGAATAGGACAGGAACAGGAAAGAAGAGCAGAATAGAGCAGAATAAGCCTGGTTGGAAGAGACCTCCACAATCACCCAGTCCAACCTATCACCCAGCCCTAGCCAATAGCACTAAGTGCCACATCCAGGCTTTGCTGCAACACCTCCAGGGATGGTGACTCCACCACCTCCCTGGGCAGCCCATTCCAATGCCAATCACTCTCTCTGGCAAGAACTTTCTCCTAACATCCAGCCTATACCTCCCCTGGCACACCTTGAGACTGTGTCCCCTCATTCTGTTGCTGGTTGCCTGGGAGAAGAGCCCAACCCCACCTGGCTGCAAACTCCCTTTAGGTAGTTGTAGAAAGCAATGAAGTCTGCCCTGAGCCTCCTCTTCTCCAGGCTGCACACCCCCAGTTCCCTCAGCCTCTCCTCACAGGGCTGTGCTCCAGGCCCCTCACCAGCTTCGTTGCCTTTCTCTGGACACACTCCAGTACCTCAACATCTCTCTTAAATTGAGGGGACCAGAACTGGACACAGGACTCAAGGTGTGGCCTGAGCAGTGCTGAGTAAAAGGGAAGGATAACTTCCCCTGTCCTTGCTGTCCACACTATTATAAATATAATGTACATTATGACAATAACATTTCAAGAAACAACAGCTGCAATCAGCATGCTTAAAACCTCCAGCCTTGGTCTACAGGCAACAGTTCTAGTTCTAGCAGCTCTAGGGTGGTGAGACACTGGCACATGTTGCCCAGGGAGGTTGTGGGGATGAAAAGCTGGGGAGGGACTTTGTAGGCTATCAGGTAGTGACAGAAATAGGGGGAATGGAGCAAAGCTGGGTGGGGGGGGAGATTCAGATTGGATGTAAGGAGGAAGTTCTTCACTATAAGGTGATTTTCCCCCTCTACTCCACCCTGGTGAGATCCCATCTGGATTACTGCATACAGTTCTGGAGCCCCTATTACAAGAGGGATGTGGAGATGCTAGAGTGTGTCCAGAGAAGGGTCACAAGGATGCTCAGAGGGCTGCAGCACCTCTGCTATGAGGAGAGACTGAAAGAGTTGGGGCTGTTCAGTGTGGAGAAGAGGAGGCTCCCAGGTGACCTTCTTGTGGCCTTCCAGTATCTGAAGGGGACCTACAGAAAAGCTGGGGAGGGACTTTTGAGGCTATCAGGGAGTGAGAGGACTAGGGAGAATGGAGCAAAGCTGGAAGTGGAGAGATTCAGATTGGATATGAGGAGGAAGTTGTTGAGCATGAGAGTGGTGAGAGCCTGGAATGGGTTGCCCAGGGAGGTGGTTTGGGCCACATCCCTGGAGGTGTTTGCAGCCAGGCTGGCAGAGGCTGTGGGCAGCCTGATGTAGGGTAGGGTGTCCCTGGGCATGGCAGGGGGATTGGAACTGGCTGATCCTTGTGGTCCCTTCCAACCCTGACTGATTCTATGAGGCCTTGAGTGACCTGTTCTAGTGGGAGGTGTCCCTGCCCATGGCACAGGAGGGTTGGAACTGGATGATCTTTAAGGTCCCTTCCAACCCAAAACACTCTGATTCAATGAATGCACAACCAAATCATCTCCCACTTGACAGATGAAGTTTGAAAAGCAGCTAGGCAGTGCCTTCATGGAAAGGGTGAATCACAGAATCACAGAGTGTTAGGGCTTGGGAGAAACCTGCAATTGAACCAGAATCAGGAAAATGAGAGAAGATAGCCTGGAAGAGGGATTATGGTGAAAGAGGCAGTTAGAAGTATGTCACTTGGTCTTCTGACATGTCACAAATTGTATCCTGTTAAGCAAGGAAGTAAAATGAGACTGTGCTGAAATGCTGCAGTTCTACCCATGGAATGGTGGAGCTTGCCCCAAACCAGCTTGGAAAGGAGCATGAGAAGTCTACACAAGCGTGAACACATCAGCAGGAACAAGCAGGCAAAGAAAAGAGTTCTGAAAATGGAAAGTTCTAAAACATGGAGACAGAGATCAAAAAAACCTATACAGATTTCCACCCAGGATGCCACCAATTGCTCTGGACCACTGACATTCCCCCCAGAAAGTCTGCCTGGACCACCAAAGCTCCCTCCAAAAAGTCTGCCTGGACCACCAAAGCTCCCTCCAAAAAGTCTGCCTGGACCACCAAAGCTCCCTCCAAAAAGTCTGCCTGGACCACCAAAGCTCCCTCCAAAAAGTCTGCCTGGACCACCAAAGCTCCCTCCAAAAAGTCTGCCTGGACCACCAAAGCTCCCTCCAAAAAGTCTGCCTGGACCACCAAAGCTCCCTCCAAAAAGTCTGCCTGGACCACCAAAGCTCCCTCCAAAAAGTCTGCCTGGACCACCAAAGCTCCCTCCAAAAAGTCTGCCTGGACCACCAAAGCTCCCTCCAAAAAGTCTGCCTGGACCACCAAAGCTCCCTCCAAAAAGTCTGCCTGGACCACCAAAGCTCCCTCCAAAAAGTCTGCCTGGACCACCAAAGCTCCCTCCAAAAAGTCTGCCTGGACCACCAAAGCTCCCTCCAAAAAGTCTGCCTGGACCACCAAAGCTCCCTCCAAAAAGTCTGCCTGGACCACCAAAGCTCCCTCCAAAAAGTCTGCCTGGACNAGAATCATAGAATGGTTTAGGTTGGAAGAGACCTTAAAGATCATCCAGTTCCAACCCCCCTGTGCCATAGGCAGGGACACCTCCCACTAGAACAGGTCGCTCAAGACCTCATCCAGCCTGGCCTTGAACACCTCCAGGCAGGGAGCAGCCACAGCCTCCCTGGGCAACCTGTTCCAGTGCCTCACCACCCTCACTGTGATGATCTTCCTCCTAACATCCCGTTCAAATCTCCCCTCCGCCAATTTGAACCCATTCCCTTCGTCCTGTCATTACAAGACCTTGTGAACAGTCCCTCCCCAGCCCTCCTGTAGGGCACTTCAGATACTGGTAGGTTGCCATAAGGTCTTCTCAAAGCCTTCTCTTCTCCAGGCTGAAAGCCTCTCTACAAAAGCTACCTGACTCACGGAACCTCTCTACAAAGTTAACCTGACCCACAGAACATCTCTATTAGACCTCTCTATAAAGCTACCTGGCTCACAGTCCTCTCAAAAGCTACCTGACCCACAGACTTCTCTATAAAATTACCTGACCCATCTACAAAGTTTCCTGACCCACAGACCTCTCTACAAAGCTTCCTGACCCAGAGAGAGATATTTTTTTTTCCCCCCTAGAAGTAAGCAGAACATTTTAATCAGAGTATTCAAGGCATCAGTGCAAGTTTGATCTATTTCTTCCACCTGGAAATTAGGATGGAGCTTCTTTAGTACCCTGTGAACGTAGGTTATGAATGCACAAAGTTAGGGTTTTAGTTTGGGGTGTTGGGGTTTTTTTCTGAGCAAAGAAAACAAGAAGAGACATTGAAAGAAAGACTGGGGGGGGGAAAAATAAAGGAGAAGTGGGGGAAAAAAAAAGGAGAAGTTACCAGGTATCAGGTGAGACCAGAAGCCAAACAAGATCTTCTCGTGGTCCTTTCCCTCCAGAGGGCTTTCAGTTGTGGGGTTGGGAACCTTATTTTTATAAAGTGCTTCCTAAGGGGAGTGACAACTTCTGCTACCTCCTCTCCACTGAGCCAATCAAAAAAACTGCCCCATTTTTGGCTGACCTCTGAGCTACCCAGAGCCAAGCTGATTTGCATTCCCTAGGCAAAAAGCAGGGTTTCTCCCTAGACCCATTGAAGCTTTTCTTATAGAATGGTTTAGGTTGGAAGTGACCTCAAAGATCATCCAGTTCCAAACCCCCTGTGCCATAGGCAGGGAAGTCTCAACCCAGTAGACAGCAGCTCAGGGGTGGTGCTCCCTGGGGCTCAGCACTGGGGTCAGTTCTCTTTCATATTTTCATCAGTGAGCTCCATTCACAAGGTCTTGTAATGACAGGATGAGGAGGAATGGGTTTAAACTGGCAAAGGGGAGACTGAAACTGGATGTTAGGAGGAAGTTGTTTGCAGTGAGGGTGGTGAGACACTGGCACAGGTTGCCCAGGGAGGTTGTGGCTGCTCCCTCCCTGAAAGTATTCATTGCCAGGTTGGATGAGTGACCTGTTCTAGTGGGAGGTGTCCCTGCCTATGGCACAGGGAGGTTGGCACTGGATGATCTTTGAGGTACTTTCCAACCTAAACCATTCTATGATTCTATGAGGGCACTGAGTGAATCCTCAGTAAGCTTGCAGACACCACCAAGCTTGGTGGGGGGTGTGGGTCTTCTTGAGGGCAGGAAGGCTTTGCAGAGGGACCTGGATCCATAGACTGAGCCATTTGTAGAAGGTTCAACAAGGCCAAGTGCCAGGTCCTGTGCCTGAGTCACAGCAGTCTCATGCAAAGCTCCAAGCTTGGGGAAGAGTGGCTGGAAAGCTGTCCAGGAGAAAAAAACATGGAGATGTTGGTCATGTTGGTGACACTGTGGAACAGGTTGCCCAGGGAGGTTGTGGCTGCTCCCTTCCTGGAGGAGTTGAAGTCCAGGCTGGATGAGGCCATGAGCGACCTGTTCTAGTGGGAGGTGTCCCTGCCTATGGCAGGGGGGTTGGAACTGGATGATCTTTGTGATCACTTCCAACCTAAACCATTCTATGATTCTACAGCCAGCAGTGTGCCCAGGTGGCCAAGAAAGCCAACTGCATTCTGGCTTGTATCAGAGGCAGTGTGGCCTGCAGGACTAGCAAAGTGATGGTGCCCCTGTGCTCAGCACTGGCGAGGCTTCAGATACCGGGTTCACTTTTGTGCCCCTTGTGCTGGTTTGAACTAATTGGAGAATTTGAGTGAGAAATTAGACTATTGGCTGCGAGAGGAAAACACAGGATGGCACTGCACCCAGAGCTCTACTGAGGGAACAAAAAAAAAAAAATGTTTTAAGTATTCNAAAAAAAAAAAATGTTTTAAGTATTCTAACCCAAACATAGATAGTTCAGATGGTTTCAGACCTCGCTGGGCTGTGGCTGCTTCTCTTGCATGGTTCCTTCTGTCTCTGCCTTGGTAGCTAATTCTCAGTAATTCTACTAACTTCTTTCCTACTGCTAACCCTCCAGGCTGATCTACCTCCACTTATCTGCAGCATCAACAGGTGGTGAGA
>VWZI01021900.1:3973-14339 GCA_013396835.1 Psilopogon haemacephalus | reverse complement strand
ATACTTTAAAAAAAATCTCAGCCTTAAACATTCATCTTTTGTTATTCAGTTATGGCCCCATGTTGTGGGGCACTCCAGATTTCTTCTTCCCCTCCCTCCCATCTCTGGAGGTTTGAATGGGGAAGCAGAAGACACCAAAAATATGTTTTCTCTATCCCACCCGCCTTGTGGGCTTGAAGGGAGAACAGCAAAAGGCACCTTTTCTGCATGTGTACTGACTCCTGTTGAAGCCTATACAAATAAACACAAAGTGTAGGAAAAATCATAAATAAAGTGAGGAAAAAGGTGCAGGGTTCCCACCTTCACAGAGTTTCGACGTTCAGAGTTCCTATTGTGGACCAATTCCACTTCAGACAGTTCGTACTTTCGCATGGCTCCCATTTTTGCATCATCTCTACTTTTGGATGGTCCCCCACTTCTGCACCACTCTGTGCAAGCCTGAAAGTTCAGCAGGTCCTTAGGTCCATTCAAGAGAGGGTTACCAGTGGTACCGGGATCCATTTTCTCAGACCACAACACAGCCTGACATGCTGCTCACTACCTCAAGCTGGGGGAGATGCTACCAGTTTGGCTTCTCCCCTGCACTGCTGAGCCAGTGCCACCCCATAAATCTTTGCCTCATGGAAGTTGTGACGCTTGGACTTTTGTCACGTGGATCCACCATTAACTATAACTTCTCATTTCAGAGGCTGCTGAGCCAAGAAATTAATCACCAATTTCCTACCTCACCTCCACGAGTAAAGTCTGCTGTTCCCTTAGATTTACTGCTCAGCCTAATTTTGTAAGCTGTGCTGTAGCTTAACCCTTTCCATTTTCTGACTTTCCTAAATCACTAATTTTGCCCGTAAGCATTCATGTGAAGATTTCCTGACCAAATTAGAGCCAGTAAACAAACCACAACTAGTTCTGTATATAGTCTGGGGACACAGTTTCTGGAAAAATAAAAATAATTTTATTTTTATAATTCCTGTGTCAGCCAGTTAATACACAACTCAATCACCCCAGAGCCAAGCTAATGAGGAGATCTCCACTTTAGTTGCTGGCATATTTTTGCTGATATAATTTACAGCAGTGAAATATGTAAGGAGATTACATGGGAGAGTTTTGTTATGGTTTTGTATCCTAAATACCTGATAAATAAGGTTATGTACCTGACAGACTGGATGCTATTAGAATTTTTCTTTCTTTCTTTTTCTCCTCAGTCTACTTTATTTTACTTAGATTATTTTCAGTTTTTTGGAAACAAACCTTTTCATCTCTGGCCACACAAAGTTCATTGCCTCTGAAAATATTCCTTTGGAATTACAGGTTTTACTTTTATTGTATGCTTCTGGCTATTGATAACTTCAAATTACACTGCTTCTAGAGATTCCTCATTGTTGCGATTATTAATTTTTATTATGGTTAATAATTGCAGGTTTTCTGGGAATATTTCCCCAGGTTAACTTGGATGTTCGGTTGGCAAAAATAACTACACAAAATTGCTTAAAACACCTAACTAAACAGTTTAAACAGTCAGAACTTAGGAAATAGGAAGCCTAATAACAAAAGCAATCCTAACTGCAGGTGAAAATACTCACGAACACGCGCTAGATAAAGAGCTTGTCCCGAGGAAAGAGAAAGAGAGTTTGCCTTTGCTGCTTTGCAAAACGCTGTGCTGCCGCTGCTGCTGCTTGCTGCAAAACACATGGCTGCTGCTGGACGGGATGCAGAGACGCGTGCCCCTCACGGAGGTGGAGAGAGAGAGTGAGCTAATGGCCCATTGCCTCTCCTTAAATACCCCATTAGGAAGCATGGAACTGACCAATAGGCAC
Organism: Psilopogon haemacephalus; assembly: GCA_013396835.1. Classification (NCBI taxonomy): domain Eukaryota; kingdom Metazoa; phylum Chordata; class Aves; order Piciformes; family Megalaimidae; genus Psilopogon; species Psilopogon haemacephalus. The sequence goes on along the minus strand of VWZI01021900.1, from coordinate 12,525 downwards.
TTAGCGTTCATTGTCTGGCCAATTGATTCGAAAGTCCCACACCCAGGGGCGGGTCCTAACACCCGGAGAGACAGCACAGGCCACCTGACTGGTGCATGTGACCTGTCCATGTGGCTCAGAGCTTCCTGGTTCCAAAACCACACTGTCTGTCCCTGCGACCCCGCCCCAGACCTTGCAACAGAGTGGGGAGGGAACCCCAAGAAGTGAACCAACTCTGGGCAGAATTTGTGCCCTACCAGGACACTCATTAAAACATGTTTCATAAATGAGCCCATTTTACTTTAGAACCAGTAAGGTCCAAAATCTGAGGGATCCCACTTATCTCCATAGTAAGAGGTGAATTTGGCTCACAGGAAAGAGATATGGATTTTAGTAGGAGTGAACACACAAGTTTATAACAAATGAAAAGACTGCACTGGAATGTAAAAAAAAAGAATCCATTCTTTCACCTTTTCCAAGGTGAAAGAATCGCTGTTACAGCAATCTAAACTTTATGTCCATCTGCACATTTTCCATTATTTTAGCTTCACCCTCACATAAAGCATATAGAATCATAGAATCATTCTCATTGGAAAAGACCCCTGAGATTGTCAAGTCCAACCATAATTCACCCTTAAACCATACGTCACATCTAAACAACCTTTAAACACATCCAGGGATGGTGACTCAACCATCTTCCAGGGCAGCCCATTCCAATTCCTGACCACTCTTTTCCATGAAAACATTTTTCCTATTGTCCAGTCTAAACCCACCCTTTTTCACCTTCAGGCTATTTCCTCTTGTTCAATTACCTGTGAGAAGAGACTCGTACCAGCCTCTCCACAACATCATTTCAGGTAGCTGTAGACAGTGATGAGGCTTCCCCTTACCCTTCTCTTTTTCAAACTAAACAGCCCCAACTCCTTCAGTTGCTCTTCATATGATTTTTTCTCTAGGCCCTTTACCAACTTTGTTACCCTCCTCTGCACTTGCTCTAGAGCTTTGATATCTCTCTGGCATTGAGGTGCCCAAAACTGGACAGAGTACGCAAGGTGTGGTCTCACCAGTATTGAGTTCAGAGGGACAATCATGCTCCTACTTCTGCTGGACACAGTATTTCTAATACAAGCTAGGATGCCATTGGCTTTCTTGGCCACTTATATGCCAACATAAGTTTAAAACCTATTGAAGAAAGCTAGTAATGTTTGAATCAAGATTTTTTCCCCTTCCTAATATCATGAAATCCAGAGATTTGAACACAGAGTTACCTCACTGAAAATGACATTTCTCTGCAAACATTCACTCAGACAACAATCTCATTTTCTTGCACTTCTGCAAGGAACAAGAGAAAATGCATCTATAGCACTCCAGGAAAAACAAACAAACAAAACCCCCACCAAACTAATTGCATTTGTACACTTAAACATGCACCTAGATCAACAATTTTCAAGGTATATAATTATCCAGATGTTGAGTGCTGCACCATAACAAGCATAACTTTAACACAGAGAGTACTTAATGTAACATCTGTTTTCTAAAAGTACCAGTGTGGCATCTCCTGCTCAGATCTAACAGTACCTGTTTTCCTCTGGTCTTCATGAAGGCAGTAATGGTGTGACTGAGGAAGGCAGCTGTGATGCATAATTGCCACGAATCACTTCAGCGATTACCAAGTAAGTACATTTTTTCTTCTTAGTTGTAATTTTACAGAACTGAGTTCTGGTGATAAATCTACATGGTCCTACAGGCCAGGCACAAAGATAATTTTAAAATGCTGTAGTAGAAATGCCTGAAGGTAAAGATAGGAATTAAACTGTACCACAAGATGAGGGATTTGTATTTTGGGTTCTGCCTGACTTCTGATGTTTGTGTTCTACAACTACTCCCTACTTTACAAGCAAATATAGGTATGTGGCCTGAATAAAAATAATGGCCAGTATTTTCCCAGAAAAGTCTGTAGGGTCAAGAAGTGTCCCATTAGTATCAACAAGAGATGTATCTAAGCTCTTTTGCACATCCCTGGGAGAATGGAGCCTGACAGGTCCTCTCTGTCCTCTCATACTGTGTGCCTAATCACCATACGACTTCATTTTGATATTTTACATTGTGAAATACTACTGTGTGATATTCTGAAGCACTGAGTTATATTCCCACAGTGCAATAAAAAAGGATGACAAAGGAGCATCAATGTGTCAACAGGAAGAACAGATAAAACTAACAGAAGACTCACAAACTAAGACTCACAAGCACTGAGTCTTTAAAATGGCAGATCAGCTGGGCCAACATCTGATTCTCACCAGCTCAGTTGACTGTAAAGTAGCTCTGAAATGCAACCATCCCTTTACATCACTATTGCTTGAAAGAAACCAGGAAGATGTAATTCTATGAACCAGCATTTCAAGAGTGCTGCAGGGATTCTTTTCAAATACGTCAGAATATCAGTGAATTTTATTTCATATGTAGATAGTTACAGTAATGTAGCTGTACTCATATTTATTGAAAGAGACTTAAACCAGACTTATTCCCAACCTGAGGTGCCTTTGCCATCACTTAAAATACAGAATCACTGTAGAATAAAAAAAAAAAGGGGATCTCTCTAATGCTATGCAAAAGAATTAGAAAACTACTGCCCTTAAGAGTTAAACTTTTAAGCAGAATGCTTAGGTATACATTTTATTTTTTCTTTTGTGGATAGACATGTGAAAAAAATAAAAGTTACCAGAATATATTCAGAGTCAGCACAATTTTTGGTTTGTATAAATTTTTCCACTACTTCTATTCAAGAATTTCTATTTCTTTCAAAGATTTTTATTTTGTCTCTAGAATTAATGTTGCTAAAAGCCACAAAGCCTGAAATCAGTCAGCTGCAGAGGGTCTCCTGTTTATGGCAATATGTGGTTTAAACATGATTCTTCGTTTCCTTAATAGCAAAATTTTCCCTATTATTAACCTGACAAATCATGTCTTCCTAAATTATGGAAATGGCTTTCATGTGTAGGCAGGCTATTAAAATTGTTTTACTTTTTCTTTCTGAACATACATTGAATAAGCATTGTGTTTTTAACTTCTTAGAGACATGACAAGACCTTGCATTCTTGCTGCTTTTGGACTAATATACCTCTCCAAATGGTCAATTTGACTTGTGATCAAACTGGTTTTGCCTATCAATATTTTTATCAGTGCTCTGGATGAGAGGATGAAGGGCATCCTGAGCAAGTTTGTAGATGACCCTAAGCTGAGTATGAGCATTGAACTGATGGAGGGTAGGACTGCTCCATAGAGAAATCTGGATAGGCTGCATCAATGGGCTGAGGCAAATTTTAACAAGTCCAACAAGGCCAAATGCTGAGTCTTGTGTTTCGATCACAACAACAGGCAACGCTGCAGGCTTCAGACAGTGGCTAAAAAGCTGCCAGTAAAGGACCTGGAAGTGTTGATTGACAGCTAACTGAATATGAGCCAGCATGTGCTCAGGTGGTCAAAATGTCCAGCATCATCCTATCTTGGATCAGGAATAGTGTGGCCAGGAAGACTAGAATAGTGGTTGTCCACCTGTACTTGCCCTGATGATGCCACACCTCGAGCACTGTGTTGAGCTTAGTGCCAATGACTATAAGAAGAACATTGAGATCCTGTAGCATATTCAGAGAAGGTGTCTCAGGTCAGGAACTATAGGGTTAAAAATCCTCTAGGGACTAGAGAATTGTTATTCAATCCCATGATTCTGCTATCTCTTTATAAACTAGCAGCGAGGCCAGCTTGCTCTGCTTTCCTCCCCCTCTAGCCCTGTGTCTGGCAGGAGCTGCTTTATCGGGACAAACATGTAAGGAGTAGTCCTGTTTTGGGGTCTCCACAGGCTTTTGTTTAGGCTTATGGATGGCAGAGGCATTCAGGGCTGAGGAAGATTGGAACACTGGGGATTATAGATTTAGTTTTGGGTTGGAGGAAAATTTAACAGGTTCACTATGGATTTTGTATCTGCTTTGTAATTTCTTTCTGTATCTCTCTTTCCAAATATAATTCTGTTTTCTCTCCAATTCAGTTGAGAGTTTCATTCTGTCAGCTCTTTAGAAACCACGAGAAGGCAACAAAGCTGGTGAAGGGTCTGAAGAACAGGTCTTTTGAGGAATGGCTGAGGGAATTCTTGTTGTTTAGTCCACATGAGGCTGAAGGGTGACCTACTGGTTCTCTGCAGCTCCTTGAAAAGAGATTGTAGTGAAGTGGGACTGAGTCTCTTCTCCCTATTAACAAGTGATAGAACAAGAAATGGTCTCAAATTGTACCAAGGGAGGTTCAGATTGTATATTAGAAAAAACTTCTTGACTGGAAGGGTTGTCAGACACTGGAACATGCTGCCTGGGAAAGTGGTTGAATCACCATCCTTGAAGGATTTTAAGGGACACAGAGATATGGTGATGAGGGACACATTTTAGCACCAGACTGGATGCAGATAGAGAGTGGTTGGACTCTGTGATTCTACACCTACTTTTCAATATCCATAGTAATAAGTACCTAACACTTTTGTTTTGTGGAAATTTTTAATAAAATGAACTGTGTTAGCAAAACAAATTTAAGCCTATAATTGTAACAAAGTGCATATACCTTGTCAGCAGCACTCTTTGAAACACTTAATTTAGGGAGCTCTGATGTATTTCACGTGGGATACCTTAGATTTTTCTTTGTCATCATCTCCTTTTCCAGATTATTGTGGGCATTTTTTAAGGAAATATGTGGACAACTCAAATTACTTTTAACTAATTCTTCCTGGACAGTGTTAGTAGCTCTGTCCTAAAACCAGCTTCACTAGAAGCAGAGGATCAGTACAGTTTTACTGACATTCCCTTGCTAAAAAAGTCTGCAGTAAAAGCAGAAGAGTCAGGCAAATACCAGTTTCAAAGCAGCATTTCCAATCTGAAATGCATATGCAGAGAAAGATTACTAAAACTAAAATGAATTCAAAACCACAGGCAGGTTTATTGGCAACTGGTTCTTTAAAGGTTAGACACACATAGCTCAAGCTAGTAAACATACTGGTTTAATTAACCTGTCTCTGTATCAGCCTGGCACAGCTGCAAGGAAGCAGAGGTGAAGACAAGGAAGTAGACTGGCAGTAGCAACAGCTTCTCACCTGAATGAATCACCATAAACATTTGGAATACAAGGCAGAATAGCATCACAGAAATACTGCATATTAACATTGTGGCTGCATGGAGAAAGCACTGAGTAGAATGTGTCAAATTCATTGTGAAGATTAATCTTCACAGGTGATGGCACTTTCAGCAATTCTTAAAGTTACTATTAAAAGCTTTAGAGATAGGTTCAGGTACATATGCACAAACTCTTTCAGCCTTATCTTCTCCACAATCAGTAATTTAGGAATATTCTGATTTAAAGATTGCATCTTGACCACTGCATTTCACAGCCATCAATGACTTTCTCCATGAATCTGTCCTATAATTTCTCTGGAGTTTTGTGGTTTTGTTTGGTTTCGTTTGTTTGTTTGTTTAACCCTTTATTAACAAGTAGTTCTCAGAACATTGGCTTCGCTTCTCCCCTATTGAGGTGAATCTCACTGTTTTGTTATTTTAATCTGTTTTTTTAATGTTGCAAGTAGTCACAGTTTGCAGCCTCATGTTCATTTTTTCTGTTATCTTCCTCCTTTCATAGGCCTCTTTTTCAAGCCAAGACACCTAGTTTATTTAATACCTTGTCATACAGACTGCTTTTACATGATCATACTTTTAGGACTTTCTGTGTATCTTTGCTGAGATGTCATAGTTATTAATTACGAATATGAGGCAGGAGTTATGATTCTTTAATTCTGAAAAATTCAATTCAATTCAAAATACAAAATAAATAGGGTCTGCTTAAAGTTTTGCATGTATGATGATAGAAATACTGCTATGATAGAGGATTATTAATAATTGCAAACTATTTTGAACATTCAGAAGGTTGGAAAAGATAAGCCACAAGGCATCTTTTCCCCATTTATAAACATCTGACCAAGTCCAAGAAAGTTTAAGATAAAGTGATGACAGAGCAGAATCGACACAGGAAAACTGATGCCGTGAGGGTGGGGGATTTCTTGTGGGTTTTGTGATCCAGGAAATAGCCTCCAGAACTGCCAAATAATGCAAAAAGAGCCAATCACACTAAACCAAGGGAAGTGAAATGTCTTTCAGTGAGGGCCACAGCTCTCTGACCCACAAGGGTGCTGCAGGTTTGCAGCCAAGGTATGCTCCAGCTGGCAGCAGATTCGCTGTGTCCAGGGAATGGCAATTGGTGGCAGGTGCACCAGGTTGCTAATCCAGCACTGAGAGAAACAGCATCTAGGTTGCAGGAAAAAAGGAATAGCACACTCTCGCTTTCAGATCACTCCAATTTATTACCTCCCTAGACAAATTGTTTCCATTGCCATATAATCTGAGCAGGAAGTACTCAGCCTACAAGAACTCAGCACAGGACCCACAGCAAGGGAATCTCATGTGGCATTAGGGTAAACTACACATGTGAACACCCCAGCCCCAGGTGCCTTTTATCCTTCCCCATGCACAGAATCACAGAAACATTCAGGTTGGAAGAGACACTCAGGATCGCCAAGTCCAACCAACAATGCTATTCAACAAGATTCACCCTTAAACCATATGCCCTGAGCACTGCATCTGAATGGCTTTTAAACACAGCCAGGGCTGGTGACTCAATTACCTCCTTGGGCAGCCCATTCCAATGCCTGACCACTCTTTCTGTGAAATAATTTTTCCTAATATCTAGTTTAAACCTACCCAGTCTCAGCTTGAGTTCATTCCCTCTTATTCTATCACTAAATACCACTGAGAAGAGACCAGCACTAAGCTCTCAAAAGCATTCTTTCAGGTAGCTGTAGACAGCAAAGAGATTTCCCCTCAGCCTCCTCTTTTTCAAACAAAAGAGCCCAAACTCCTTCAGTCACTCCTCATAAGATTTATTCTCTAGGCCCTTCACCAGCTTCTTTGCCCTCCTCTGCACTCACTCTAGGACCTCAATATCTCTCTTGTATTGGGTTGCCCAAAACTGAACGCAATACTCAAGGTGTGGTCTTACCAGTGCCTGGTACAAAGGGATTCAAAACCCCTAAGCGGGAGGGGAAAGCTATGTCTAGTTTTATACATGTGGCTTTGTGGGTTTTTTAATTTGTTTGTTTGGTTTGGTTTGGGGTGTTTTGCATTTGGTTGGATTGGATTGGGGTTTTTTTGAGCTAGAAGAATCGGAATTTCACCGAATAGTCAAGGCATAGAATCAGTGGAAATTTAGGCCATGGCATGACAATATTTTCTGGTTTATTTAATTATTCTTTTCCTAGTAGCTCAAATACATACATACATACATGTGTGTGTGTGTTGTATATATTTTTGTATATATATTAAATGTAGAAATGAAGCCATATATATATATATATATATATATATGACTCCAAAGTGTCTTTTCTTTGTCTTAAATTTAACATACAACTCAGCACTGTACATATACAATGACAATTCTTTTTCACCCATTTTCACTACTTTAGCAATCATTTGCATCCACCTTTCTACCAGAAGTTTTTGCAATCATCATTACATAATTTATGAAGGTATTAAATAGTATAAAAGTCATCCAATTTTTAAGATAATAAGCAATATAAAATTCACCACTTGTCTTTGTAAGATCTTGTAGCGTCCTACAGGAAGACAACTGCGCAGGTATGAAAATAACAAAATCATGAAAATGAACGGCTAGCCAATCTAGTGATGTCAAAGACAGAAATTGATTGTGGAAGTAGAGGACATAGACAAGAACTGAAATCAGCTATAGCTTGAAGGCTGGTTTGAAGGTAGCAGATGTCAAGTGCAGACCTGTCTGCAAAACAAGTATTCCAGAAGCAAAGGGTTAATCAAGGGAGATGGGAGATAAACAGTTTGGAAATCCCTTCCAACCCAGACTATTCTATAATTCTGTGATACTGTGATGCTATGATTATTAAAATTATACGATTTTATTTTAAAGTAGCCTCTTCCTTGGATAGAGAGGAAAAGTATATATTAGAGCAGAAGACAGTTTGAAGTTATTTTCCATTTCTTACACACTTCTGCAGTTATTCTAAACCTTTCCATACGGCAAACAGAAACACCTTAGAAAGAATTTAATTAAGAGAAAGGTTGTTACAAAAAAAAGTGTGAGAATAACTGAACAAATAAAAGAAGTAATAACTCATGAATTTTTTTACATATTAGAAAAGCAATGGTATATTATTTTCTCTTTTTGGCAGAACTACAGTACTTTTATTTTGTGATCTGTTAGGATCTGCTTCTCCTATTGACTTTCATTATCACCTGTTTTTGACCTCTGTGTTTCAAAATAAAGTATGAGAAAAATGAGACTAAGGGATTAGTGGAAGAAATTTCTTCTACTAGGAACCAAGCAGAGAAAGATCTGAAAGAAGAGCTTTAAGCACAAAATGAACCCTATGGAAATCTGGGTTTTCACTATCACAGCAGTTATATTTGTTGCAGAATTTCCCGGTGGAGGTACCTAGAATACGTTGATGAAAGTAAATATTC
>VWZI01021898.1:51804-74672 GCA_013396835.1 Psilopogon haemacephalus | reverse complement strand
ACCACTTAAATATTTTCAAAGAGTCCAAAATAGAAATAGAAAGACCTACAGAGACATCCAGTTAAATTTAATTATCTTTTACCAGGTGTAAGCCAACTATGGTTTCTCTAAAGTACTTGGAGTGTACAGAGTACTGCTGTACAGAGAAACAAATATGAGCTAATATGTTTCAAAAGACTTTGGCTGAACTATGCCAAAGCAAAAAGAATGAAGAGAATTCCATTAACCAACCATCCAATGAACCTCTATCTGCCTCCACTCAGAACAGAGAGAGAATAAAACTAGAAAAAAATTAACAAAGGGCCATTCTTAGGTGTAAGTTTCACTGATTTGCACTAGTTGAAAGACATAGTTCAATATAAAGAAGAAAGAAAACAAAACTATAATAAGCTTTTATGCAGATCTCAAAGTGGTTTCCTAAGCTTTGTTCTTTAGTAAGCATCTGGTACAGTCTGGGGGCTTCAATAATCTAAACAGAGATAAGAGTCAGTTCTCTAGAGGCACAGTAACTTGTCATACAATGCGTATAAGATAGTAAAACATTAGCAGAATTGTTGATTACTTGATAGTTAGGAAAGAAAAAAACAACATGTCTGTAAGTCATATTACAATGTGCAAATACTGATATTATTACAAATCAATACATAATACTAGAACATAAAGTTTTAGGTTTTGTTCTCCTTCAGGAAGCTTTAGATTGTAAGCTCTTTGGGACTAATGAGTAGGTTCCTTTTCTGTTACAAGCACAAGGTAGCACACTGGAGTTTACCAAAGACCTAGGGTTTTTCATCAGTAGCACAGCACAACCAGTTTTGTGGTGATATCTTTAACACCATCCAAGACAATGATAAGTTTGGGATAACTCAGATCCCATTGTCTGTTGTGCTAATGCAGTTCTTCACACAGTATTAAAATTTTAATAATACAACAATATTGTTCCCTGTGAGTATGAATTGTAGGAGATTGTAGATATGCTGCCAAGAATTTCAAGGTGTGTCATGTTGCTTTGTACAATTCCGATTTCTAAGTGAACTCTTATATTGCATTTAACCTTAGGTTTTAGAAGATTTTTTCTTACTTTTCCTCCTTTTCCAATGATTTTGTCTCTGGAAGTGGTGGTAAGAAACAAAGATACTGGAGAGAGTTGAGACAGAGCTTCCGCAATTTTTACTGAGCCAGACTGGCAATACTCTTCCTTATCCTTCATTTAAAAATCTGATTAGGCTGAACTATGTGTTGCAACAATGTGACATTTAATGAAAGGTCAATCTTTTATCTAAGTTCTGCACACACCGTGTCATGACAGAGTAAAATGGGGTATGATAAAGTGTACAAATATCACATCTTTCACTTATTTGACTTGTCCAAAATAGAGCACATTGTTTTTACCACATAATCATTACTCTGTGTAAAAATGTTTTTAAGTACCAAAACAAATTCAAGGCAAAGTCTTTTTTCTTGAGCCTGGTTGCATTTTGTGCCTCCAAAAGACACTAGGATCTGCCCCTAGGTATGAAGTATATCATCAATATGTAGGAAAGAGATAAAGAAGGAAAAGGGGGAATTTGTGGCATCAGAATTATCCCTCTGAAGTATAAAAGTGAATAAAAAGATATCCAACAGTGAAACACACTAAATCTAAAATTCAATTTAAATACTCACCCAGTTGTCTCAAAACCATTTCTAAGAGCCATAGGAATTTAGAGACGCCTGAGAAAAATGGGATCATGTTGCCTTCCTACAAAGAATCACTAGATGTCAGGACAATAACTAAATTAGTACTTTTCAAGCTCAGACTGTATCTAAGATCAGAATTACTGGGCACATATTTTCTGGTTATTACTGATTCAGAAAGGAAAGTGTGACATGATGTAAAACTTGGTGTTGAAATTAAGGTCTACGTGGATTTTTAAACTCAGCTTACTTAGTGACTGTGTAGTTAGGATAGAGTAAAATCCTGTGGGAATTATTAGTTGACATATAAGCCAACCTTTTCTTGATTTGGTTTCTGAGGCTGCAGCAGAGTAAATAGCAGCATTTTCCTGTATTCTGATTTCCCCTTACTGTTAAAAATGGATATACAGGGGTGAGGGCACAAGTCCTTGTGAAACCTCTTGGTGCCTAATAATGGATGTTTCTATATACAGGCTAGCAGTATTCTATTATTTGCTACATTCTCTGAGCAGGGAGAGGGGAAAGATAGGCTATCAGGAAAAAAGTTTGTATTCATTATTTCTTGGCCTTAAGAAAATGTGCCTATCAATCCATCAAAACCAAATTTTATTCCGTAATATTAACGTTTAAGGCTATACTCTTCTGGCGTATTGATTCTCCATAGGCAGAAGGAGTCTGAAATGGAAACAATTTTAGAAATGTAGTTTTCACTTTCCTTAATATTGTATGTTCCTCTTATGAAAGAAAATGGCTTTTTCTTCACCCTTCTCTTTTTCTGTGCTATATATACTGGCCACAGAAAAGCGGGCCAAGTTAATCTCTTGTACAAATAGAAGGACCTTACATCTCTGTGCAATTTCCACAACCAGTTTGGTTCTTAAATAACTAAATCATCATGTCTTTATTTAGAAACACTGCAATGACATCCTGGCCCAAAATCAGGATTATAATCAGAATTTTTTTTTATTTTTATTTTTTACTGAGGACCCACATGTAAGACTGGTTAAAAATATGCTGAATTTGGACTGTGCCCATAAGACTTTGAGCATTTTCTACTTGATAGGGTTATACATATTATGGAATCTTTCCTTCATTTATATAATTTGGAGTTATTTGGGCAAAGGAGAAGTGAATATTCAACTGCTTTGAAAGCAAAATCTTGTATTTAATGAGCACTATGCATGAGTTTGAGGGGTGTTATGGAAATAAATGATACAGTCTTGGACAAAGTTCTGGGGAATTAAATTCCAGACCTCTAAAGTTCATTCTGGAATTAGGATGGAGCTTAAAATCTTCTCGTATATCTGCATCTGGTGCCTCTATCTGAGACTGGTGCTTTTATACATTAATGCTTCCATTGCCAGTGCTTCTAGGGAGTGACGCGGTTTGAAATATGTTTTTCTCTGTTGGGGAACAGAAGGTTTAGGTCTTCAGCTCTGTCAATTTGACACCTCTTGACAGTACAGACCTCCCTCTTTGGCACTGTCTTCCTTAGTTTTTGTGTCAAATGTCTCATGTTTCTTGAAGAAAGAAATCACTTAATTCATTATAGCTGAAACACAGTCCTCTACAGATTGCCAGCATATGATCTGTGCAACCTTAGGGCACTGTCTCCTAGGATTTAATACAGTGTCTTCAAAGAGGACTCAGGAGACATTTTAAAGGTGAATGGATTGTTTTTTCCGGACCACTGCCTACGAGAGAACGTCAGCACAGGAGAATGACAGAACTTTAGAAGTTGTAAGGGACCTCCAGAGATCATTGAGTCCAATCTCTCTGCCAAGGCAGGATCACCTAGGTTAGTCTGCACAGGAATGCATCCAGGCTGGTTTGGAAATTCTCCAGAGAAACAGACTCCACAACCTCTCTGGGAAGTCTGTTCCAGTGCTCTGTCAAGCTCACTGTAAAGAAATTTCTGTAAAGAAGTGAGGTGAAATCTTCTATATTCCAATTTCTATCTGTCACTCCTTGTCTTATGGTTTCCGGCCACCGAAAAGAGATTGGCCTCATCCACTTGAGAACCACACCTCAGATATTTGTATACATTGACCAGATGCCCTCTCTGTCTTCTCTTCTCTAGACTAAACTAAACTAAATGGTACAAAAATAATGTCACAGATTCCATCCAATACACTGTTTACATAGCAGCTACAGATAACCTACAGAAGGTCTCTAATCATGGCTTACCTAAAGAATTGTGTAAACAAGAATTTTTGATAGACACCTGTTTATTTGAGCCAATAGCAAGAATAAATATTGCTAGTTTCTAAAGTCTGTTAAAATGATAACTAAATGTCATTAAAAGAAAAATGAGAGAGCCTGTTTATAAACTCTGGTTTTTGACAATATAATTCTGTAAGATGAAATTGTGAAAAGCCTTCCAAAACACATGGAAAAATAAAGATATATGACTTTACAGAAAATACCACAAACTGTCAGACTGCTCTCAGAACCCAGGCAATGATCATAGTTCAGAGGTTCCATGGTGTTGCTGCATGACTCATTACATCAATCATCCAACTTGGCTCAAAGATTTCATACATCTTTGCCTCTATATAGCTGCTATGAGTAATTCACAAGAGGAGGAAGTCACAATGTAGAATAGGCAAGGAGAGTTAGATGGAAGAAAATCTAGCTCTGACACTACTTCTGTAGTGTTGAGGGAAAATAATTCCTTAGATCCATCTATCAACTGAAGTCAGCAAGAAATACATATCTCTGACTAATTACTCCAAGTTTTAATCATGCAATATCAAACATACCACACAGCTTCACAAATTCTCCATCTCAGCCACCAGACAGATCATGGTATAAATCAATTTCTTAAAATTTAGCCTTTTAGTCATGTGGTGGTGCTGTAGTTTAAAGTGACTTCTGTTTCAAAGGCCATTCATGTTTGTTTGAATTATCTATACTTGGCATTATTTTAGAAGAGTGACCCTATCAAAGTTAGAGACATGATTGGGAAAAGACAGAGTGGCAGGAAAGATGTCAGGTAAAAAAAGATGTGGGTTTATATGAAAGAGCCTCAGAACTTGGAATCAAACTGTTCTTTTTCATGACAGACATAAAATAGTACTCTTTTCAGTATTTGTTCTGTGGAGCAATCGTCCACCAAACAAGCTTACTATGACTTGTTTTTATCTTGGATTTTGTTATGAAGTGTTCTTCACTTAATTGAGATATGCTAAAGTCAAGATAGATGGCTTATTGGGACAGCTCTCAAAGAGCTGATTTATCCAGTGTTAATGAACAATAATGCCTGATGCCTAATCAGGACAGTATTATATAGGTAAAACCAATGTGGCAGAGATGTGCATTTAATGTATGCCAAGTGATTAACTGATGATTAACCAGGGGTTGAAATTCTGAGCTCTGGGCTTTTAATAAGGTGTCAAATAAAGATTAAAAGGAAGAAGAAAGAGGAGTCAAAGAAGAAACTCTGTAAGCTTACATTTTATTATGGTATTTTTGTTCAGTGTAGAGAGGCTTTTTTTAAGCCCTATATATTTACACTTGCACATAAAATCGTGTAATAGATAGAGATGGACATTTAGGGTGTAACATTCAAACACACTTAATTGATTTGAAAGCCTCTCTATTATTAGGTTGTTTTCCACATTACCTAACTCTGTGATACATTAAATGGAATCTTAATTATTTACTGTATTGCTTTTAAATATAAATAGATATCTTTGTTACATTATTTATCTTAGCTATATTAAAACTCCACAGAAAAGCATTTAGTATCTTCACAAACCACTGGTCACATTCTGCAGACTATTCTGCTTGGACTGCAATTACTTCAGAAAGCAGAGTTACTGAAGTCAGTGGTGAGAGGCATCAGTGCTACTGTGTCATGAATGTGGGTCGTGGAATCAAAACCTGTGGTAGCCAAACTACTTTACTTACTCCAGAGGACTTATTAACATGCAGTAGAAGCTCTCAAGGTGGTTCTACTCTCCAGAGCTAATGATTCATGCCAGATATTATCATCATGCTTCGAGTGCTGTTCAACTGCAGTCCATCTAATCAGAAGCAAAAGATTTCATTTCTGGATAACACCATATGATAAGTTTTAACTCCTCTTTTGGACAGGCAGAAGTAGTAAGTACCCTATACCAGTGTGTGGGAGTAAAAGTTCCCCTTCAGGAAAAAGAACACAATGAGAAGTAATAAATTATATTCATATTATTCCTCAGCCTCAGGACTGAACAATCATGGGGGCTTGAAAAGCCATCCTTCAGCTACCCTTGCATTTTTGTAGTGCTCAGTGTTATTGTGCAAAGGTGGTAAATTACTGTTCAATGGTCCATGTGCAGCTGCTTCATGGCGCTTCCTAAAGGTTTCACTGCAAAGAAAGAGGAGGATTACTAAATGCCCACTCCCAAGTGATGCTCCTTGGGTTGGGAAATGCCGTGTTAAGGTGATGAATTTACCATAAACTTGCCATGTCAAGTGGTCTGAGAAGGAAACATGAGCTGCGACTCATGAGGTCATACAGTGAGCTGGGCAAGAAATTAGGTTTTTCTTGATAAATGGATTTTTCACTTCTAGAGTATTACAAACAAGAACACCAAATGAAACAACAAAAACCCCAAATCAAACCAAACCAAAACCAAAACACAAAGAAGAAAAGAATCCAACTGGCCAAATGAAAAATCCACATTAAAAAGAAAGGAAACATTTCATAGTTTTGCTATCTAGACTTTAACTTATCACGATTGCTTTATCAAAAGTTAGTTTCTGCAGATAGTGTGCTGCTTATATCTTCGTTGCTCTTATTGCATCTGAGGGCTGATTTTTAAAGTATTTTAATTGACATAATGAAAATTATCTTAAATAAAAGTGAAGGCAGCTCAACATCTTTGAATACCAGTGTATTATAAAAGACATTATGTTGTAGCTGATGGCACTGCCTAGTCAGTTCCAAGGTAGCATTACACTGCAAATGCTCATGAACTTCACCTAGTATTAGGTATATGCAGAAGCATTCTGTGACAGAGAAAAAAGAGAATCAATCCAGGTAGCAAATCTTTATGCTGTGTGCTTTCTTATGAAAACTTAGAAAAGGCTAGACTTTTCTCACAATAGTTGTTAATTTCCATGAATGTACAGAATGGATGACTGTAAACATTCTTAACAAGTAGTGAAGTGTGTACTTTTTGTAGTTATCATAAGAAGCGTCTAGTTATTCCTCTGCATTCTTTGCTTCAGTTAGATGCAAAAGTAGGGTTTGTTGTTTTTTTTGTTTTTTTTTTTTTAAATGGAGAGTATTATATTTACTTTTTTTTTTTTTTTTTAATTAATAAAAGAATGCCTTGAACTTTCAGAAAGGTTTCACTTATCCTCCATTTCAGAAAGTGGGGACTTCCCTCTTCAACTAATGGAAAGAAATAATATAATGCTACAGTGGGACTCCGTCACCTCTGGTTCAAGCCAAGCATAAGTTTTTTGGACCAAAAGTGTTAAATGAAAGACAATGTTTATCATGATCCTGAAGGCCTTCTTACCAATTTCAACCACCCGCATCTATCTTTGTCTCTTTTGTGTCACCATCTGGATCAATGAGATGCCAGGAACTAGCAATGATCTAGCAAGAGGAACTCACAGAGATCACCTCTTTTTTTTTTGTTTCTTTTTTTTTTTTTTAATAAGAATCTCTATGTAAACTGTTGACCAGTCTGCCTCTAATCAAAGTTTGGATAGAAAACAGACAAACAGAGACATTATCACCAAAAAAATGACTTTCTCTTATCCAGAAACACTTTTAAAATATATGTCTTTCCCTCAGCTGTTGGATTCATTTTTCTATTCTTTGAAACTGCAGTCCTGCAAGCTTTCTTTTGATGAAAAACTGCTCAACTTGTCTTGATTGTCTTCTGCAGAGGGGAATATATACATAACACTGCAGTGAAGAATTGCTGAAATCAGAAGGAAAAAAGAAATGTATACTGAACATATCAAGAATATGAAGAATGCTATCTTTATCTACACACATAGCTGATTTCTGTTTCTGCTTTCTTCCAGTAAGGTGCTCTTACAGGATTCTGAATTTTAACAGAAGAAAAAACTGCTATTAGAGTTTTGAGTAATATCTCTGATCTTAATTTTTGAAAGTGTGAGAGTTTTATTTGTGCTCTTCTGTTGGATATGGTTCTGGGAAAAAAAATGTGCTGAATTGCTTATTACGTTTATATAAATCAGCAGGAAGTAGAATTTGTGGCCACTGGCAGAATCATACCTGGACTGTATTGCTGGGCACCATTATCAGGAGAGACTTGTTTGGATAAGCAGATGCCATAAAATAACAGTCACAGCCCATTTACAACTCCAACACAGGCAGCTTAACATAATAATAATAATGGGAAAAAATCAAACATAAAATAATGGGAAAGTATGTGTATTGTTTGCTCTCTTTGACATCATAAAAAAGGTGCACACTTGGGATGCTTATGCCCCAGATTGTTATTTTCTGATAATGTATCTGGTTAAAGTAAAGTTTTCCCTCTGGATGCATATATAACACTTAGATAAGAACAATTCACAAAATCCTATTATACAGCTGCTGTACACAAACACATTTTTGGATCCTTCAGATATCAGGTACATATATACAAAAGGAAAAGATATTTCTAGGAATATCATTATTGCAGGCATATCTGTTTAAGTTTCCATATGAACTGATGGCTTTTTCTTTGAGGCAGACACTAAAAAGATAATAAAAATATATTTGATTTTTTAACAATCTTATTTTAAACAAACAAACACAAAGTTTTAGTAGCATTCCACTTCCCTACATGCCATGGTTCTTTCATTTGCCCTAGAAAAAAAATCATCACCTTTAAATCTCCAAGGTACTCTGTTACTTTTAGTATACCTTTAATCCTATCCAAGAGGAGGAATGCGTGAACATTTTGAACTGTAAGAAAATCTAAATTTGTTTCTTGCCTCCAAATATATATTTAAATAAGTGAAATGTCTAGATCTTACACTCTAGGAAATACTGTTTTACTGTTGTTGCAGTCTGAAGGACTCTTCTAATTCCTTACCTAGCACAGGGGAAACCATTAGCTGTGTGTTGAAACACTTTTGTGTTTCTACAAACCAGCAATGTAATGTCTATATCCAGTATGGACTTCTTTCATGACCCTATGCAAACAGTGTAATCTGTCTTTGTCATCCAGACATGAGAACAGTCTTGTGGAAGTTTCTAGATTTGCCCCTAGTCTCCATTTGGCAAGTAATTTCTCTCCTTGTCTATTTGATTTCCTACCTGTGCTAATGAATTTGAAACCAGTATTAAAGGGCATTGAGAAATACAGGCATACAGCAAATGCTAGAGGGGAAGTGCAATCACTGCTTATTCTTGAATACCTATAGACAGCATTGGAACCTGTTCTTAGTAGAATTTACTCCGAGTGGTTAGTAGTTTGCTGTAAAATTTAAGATAGCTTTCAATCAGTTTTAAATCTCCTCTTTAAAGTAGGTAAAAAAATATCTGCTTCTGTATTTCATCACAGAGACCTGGACAGGATGGAGAGGTGGGCCTAGGCAAAACTCAAGAAATTCAAGAAGGCCAAGGGTGAGGTGCTGCACCTGAGTTGGCACAATCCCAAGCACAAATACAGTCTGAGTGGGGAATAGCTGGGAATCCCTGAGGAAAAGGACCTGGGAGTCTGCGTGGATGAGAAGCTCAACATGAACGTGCAGTATGCACACATGGCTCAGACAGCAACCATGTGCTGGGCTACATTAAGAGAAGAATTGCCAGCAGGGTGTTGTGATTTTTAATTTTTATTACGGTTAATAATCACAGGTTTTCTGGGAATATTCCCCCAGGTTTCTTTGGATGTTCGGTTGGCAAAAATAACTACATGAAATCACTTAAACACCGAATTAAACAGTTTAAACAGTCAGAACTTAGGAAACAGAGAGCCTAATAACAAAAGCAATCCTAACCATGCCTGGAAATACCCACGAAACGTGATAGATAAAAGAGCTTGTCCCAAGGAAAGAGAAAGAGAAGGCGTTTGTTCTGAGGAAAGAGAAAAGAAGGGGGCTTGCCTTTGCCACAGTTGCAAAACACTGTGATGCCACTGCTGCTCCCTGTAAAACACATGGCCACTGCTGCACGGGGTGTTCCTCGTGGAGGTGGAGAGAGAGAGCTAACGGCCCATTGCAGCCACTTAAATACCCTATTAGGAAGCGTGGAATTGACCAATAGACACTTAGTGTCCATTGTCTGGCCAATCTATTCAAAAGTCCCAGGGGTGGGTCCTAACACCCTGAGAGACAGCCCAGGTCACCTGACTTGTGCATGTGACCTGTCCATGTGGCCCGAGACTTCCCGGTTCCAAAACCACGCAGTCTGTCACCTGCCACCCCACCCAGACCTTACAACAGAGAGGGGAGGGAACCTCAGGAAACGAACCAGGTCTGGGCAGAATTTGTGCCCTACCAGGACACAGGGCAAGGGAGGTGACTCTGCCCTTTTACTCTGCTCTCATTACACTCCACCTGGAGTACTGTGTGCAGTTCTGGAGCCCTCAACACAAGAAGGACATGGAACTGCTGGAGTGAGTGCAGAGGAGGGCCACAAAGATGATCAGAGAGCTGGAGCACCTCTGCTATGAGGACAGGCTCAGAGAGTTGGGGCTTTACATCCTGGAGAAGAGAAGGCTTCCAGGAGACCTTATAGTAGCCTTTCTGTATCTGAAGGGGGCCTACAGGAGGGCTGGGGAGGGGCTGTTCACAAGGTCTTGTAATGACAGGATGAGGGGGAATGGGTTCAAACTGGCAGAGGAGAGATGTAAATGGGATGTTAGGAGGAAGTTCTTCACAGTGAGGGTGGTGAGACACTGGAATGGGTTGCCCAGGGAGTTTGTGGCTGCTCTCTCCTTGGAAGTGTTGAAGGCTACGTTGGATGAGGCCCTGAGCGACCTGTTCTAGTGGGAGGTGTCCCTGCCTATGGCACAGGGGGGTTGGAACTGAATGATCTTTGAGGTCCCTTCCAACCTAAACCATTATATGATTCTATGAAAATATTTGGGTTATTAAAATATTCAAGCAAGAATTAGCTACACATTTTAAAGAAGATATTATCACAGGCTACAATATAGCCAATATTGTATGAAGTCTAAACATCATCTTTTATACTTACGTTTTAGCTTTCACTGTCTTCATCTATAATCAACAATATATTTATAAACATTGAATATTTTAGAGCACTTCCAGAAGAAAACACTGATAGTTAAAAAATATTTTCTGTACATTTAAACTAGGGTTTAAACTAGAAATTATAAGTCTTATATTTTGTGCTTTGTATAAAGTACTCTGTAAGAGTCTGTAATTGGAAAGTTGTAAATGCAATACAATTGTAAAGCTAGAAGCCATTTGTTCAAGAATCAAGCAACTAACACAAAGTCTTCTCAAAGTACAAGATACTTTGTATTAGACCTCCCGGTGCCATAAAGATTATCACAATCTCATAAATACAGATTTTATAAACTATGCTCTAGAAACAGTCCTGACTTTCAGTTCAAAGAGGAATGAAGGAGTATTTTAACAGAATATACCATGAACAGCTCTCATTACACATTGGTAAAAAAATTCCTTTTGAAATTAAATTTCCTAACAATTACTTATTGAACAAAACACATATTTAAACTTTAAATGGCTCTACAGTAGAAAACTATTACTTCTGAAGCATTTGTGTTTTCTCTTAATCTTATAGAAGCTTTTGTTCTGTTTTCCTGAAAACTGTGAACTAGTAAAATTATTCTGAGGTATCTGTAAATAGTAGATTTTAGTTATACACAATATGAGCCTGACCCATAGCAATAACTGAGGCAATTATCATAAACTAAAAATATGATTCATTTAATAACACTTTTGACTACTTAGCAGAAAAGAGTCTAATTTAACTTCTTTCATAGGCTCCTGATGTAGTAAATACAGGAATAATGATTCTTTAATCCCTTTTGATGTTTGTCATTTAAGATGTGTGTCATATGAAATTGACAGCCAAAGCACAATCTTCCAAAACTACACATCTGACAAATGGGACATCTTAACTAACCGATTCAAATAAGTTGCAAAATTTACATAGCTAAAGACAAGAGAGATGAACCTTCCACCAACTGAACAGGAAAATGTTGATATTTTCATAGGGCTCTTTCTGAAGGGAGATAGCATACAGCTGGGTTAAACCCCTAAACTTACATAGGCATTATCTTTCTCTGACAGTCATCAGAGGCTTCTTTATTTCTCTTAAATAGAGCAATGAGACACTTATCGGTGTGTTCCTTCAAAAAGAAAAGAATAAAGGGACATGTACATTTTAGTTAAGTTATCTGTGCTTATGAACTTCACAGAAAAGCTGTCTAGCTGTGTACTGCTAATACAGAGTATAAAGTATCAAAGCCTTCTGCAAGGCCATATATTTGTTGATTAGTACTCAACATACTGATTAAGGTACATCTATGCTGAAGATTAGGCTGATGAGACCTTATTATATCCATTGCTGAAGCATAGCATAACTGTGTTGTGAAGTTGCACTACTGAACAAAACTTAACATTCCTTCTTAGTACTGCTTATTCATAGTGACTTTAAACAAAATTTTTACAGATTTTGATCAGCTCATCAGAAAAGCTGAGCCATACTTCATACTAGGAATTGTGTTGCAGCTATAGCCTTTCTTGCAAATTCTAGATAAATTAACTTTAAAAAATTACCTAGAAACTTGTCTTGAAGACCAGCTTAGAAAGAAGTGAAGTGAAAGGATGTTACCTTACTCTTTTTTTAAAAAGGAAGTTCACTGAAATTTACTTGAAACAGAATTTCAGCTTGTATTAAGCCTTATGAAAGCAAATGGCCTGAATAAATTGAGGAAGTTAAAAACTTGTCTTGAAATGAACTCTGAGTCATTCTTACCAGATGCCTATACACACAAAAGTCAACCAGAAGTGTATTACGTGTGTATTAAATTCACTGCATATTCCTAAGCTATGCTTCTAAGGCCATGGAGATGTTAAGGAATGCATGACAAGCTAATTTTGGATGCAGTTGAAACTGAAAAAGATACACATCTTTCCTTGCCTAAAGAGAGAAAGTTATAAAACTCTGAAATAAGGAGTTATCTCTCCTTCTGCTCAGTTTTATAGTATAGACAATAGCTCTTCCAGCTCACTTCTGGGAGTTTCCAGCAACCAAAGGCCTGAGAAATAGGACTGAGAACAAAAGATAGTACAATTTAACATAAAACACAGTGTTCAACACCTCAGCGTCGTTCCTGCCATGTGATAACATGACTGAGGTGACATTAGAAGAGATGATGTGAAGTTGTGAAGCTTTGCCACAGAACTTAATTTAAGCACTCTTTGGACTATTTTACCAGGATGTTGATTCTATAATTTCATAAATAGCTGAGGGCTTCTATTCTGGAAAGTATTTTTGTTTGTTTGCTTTTTATCAGAATATATGTTCCTGGAGAAGACACTGAAGCTAAAATTTGGTAAACAAAGACAAACAATAGGATTTAATACAGCTTTAAGGTTCTTGGAATTCATTGATTTGCCTGTCCCAAGACAGCTCCTTGACTGACTTCTTTTGATTAACTGATTTAAAGGCTTTCTTTGGTTTCACAGGATTTATTTAGCATTAGTCACATTTGCCCACTTACAAACTGTTTGGATTCAGCCCTGATTCACCATCCAGAGAGACAGATACTAAGACTAAGCTTCTACCTTACTTTAGATAATAAATAAAACAAAATGCCACTCAGTAACTTGAAATAACTCCCTGTAGCCTCATAACATTATTAGCAATCAAGAGCACTCCATGGTCATCTTTAATCTGATTATTGTTGTTGCTAAGCAAGAGCTTTTTTTGTCAGACGTTTATTTTGAGTGTGAGAAATAGAGAATTGTAAACAAGTGTGTATGACACAATGTCAACAAAGGTAGCAACTGAAACAAAGAAAAGAACTGGCAGATGAGAAGATAGATATAATGCAATGTGAAAGAGGCAACACGAATTTTATAGGAGGCAGTTCTCCCTTACAAAACTAGTAGAGTTTTTAAGAGTCGGGAAGCATATGGATAGGAGTTGGATTTTTGAAATGTCCCTTACCAAAAGTTTGTGAAGGAAACTTTTATTGGGGTAACACCTATTTAAAGAAATAGGAATAAATGGACAGTTTTCTTATTGGTGGAAGGTGATCAAGGTAGTTCCACAGGGATCCTTTCTGCAGCACTGGAGACAAATATCTGCTGAGGAAACTGATGTAGTCAGTTTTCAGTCAATGCCAAGGTGGGCAAAAGTGTTGATCTACTTGAAGATAGGAAGGCACTACAGAGTTATCTTGACAGACCAGTTTGATGGGCTGACGACAGTTGCATGGGATTCAATAAGGCCAAGTGTTGGGCCCTTCACTCGGGTCACACTAATCCCATGCAACACAACAGGCTTGGGGCAGAGTGGCTGAAAGGCTGGCCAGTAGAAAAGGATGTGGGATTATTGGTTGATGGACAGATGAACATGAGCCAAGAACATGCCCTGAAAAAGTAAACAGCATCCTGGTTTGTATTAGAAATAGTGTGGCCAACAGGACTGTTCCCCTCTACTAGGTACATGTGAGGCCATGCTCCTAATACTGTGTTCAGTTCAGGACCCCTTACTACAAAAAGTTTGCTGAGGTGCAGCTGCTCTCTTACACAGGAGTCCAAAGCTGGTGAGAGCTCCAGAGCATGAGTTTTATTGAGGACTGACTGAAGTAAATATGTTGTTTAGTTTGGAGAAGAGGAGGCTGAGATGAGACCTTCTTGCACTCTACAACTACCCAAAAGCAGATTGTAGAGAGGTGGATGCATATCACGTCTCCCAAGGAGCAACTGAGAGCAAAAGAGGGAATGGGATGAAATTGTGCCAGGAGAGGTTTAGATTCAATATTGGAACGAATCATTGAAAGGGTTAATATGAGGTACCCAGGGAAGTGAAGTCATCATCCCTGGAGGTATTTAAAAGACTTGTAAGTATTGTGCCTAGGGACATACTTTAGTAGTAGACTTGGCACTGTTAGGTTTCTAGTTTGAATAAATGGTTTTAAAGTTCTTTCCAACTTAATTGTTCTTATGAATCATAGAATCATAAAATCAGTCAGGATTGTAAGGGACCACAAGGATCATCCAGTTCCAACCCCCCTGCCATGCCCATGCCCAGCCTACATCAGGCTGGACAGAGCTTCATCTAGCCTTGCCTTAAACACCTCCAGGGATGTGGCCCCAACCATTCCCCTGGGCAACCCGTTACAGGGCCTTACCACTCTCATGGTGAAGAACTTCCTCCTCACATCCAGTCTGAATCTCTCCATCTCCAGCTTTGCTCCATTCCCCCTAGTCCTGTCACTAACTGAGAGCCTAAAAAGTCCCTCTCCAGCTTTTTTATAGGCCCCCTTCAGATACTGAAAGGCCACAATAAGGTCACCTGGGAGCTTCCTCTTCTCCAGACTGAACAGCCACAACTCTTTCAGTCTGTCCTCGTAGCAGAGATGCTCCAGCCCTTTGAACATCCTTGTGGCCCTTCTCCGGACACACTGCAGCATGTCCATATCCCTTTTGTAATAGGGGCTCCAGAACTGGATGCAGTACTCCAGGTGGGGTCTCACCAGAGTGGAGTAGAGTGGGAGAATCACCTCCCTTGACCTGCTGAAAATTGTGAAAAACATTGAAGAATGGAAATTGATCCAGAATTATCAGTGTTTCTCACAGTACTGAGATGAGAGGGAAAGAAATTTTATGATCAGGAAAAAGATTAACACCTTTACTAAGTTACAGAAATATAGCTTAGGTAAGCAGTTTCTAGAGACTATTAGAAGTGTTTGTGGAACACTTATATGCATTTAATTTCTGCAAACATACATATACCTGTCCATATAGAGTATGATGGTGACATATTTTCCTTTTGTGCAGAAACATACATTATACATAGATAAGAATAATAACTTTTTATTGAAATGCATTTTGCTGAGTGCTTCTGTTTATACATGTATATATTTATACTGGGGCTACCAAGGAAATATTCAGTTCCCTACTTTAGCAATGTTCTGTGGTGTTTAGAGTGGGGATTTAATCAGACAGAGAACTCCAGGTTTTGCCAGGGAGAGGAAAAGGATCTGCTTTTCTATCTGCTTTAGTACTGAATGACACACGAGAAAGATGTAGTGGGCCATATTGAAATCTCACTCCTCCCAAGCAAACCTGGAGCAGACAGAGCAAACCCCTTCACATTGCTCTTGGTGTATAACAGCTAAGCTGAGACCAGACCTGTGACATACAGAGTTTGATGAGAGCTTGCCACTGCAGAGGTTCTGGAAAAAGAGATTACAGACACATGACTTAAACTCTGAAATTTTCTGACATTTAATATCAGTAATTAAGTGTTCATATTGGTGGCTGAATCAATAATCCTTTGAGGTTATTGATCAAAACCTGCTGCCTTGCAATCACAGAGCACAACTGACCCCATGAAAGCTAATCTCTGCTTCTGTTGCTCTACCACATCCTTACAACCTATGTGCCATGGAAGTGCTTGAAAAGATGTCCAGGTGCTGTTATCAGAGTATCCTCTGACAGAGGTCTGCTGGAGTGCTCAGCAGCAGCTGGCTGCTGCAGCTCACTTGAGTACTGAAAAATCTTCAAAGGCCTGAAATGCAGAACCACTAGGAGAGGCACTTCTTCCCCCATGGGCCTCTCAATCTGCTGCCTTTCAGCTGCCAATCCAGAGCAGCTGTCCTCTCTCCCCAGAATGACAAAGCCCAATACTTTATCCTCTATGTGTAAACATGAAAGTCCTTGAGTCACACTTTGTAGCCCAGAAAACTTCATACACCTATCCACCATTCACTCACACCAGTCACCGCCAGGGAAGTATCCTTAGGCTCCATAGGATGGCACCACACTGTGTCCCATGGATGAAAGGCATTTACACGGGTGTGCAAAAAGCAAGTAGCTGGAGTAACAACTCATGAAATTCTGGATGGGCATCAGGGCAATTGTTTTGTGGATCTGTAATGGTTCCATGAGCAAGGCTTTGGATTTTATTTCCAATCTGAACTGTTGGACTAACAGTAAAGTTACTCTCAGGCAGTGGTTAAAAATTTACTACTACTAAATAATAATAACTATAATAATAACAATAACACCTATCAGTTAATGAAATATTATAATAATATATTTTATTTAAAAAGTATTTCCAAAGATAATATTGACAATACTCATTGACATCTGACTGAAAAGGAGACAGAAGTGCATTCAGGCAGCCAAGAAGGTACCAAAGTGCCGTATCTACATGTTTTTAGAACATCTCCAGGAATGGCAACACCACCACTTCCCTGGGCAGCCTATTCCAAAGCCTGACAGTCTTTCAATAAAGAATTTTGTCCTAATATCCAGCCTAAACCTCCCCTGGCACAACTTAAGGCTGTGTCCTCTCTTCCTAACACATGTTTCTTGAGAGAAGAGACCTACACCAAACGCACTACAACTTGCCTTCACGGAGTTGTAGAAAGTAAGAATTCCCCATACCGTCATTTTCTCTAGACTAAACAATCCCAGATCCTTCAAATGTTACTCATAACACTTTTCCTCCAGACACCAGCTTTGTTGCCCTTCTCTGGAAATATTCCAGCACTGCAATGCTTTTCCTGTAATTGAGGTGTGGTCTCATAAGTGCAGAGTACAGAGGTGAGATCACTTCCTTACTCGTGCTGAAAACACTGTTCCTGATATAGGCCAGGATTCTGTTGGCCATCTTGGCCACCTGAACACACTGCTGGCTCATGTTCATAAGGCTGTCAACCAGAATAACTAAGCCTTTTCCTGCTGAGCAGCTTTCCAGCCACTCTGCCCCAGGCCTATAGTGTTGTATGGGGATGCTGTGACTGAAGTGCAGGACCTGATACTTGGCTTTGTTAAACCTCATACAATTGATTTAAGATTATCAATACAGATTGTCCATATCCCTTTGCAGATCCTTCTTGCCTTTGAGCAGATCTACCCTCCCACCCAATGTGGACATAACTCCATTCATCATTACTGTGTGGGCCCAGATATACAGCCATATTTTTACCCAGCGAAGTGCCTACCCATCCAAGCCACAAGCAGACAGTTTTTACAGGAGGGTGATGTGGGAGACAGTATCAAATGTTTTACTGAAGTCCAGGTAAGAAACATTCACAGTATTTTGCTTATGCACTTAGCAGGTCACTTTGCTGTAGAAGGAGATCAGGTTTATAAAACAGGATCTGTACTTCATGGACCCATGCTAACTAGGCCTGATCATGTGGTTCCCTGCACATATTGCATAATGGCACTCAAGATCATCTGCTCCATGATTCTCCAGCACCAGAGTTAGACTGACAGGTCTGTATTTCCCCAGGTCTTCCTTCTGGACCTTCTTGTAGATGGGTGTCACACTTGCCAATCTCCAGTCAGCCAGGACTGCTGGTAAAGATGGAAAGTGCTACCACCAGATTTTTCAGTACAGCCAAGTGTATGACATCTGACCCCAGAGATATATATATGTTTAAGTGGTGCAGCAGGTCATTAATCATCTTCTCCTGGAGTATGGGGTATTCAGTCTGCTGCCCACCCCTATCTTCCAGATCAGGGGGCTGGGTGTCCACCAAACAGCTGATTCTACTACTAGAGCCTGACCAAAGAAGATAATGAGTATCTCGGCCTTTTTCCTCATCAGGAACCATAATGTTTCCCTCTGCACCCAGCAAAGGACAGAGATTCTCCTTAGACCCCTTATGTGCTAATGCATTTTCAGAAGGATTTTCTGTTCTTTTTAACAGTCAAACCTACATTTATTTGGCTCTTCTAATTTTCTAACTGCATAGCCTCATGACAACTTTTCAGTCCTCCTGAGTGGTTTGTTCCTTCTTACAAAGATGATAAACTCTCATTTTCTCCTTAATCTGCAACTAAATCTCTCTATTCATCCAGCCCAGCCTTCCTCCCTGCTGACTTGTCTTTCAACACAGAAGGACAAGTTCCCGCAACTTCAAGATTTTCTTCTTGAAGAATATGCGGCCTTCCTGGACTCCTTGGTCTCTCAGGACTGCCTACCAAGAGAATCTAGTCTTCAGCTAGTCTCTGAAACAGGGCAAAGTCTGCCTGCTGGACAATTCTATAGGCCTACCTCTTTACTTCTTCAACAATATGATTTTGTGAGTGCACCTCCCATGATGTCCCTCAGCTGTTGCATCAATCACAACTCTTTCTCTGTTTGCAAATAGGTCCTAGCTGGCTCCCTCACCATCTGAGTCAGGAAGTTACCCTCCACATAGTTTAGGAACCTTCCAAACTGCACCCTCAGCTGTGTCATATTTCCAGCAAATGTGAGGGAACTTGAAGTTCACCCATGAGAAAAAGTGCTAGTTATCATGAGACTATATCACTATATCATAGTTTTCCTGATGCACAACGGCTGCCAGCTCTGTCTTTCTGTTTCCCATATTGAGTGCATTAATACAGATGCATTTGATTTGGTCTAAGGGATTTGCCAGCCTTTTGCAGAAGGAAGTTCTAATTCCTACCTGACTGTTCTCAGGTGCTCCTCTGCTCATTAATTTAGCAATAATCCTTGTGTCTTTGCTGCTGCATGGGTCTCCTTTCCCTACATCCACTGACATAGCAGACTGAAAGATCTTACTAGAACACCATCCTTCAAACAGTGCTATGCTGTCCTTGAGCTTACATCTAGCAAGTCCAATGTTGTAATCTACCCCCTTGAAATATGATGTAAAGCCCTTTCAGTGAGTTCTGCTAGCTCATTTTAAGATGAAGCATCCTGTAACACCTGTGAAACTTGTGACTTCCATGAAAAACCCAGGGACTATTCTGAACCAAATATTTATTTTTAAAAAGTTGTACAAGTTTTGCAGAAAAATACACTAACAAATAAATATAAAAAACCCAAACATATAATCTGTATTTTCTTGCCAGCAAAGGGATTCCATCATTTCTGCAATTTCTTCCATTTTCGTTTGTCAGATTTGCACCAGTGAATTATTGGGGAAATTTTGAAGCTTGTATAAGCCAGTGTTCATATTCTTCCCACAGCAAAACAGTAAACTTCATTTTCCCTGTCCTGTGCTGTGCTCATGAGTGGCATGTGACAGTGTTTCACATCCTCCCCCATTCTTCAGGGTGGTTTAATGAATGACGCTGAAGAATAATTATAGAATCACAGAATGGTTTAGGTCGGAAGGGACCTTCAGAGGTCATTTAGTCAAGTCCTCAACAGTGAGCAGAAACAACCTCCACTAGTTCAGGTTGTTCAGAGGCTTGTTGAGCCTGACCTTGAGTATCTCCAAGGATGCAGCCTCAACTACCTCCGTGGGCAACCTATTCCAGTGTTGCAGAACTCTCATGGTAGAGTTCCTAACATCCGATCTAAATCCGCTTTTCTCTAATTTAAAACTTATGTCCCTTGTCCTATCACTACTGGCTTTTGTAAACAGTCCTTCAGCCTTCTTGTAAGCCCCCTACTAGAAGGCTACTATTAGGTCTCCCTGGAGCCTTCTCCAGGTTGAACAACCCTAGCTCCCGCAGCCTGTCCTCCTAGGAAAGGTGTTCTAGCCCGTCCCTGGATCTTTGTGACCCTCCTCTGGGCCCACTCTACCAGGTCCATGTCCTTCCTGTGTGGAGAACTCTCAGGGCTGGATGTGGTACTCCAGGTGAGGTCTTACCAGAGCAAAATGGCAGAACTACCTCTAAACCTGCTGGCCATGCTTCTTATAATGTGGCCCAAGAGGCAATGAATAGCTACTTAACTTTTTGGACTAAGGAATATGCATTTTAGACTTGGAGATACCTATAGATCTGAATTTTACTCTTTAGAAATATTAATGCCACATAAAGGTTTAGATGTTGCAACACTGTTTTGATTGAACTTTAAAAATATCTGCATAAATAGGTGTCTGTAGAAAGCAGGAGAGAAAAACATGCACAGGGATCAAGAGTGGTTATCTTCCCTTCTCTCAAGAAAGCTCCTTTCTGAGCTGAACCTTCATTTGGAAGTGACTTAGGACTGGAAGATCCTGTCATTCTGTTCAGTCGGCTAATGAAAATTATCTCTGCTGGTATACAGACGAAACTGAGTATGTTACTGAGGGTAGCAATGGAAAAGGAAAAGTCACTGTGTTTGTTTCTTCTGTATGCTGTCCAGCTAAGTTTCATCATTATGTTTATCCTAGTCAGCAGTGTGCAGAGTATTACATGCAGCAGTCATGCCTAGCTGAAAGGACTGGTTGATAATGATTTGAAATGAAATCATTTGAAAATGATTTCCTGTATCTTGTTGAAATATGTAACCTTTAAAAGTCTTTCAAACTAAAATTATTCTATGATTCTATGATCTCTTTAGTCTAAACCAGAACTCACTGTAGAGTTAGGTTAGCAAGCACTGTCACCATGGAGAAAATAGGCATAAATTGTCACTCACTTGAAGCCTGCTTCACGTTTTTTAAATGAGAGAATGACTGAACTTAGCCTCAAGACTTGGGCATATTCAACCAGAAGCAACGATTTTGCTATTTCTCTGTATCTTAATATACAAATACTAGGATGAAAACCCCTGCTCACACAATGATTTAATGGGAACAGGGGATACAAAGTAGAGTTTCCGTGTTTATCAATGATTTTCTCAGTCCCTAGGGTATAAAACATCTCCATGAGATGCTAACATCACATGAGTTTTTTACACTTTTTGCATTGTGACACATGTGGGACCAGAAATGGATGTCTTCCCCACTGAGTTTGCCTGGGAATAAAGATGTTTTTGTCTTGGGTAGTACACATGGGCTTGAGTCCACTCTGCAGGAAGAAAAAGTGATGCTTCTCAGTGCCCATGTGCATGTACCAAACAAAAGATTTGTCATCACATATCATAGAAACTTACTTCTGAAACAAGGAAACATCTAGCACAAGAAAGATGCTGTGAAGTCATGCTTTTTTTGTTGCCTAAATTCCTTTGAAGTTCTATGGGACTTGCCCAGATCTTGTGCTGGCTATGACTTCCTTGGAAATGTGCTGGCCCACAATGCTGTCTCTGCTTTAGTAAGGTACCTCAATTAAATCATGTCATCTGCATGGTTCCCCTTGTAACATTAGAAATTACTCCCAAATGGGAGTAGTTTCCAACAAACCTCATTGGAGGAAAGACCTCAGGGTCCAATAGATGATGCAATCTGTGAGAGGGTCATAAATACTTGTTATCCATTGAAAACCTTCTGCTGTCATATGATCCTTGTCACCATGTCATATAACAGAGCAATGTAGACATCATGTGTTTGTCTTTCTTTATCCTGTGCATTTTTTTTTTTTTTGTATAAACACACTCAGCTGTTCTGCTCCTCAGCACCCCATCTGCAAAGGTGAAGATGACAACACTTTCCCATCTCAGAAAGCTTGATAATGGAGGTCTTTGTGATTTCAGCAGATGGTGCATTGGAATTTAGGGTAGGAAATCAGCTGGTAATCTGGATTTAGAGAGCTACACACACTTCATTTCATGCATTGTATTGGGAGAAGCCTCCTGATGTCTGTTCCTCAGGTTGGGAACTTGCCCAGGGGAGGGTTGTGTAGATACTTCATTTCACACAGTGGCTATATCAGTTTAAGTCCCTTTCCTTCACAGGGACAAATAGCTTAATTTTGGAAACAATGGCAGAACACGTCTAAGGCAAGATAATTTCGATAGACTGATTTTGGCTGATGTTTAAGAACTGCAATAAGTAAACTCCTCCTCACCCGCAACTCTCCCAGAAATGTATAAACCTGTGTGCATATTTTATAACAAAACCTAATAAAGAAATAATCCCAAATGGTACCCATCTAAAAAAACCCCAAAACCAACCAACCAAACAAAAAAACCCAACCAAAAAAACCTCAAACAAAAACCACAATATAGGTTATTGAAATATGACTGTAATATAGGAAAGATAGCAGTGCTGATATTAATGACCTATCTGTCTCTTGGTGCACTTAAAAAGTCTCTCACGTATTTTATTTTATTATATTATTAAAAAATGTATCATTAGCCCTAAAAAAAAAAATCTTACTAGGAAGGGCAAGGAGAAAGATTTGACTTTTTAAAAGCCAAATTCAGCTAGCCATTTCAGATT
>VWZI01021898.1:35447-51793 GCA_013396835.1 Psilopogon haemacephalus | reverse complement strand
ATTTTTTTTTCTTACTTAAAAAAAAAAAAAAGATATATTTTTCATAAACACTTTTTTCCCTCTGGCTGGAATATTAGGACAGTATATTAAATTCCCGCCCCCCCTTTCCACAAAAGGAAGATCCAACTACATTTGCATAATAATATCCCTACTGTGCTTTTGACAGATGGGTTTCATCGACACAGACATACTGTTGGGGGCTTAGCAATAGATTAAAAAAAAAAACAACAACAATACAATGTAACATAATAAAAGTGTATTGCAGTGTATATCATAACTTTTGGCCAAGGTTAAATATCCAGTTGCCGTATGAAAGTCATATTCCATTATACAAAATAGATGTCATGCTGCAAAGCATTAAAGATGAGTTGACTGAGCCATTTGTTTTTATTTATATTACATTATATTTTCCTTCATTCTGTTTATGCAGTGGATTTTTAAAAAGGGAATCTTTCAGTCCCCCTTGCTCACCCTCACTGCTGCACAACAATGTTATTGACAGTGAATGTTTCCATGTGAGGCTGCCCATGGTGCACTTATACAAAATCACAAGATCCACCTGGTGTAATTGCTGCAGTCCCATGTAGATACATCTGAGCAGACTGCCAGCTTTTATGCAGCAAGACAGCCATAGCAGAATCACGTTCATCAGGCAACAATCTCGACTTCCATTGCAGCTTTGTCTTCTCTACTTCAGTCATCCCTACAGCAAGTTTTTGCTCTACTCTTATAATTCCAGAAGCCAGAAAAGAGACCACACTAAAGCTCACTAACTGAACTACACTGAGATCCCAGCTGTCTGTACTCCTTTCTGTACTCCTTGCTGTCTGCATTAAGCCTCATAGAATAAACTGCCTTGTAATACAGGGCCTGTTGGAAGAGATATACAGATAAATTTATTGAGATGTGACCTGTAGTCCTAGCCCAGAAGTATCATCCATTGCAATGCTCATTGTGTGTCAATAGGTGAGACCTATGCACATCCTTCTCATCCCACAACAGCTCTTTAGATGCCTCTAGTGCTAAACAGATTCTCCAAAAGCCTCTGAAGAGAAAAGAGAACAGCATGAGTCTTATTATTGTGTTGGTGGTTCTTTTGCCTTTCTTCTCTCTAAGCTCCAGCAAATCTGTACCTTTGTTTGGTAATGGCTTTATACAGCTTCATGATAAAAGTCATCCAACAAAGAGACAAAGCAGTTTCGCCTGCATCTCTCCCTGAAAGGTACTTTTGGCTGTAAGAGCTTCACAGCCACTCTTTAATGTCAAGTTATATGGTTTTGGGGGCTTTCCCAACTCCGTCAATTCCCCTGACAGTACAGACACTTCAAGTGGAGTGGTGAGGACAGAGCTGATAAACTGCAGCCTCCTCCAGTGCTGGACTCTGTCCAATGAGACAATAATGCTCTCCCTAGGAAGTATTTGTATTTTGTCTAAAAACATTTTCCCACCAGGAGGTGGTAGCCAAGATGCATGTGGGGATGGGTGCCACCAGACATCAGATGAAGCTGACCTGGCTGTTTCCTTTTTCTTATCATCTGAAGCTGAGACAATGGCCTTCTCACTTTGTTCCTCCCTTTACCACGACTATACTCTGTCAAAAGATTTCATCCTGCCTTGGAGAAGCTGTTGTGATGTTTGACAGAGCCAAAAAATGTAGGAAGAACTGTAGTGAAAATCACTGAAAGTAATTCACTAGAGAGAAAAGATGAAGAGAAAGAAATGCAGCATCTCGTTATCTGGGAATTGACTGTTTTAAACAGGGACTTCCTGCCACTGCTCCCTGTCAATCTAGGTTTCCTTCAGCATGTGTCTATTGGGCTAAATACAGTACGGCACAAGTAAACAGAGTTCTCACAAAAAAGCTCACAACCAAAGGAATTGTTAGAAGAATGGAAATAGATTTTCCTGCTTCTTGTGAGGAAGGCAGAAATAGACTAAGTCCACTCTCCTATTTACATTTTGTGTTCACAGAAGATTGAGGAAACTAATCCCTTGCCATTTGTAGGGCACAACCAGTGTGTTACCACTTTTACTCCAGTTCCCATGAATTCTAGAAATAAATCCTGAGATAGTAAGACACTAACTATCACCAGGGCAGGCGGATGTTTCTCTTTTTTCTTTGGTCATGACAGACAACAGAAAGACTCTGAGTACCAGTCCAGTAAAACAAGTTATTGGGATGGATATGCACACAATAAGGTATTATGTTTTATTTTCCTTTCTTCACCCTGTATTTGAAAGTATAAGAGATCATACAACCTTCTGTCTCTTTCTAGCCTCAAATTCTGTACTGCTGTAGCACCAATATCATGTCAAAACCAGAACAACTTGATTTACTTCCCATTCTGGAAAGAGATAATTTCCTTGACATCACATTACTGAGCTTGACTTCTGATATTCAAAACCAAACACACATGTACACTTGAATGCATTTTTCAATGGGCTGACAAAGCGCTAATACAAAATACTTCTTATTTATGTGTAGAAGTACCTATACCAGAAGGAAAACTGTTTTTGTTTGTTTTTATTTCTTAATCACATTCTGAAGAGGTCATACCTGAAACACAACTATNTTTTTTTTTTTTATCAGCCTTCCTCCTTATTTATTCTCATATCTACTTTAATTTGCTATTTAAAACAAATCTCCAACTTGTAAATAAATATTTTTCTTCTGCTTTAAGTCAAATTTTAGACTCTACTTAATGAGAAAAGTGCATTGAACATCAGTGGCCTCTGCCAGGGTTGTTGACAAAGTGAAATCTAATTATATTCTGGTCCTTGCACTTTCTGGAGATGTTTAGACCTTGTGTATACTCAGAGTCTGAATTCAAAGCAAACTGACACATCATGCCTGTGTTTTGAGAACCTGCATCAAACACCACCAACTGAAGAACCCATTCAACATCTGTCCACATACAGCTGCCATCATGGAAGCAGAGGGAGGAGGTAATTTTTCTGATATCCTGAGTTTAACTAGAGAAAGCTAAGTCCAGTCATGAGAGAATAGTGATGCTTGCAAAATTTTAAAATAAATCCACTTCCATGAAATATCTGTGACATTGGGATAAACACCAATGAAGCACCCTAATTTATGCTTGGCTCAAACTTGCAGGTACCTTTCTGATGGAGATAGAGGTAGCTCTTATTTTTAACATGAGATAGAAAGACATTCACTAGTATCTAAGAAGTACTCATTGTTTCCCCAGGAAAGAAAACAGCTTTTATTTCAGTATCTAAAGTCTGATGTACAGTGGGTAAAAAGAGAGTCATCCATGCAGACAAGAAAATCCTCAGATGCTGCTGCAGGGCTAACTCAATTGCTTTCCTTCTGTGTTTGCTAAAATTGGTACCTCCTGTGCAAAAGCCATGATAGACAAATAGCAGCATCATTCCAAATGCAGTCATCATCATCATCATCATCACAGGCCTCCTCCTGGCCACTACAAGATGAAGGCCTGACCTTAAAAATGGCACCCCTGGCTCAGACCAAATGTGACCAGTTTTGTCCCTGCCATCTGTCTATTCATCTTGGTGACAGGCAGCCCAGGCTCTGCTCACTGCCCATCCACTTTGAATAGACGAGTTCCTGCAAATGAGCATCACTTAAATTGAAGGAGTAGCTATCAGCCTTGGGAAAGCATTTTGCACATCACAGTAGGAAAGAGCTGTTGTTTTTGTTCAGATTTTGATTTTATTTCTTGCTGTGCTTATAGGAAATAAGATTTTCTTCCTTGAGGGCAATACAGAAGTGAGTTGTTGTTTGTATGAGAAGACAGTTAAGGGACAATAGAAGATTTTAAGGGATGTGGTCTCAGCAGAAGGGGTAGCATGGGGAAAAGGTTGGATACAGCAGTTAGGAGGACAAAGAAGTGGGTTTTTTTGTTTAGTTGGTTCTGTTTGTTGTTTTTGCATTTGGTGATTTGTTTTTTTTTTTCCTCAGCTAAATACTCAGAATTAGGACTGTAGGAAAGGCAATCAGCCTCTGGAAGACATCTGGGACTTGCTTTGAAAATCATCTGATTAAACAATGTTCCTCACACTGACAGTAAAAGCACCTAGCTTTTTTTCTCACAAAATATCACCTGAGGATTAATGAAAATTTAGAGACTCACACTTACAGAGAGAGAAAAAATAAAGACCAGTTATGCACATTCCAAAATATATTAATTATCTTTTCTGTCATAAACCTCTGTTATGAATCTGGATGAAATAACTCAATCATTCTACACCAAAGTTTCACAGGTAGAGACCTGTGAGGTGCACGTAACAACACTCACTTAGCTTTCTAGATTTTGGTAAGGGCATACAAATCAGAAGAATCTAATATAGGACTATCACTTTTCTATTTGGTCTAACATTTATTATATTGAGTCATTTTAATAATAGAATGTGCTCTTCAGGCCCCAGATTTCACCAGAAACTCACAGAGGTTTCTTTTTGTAAGGGTTTAGTGCTAGAGCTAAACCGCCTGATCCTCCAAAACAAAAAGGAGGGAAGACTAACACACGAAACTCAGGGCTGAGATGGAGAGATGAGTTTAATGTAACGTAAGATAACATAAGCACAATGCGCAATTACCTTAACTAATAATCTATTTAATCTAATAATACAACACCTTAGCCTAGCCCATTTGCAGAAGTGCAGTTAAATACACAGAGAAAAAACAAACAGATAAAACAATGACAAAAAAACCCCAAAAAAACCCAGAGCATGAAGCAGAAAGCCAAAACCAGGAGCTGCACCACTCCCACTCTCTTTGATGCCATGCCTGTAGAAAAGTGACCACACCCAAGAATCCAGAACCCAGAAGCAGCAACTACAACAGGAAGCCTATGTTGCAGTCTGAACTTCAAGCCTCATAACACTTTGCTCCAGTTAGCACTTAAACATTTTTTTTTAAGCTGGCATGAGTGCAGCATGGCATGAGTAACAGCAGTAGGTTCAACTCAATCCACGACACTGTTAGGGGTTGGAATGGACTTCTGGCGATCATTCTTCCCAGAAATGAAGTTGGGCACAACGTATAGTTTTACCATACCATACTGGTCCTGTAAGTTTCTGTACAGAGGAGCACTGTTGTTGTATTTCCTGGAAAATATTTCTAGTGGAGGAGACAGGAAAAAAGGGGCAGGTATCACGCAGGATGTGGACACTATATTTTGGGAAGCATATGAGGCAATCAGGGGTAAAACATTAGTGAAATAGGGTTGGGAAAGGCCAGACAAATACATTTCAGAGAATAAACCGGAGGACTGATGAGGTGATCTGTGGGTTCTGGGAAAGAGCAGGGAGGATAGCTCAGACAAGAGCCTAATTGTGCTTGGCTAAGTCTCCAGATTGAGACTTTCGAGGCCAGGAGTCACTGACAATTTGTTCCTAAGTAGTGTACCAGCATCTAGGGTATTTATTAGGTCAGCACTATTAATCTCTTATTTACATAAGCACATAAGTCTCCTGACAATTGTTTAAAAGTTGTTAATAACATTACCAATATATTAAGATGACCAAATTTTTGTTTTGCCTTTAAGCATCACTCTGATATAGTCAGAGGAAAACAGAACAGGAATAATTCTGGTTAAAAAATACTGGAATTTTGCTTTCATTGTAATTATTATTATTTTAGCAATTGTTGTCTACAGAGCTCAGATGAGACTGAGGTTCACTGTTGATCACCACAGAATCAAACAGACTGCCTTGAAGAGCTGGGTTGTATGAATGGGCAGAGCAAAGTGCAAGTGGGAGGAGAAGAAAGAAATACAGAAAAGAAATCTGTTCCAGGAGTTACAGCAGTTCTCTGGCCATATAACAATCTGCTCATTACTTAATTGTTATTTAATCTACTTCCACAGAGTTTACAGAATCGGAGAATCACAGAACATTAGGGGTTGGAAGTGATCTCTGGGAATCGTTTGATCATCATGACTGAGGACAATTATATGAGATTTAAAAAGACTGTGCAACACCACAGGCTTGGGGCAGAGTGACTACAAAGATGCTTGGCAGAAAAAGACCTGGGGTTGCTGGTTAACAGCTGGCTGAACAAGAGCCAGCAGTGTGCCCAGGTGGCCAAGGCCAACAGCACCCTGGCCTCTATCAATAATGGTGTGTCCAGCAGGAGTAGGGAAGTGATCATCTGCCTATACTTGGCACTGGTGAGGCCACACCTTGAATCTTGTGACAGTTTTGGGGCTCTCACTACAAGAAGGATGTTGAGTTGCCGGAATGTGTCCAGGAAAGCACAATGAAGCTGTGATTTAGTCCAACTCACCTGCTAGATCAGGCTGCATAGGAGTGTATCCAGGTGGTTTTGAAACTTTTTGGAGGACACTCCACAGCCTCTCTGGGCTCCCTGTTCCAGTGCTCCATCATCCTTAAATGAAAGGCATTTTTGTGTATGTTTAGGTGGATCCATTTCTGGTTTGTGCCCACCACCCATTGTGCTATCACTGGTCACTGCTAAGAAAACCCCTGCCCCATCCCCATGACACCTGCCCTTTAGATGCTGATCAGTAGTTTTAAGATTCCTGCTCAATCTTATCTTTTCCAGGAAAGGAGCTCCAGGTCTCTCAGTCTCTCCAGTCCTCTAATCATCCTTACAGCGTTCTGATGGACTCTCTGCAGTAGTTCACTGTCTCTCTTGCACTGGGAAGTCCAGAACTGGCCAAAATACTACAGATGTGGCCTTGCTAGGGCACAGTGGAGGGGCAGGAAAACTTCCCTCAGCCTGATGGTCACATTTTTTTTAATCTGTCCCATGACAGCATTGCCTTTCTTGTCCACAAGAGAATTCTGCTGCCTCATGTTATCCAACAGCACTCCCAGGTCTTTCTTTGATGAGCTGCTTTACATTAGGTCAGCTCCTGAGCTGTACTGATGCATGTGGTTATTCCTCCCCAGATGCAGGACTCTACACCTTACCTTGTTGAACTTCAAGAATTTTACCTCTGCTCAACTCTCCAGCCTGTCCAGGTCTTGATGAATGTCAGCACAGCCTTATAGCATGACAGCCATTTCTTTCAGTTTCATTGCACCATCAAAGTTTCTGAGTGTGTGCTCCAACCTTCCAGGTTGTTGAAGAAGGTGTTGAACAAGAGTTGACCCAGTATTGATCCCTAGGGAACACTGTTTTGCATAAGACTCCAACTAAACTATGCACCACTGATCACAAGCCTCTGAGTTTTGTCATTCAGCCGGTTCTCAACACATCTCACTCGCTGCTCATTTAACCCACACTTCCTAAGCTTACTTTTGCTGAAGTTATGGGAAGCAATGTCAAAAACCTTGCCAAAGTCAAGGTCTGCTCTTCCCTGGCACTGGGTTCTTGCACAATAGTCTAATAGAGCAGAAAAAAAAAAAAGTCAGGACTGCATTGTTTTATAAAGATACACTTCCTCACCTATGTTGTGCCACCCTGTGCAGACATTCAGATTTTTTTTTTTTTTTCAGGTTCTGGTATCATAGAAAACTCAACATTGTCTTATGAATAGATAAAATTCATGCATACAGTTGCTATTCATGCAGTTCAGGGACAATCCCAGGAACATTTTGGAGCTTCTATTCTCCAAGAAGTGAAGCTCTCCTCTATCTTTGCCTAGATCCCGTCATGAGGCCTTTTCCACTATTGCATGGTTAAGGAAAATTTCCCATAGCAGTAGGCCTGTTGGGACAGAACTAGTTACTTTGTATATAGGATAAGAAAAACATCCATTGGTGGTTAACAGCTCAAGTTACCTGAATGTTGACCTGACAGTCTCCATGTGGTGACTGGATATAGAGTTCTCACATTACAAAAAATATCCACAGGTGCTGTCAGGATACTCTGTGTGCTTCTACTGTCCATTTGAAGCTCTGGGTCCAAGTGGCCAGGGAACTACATGTTCTAAAATGCAAATCCAGGAAGGGATGGGCAACAAATTTGGTAAATTGAGTTCTAGAATTCAGAAAGAAATGAAAATGTCACCCTAGCAAGGGACTAAGTTCTTTCTGCAAGGCAGTGCACAGCATTTAGCACAGCATATTACCTAGATTTAGGTGGCAGCCTGTCACTGTGGGACCTTGTGCTGCCTTTCTGTTGTGACTAATGAGCCTGTATAGCCAAGAGGGCTCCTTTCACATCTACTGGAGACAAAAGACAAAAGTGATCTTAGAGTTTATGGGGCTGAATAAAGTCCTTGAGCACACAGCCTCACTTCTTCCTTCTGTTCCCGTTTTGGATTTCATCCTACCTTATAAAGGAGAGAGAAACAAAACAAAACAAACCAGAACAAAACAAACAAACAATCAAAACCCTTGAAACCAAAACAAAATCAAAAAACCCCAAACTAAACCCAAATAAAAAGCCAAACCAAAGAAGCCCTAACAAGACCAAACAAAACAAAACAAAAAAAAAAATCAAATGTAAAATTCATTAATATCTCTGAGTTAAATAAGTGGGATAAATGTGAAACTTTGACAGATTGCACTGTAGGTGAGATAACACAAAAATCTCATTAAATGAGATTGCATGAAATGAGATCCTCATTGGTTCAGGCAAGAGATCCTAACGGTGGAGTTTTTGTCTTTGTGGGCATGACCTAAGCATGTTACTTCAAGGATCAGCTTCCCTCCAAGTATGACTATCATTTGTTGTCACTGCTAATGAAATAATAAAAAAGGCTACCAGGTCAAAGCTGATCTCTAGCAATTCGTGAACTTGGTCCTTCTTTGTGCTGGGTATTTTACCCAATTAAAAGAACAACAATAATAAAACCCCTTTTAGTGTTTTGTTTGTTTGTTTGCTTTGATAGTATTGTAGGAATTTGCTGCCCAAACATGTTATTTTTTTTCTTGGTTGATGTCTTTTTGGTTTTTTTTTTTGGTTGGTTGGTTGTATTTTTTGTTTTGTTTTCATATTTGGTATTTTTCCTCTTTCTGCTTGTATAAAAAATTGTTCTGGATGCAGCAAGAACAAGGTGTTCTAATTAAATAGATTTGTTTACATCTCATGGCAGAACAACTAATTCAGCCTGATAAACTGTAGTCTCTTGCACTACCTCTCACTTCATGTAAATTGCCTATTTTTAGTAGTTTTTTATTTAAGACTATTTAAAGAGTAGCCTTGATTAAAGAAAAACTGGTTTAAGTTCCAAAATATTTATTTCTAAAAGAATGGTTTCATTTCAGGGTAAAAGAATATGGGAGGGGAAAAAAAATAGAAGCTGTGCTATATGTATCACAATATTTCTTACTAGTTTTATTGCATTGCAAAGGTTCCTACCTTTACTAGTCATGAGAACTCATAGCCTGTGGCTACTACACATTTTTATTAAGTGAAAGTTATAAAGTCAGGGCCAAAACAAATCCACTGTAATATGCTTACAAACATCCTGACCCAGACCTGTATTTCTACCACTGTAAAGACTTTAGTGTGTTCTCCACCCAGACAAAGCTGGTACATCTTTAAAGGTGCAAGAGCAAAATTTATTGGAGGATAACATTGGTTCCAGCCGTTGGAACAAACAAATGAAAACAAATCTCAACAACTCACAGAACAGACCTGACCATCAGATAATCTTTTATAAGTATATAGTTGAAGGCTGGATAAAGCTGATGCAGGGACAAATAATACTCCAATGAATTTATTTCTCAATTTGTCAAGGTGCTACCTACAGTGATATAAACAGGAATATTTACTGACACTTCAACAAATTTCAGTTCAGGGACATGAACTGAAGGACCATGAGGAAGCTTAGATAAACTGCCACTGGGAGAAATATAAGTAATCTGTCCAGTCCACCCTTGAATGAGAAAGACAGTGAAGTCTACATGCAGCACAAATCAAGCTGCAAATAGTCCCACTGATGTGTTTTTTTCTGTTATTTTAATTTTCAGAAAAGTCTCTTGTAACTAACTGTACTTCCTGAAATTTTTCCTCATGTTTCCACAGACAGAGTCTGTCTCAAAATTTCTAGTTGATACCAAGAATCGGTAGGCAGGGCAAGGTCACTGCTTGTACGCGGCATTGGGGAAGTAAAGTAAAAAGTCACATCTGTGGGGAGAATCGTTACAGGACAGGTGACCCTAAACTGGCCAGCAAAGAATTCCATTCCATATATCATATTCAATGTAACACTGAGGGATCATGAAGCTCAACCTCTCTTCTTCAGTGTCCAGTGTCCATGTGCTGGAAGATACATGTCCTGGCTTGCCCAGCCATGATCTCATAGTCCCTTCTCTCTGCTGGGGTGTGGGGGGGGGGGGGGGGGAAGGAGAGAGGCGCAGGAAGCAGAGTTCAGGGAGAAGACAAAGGCTTGGAGACACCCAGTTGGAGACACCCAGTTTGAGCAGCCAAGACTTGCCAAGACTTGCCAAGACTTGTTGAGACTTGCTCCTCCCAAACAGGGCAAAGCAAGCTCCTGACTTCACCTAATATAGTCAGATTTGGCAAAGTGCCATTCTGATTGGTGAATTTGTGTGGCCATGGCATGCATTTGCATTCAGGCAATTAATAAATAGGCTTGTGCCACATGTTCTTGGCTTTCACTTTTACTTTTGATTTGCCTGCTCTGCCCTGCACATGCTCTGCCTGCAGGGACCTTCGAGATACTGACAGAATTCCCTCTCAGTTTTGGGTGCTGTCTGATACTATTCTGTGGATAAATAGAATCATAGAATTATAGAATGGTTTAGATTGGAAGAGACCTCAAAGATCATCCAGTTCCAACCCCCCGCCACAGGCAGGGACACCTCCCACTAGATCAGGTCGCTCAAGACCTCATCCAGCCTGGCCTTGAACACATCCAGGGAGGGAGCAGACACAACCTCCCTGGGAAACCTGTTCCAGTGCCTCACCACCCTCACTGTGAAGAATTTCTTCCTAACATCCCGTTCAAATCTCCCCTCCGCCAATTTGAACCCATTTCCCCTTGTCCTGTCATTACAAGACCTTGTGAACAGCCCCTCCCCAGCCCTCCTGTAGGCCCCCCTCAGATACTGGTAGGCTGCTATAAGGTCTCCCCAAAGCCTTCTCTTCTCCAGGCTGAAAAGCCCCAACTCTCTCAGCCTGTCCTCATAGCAGAGGTGCTCCAGCCCTCTGATCATCTTCGTGGCCCTCCTCTGGACTCTCTCCAACAGTTCCATGTCCTTCTTGTGCTGGGGGCTCCAGAACTGCACACAGTACTCCAGGTGGGGTCTGACAAGAGCAGAGTAAAGGGGGAGAATCACCTCCCTTGCCCTGCTGGTAATGCCTCTCTTAATGCAGCCCAGGACACGGTTGGCTGTCTGAGCCGCGTGTGCACACTGCAGGCTCATGTTGAGCTTCTCATCCACCCAGACCCCCAGGTCCTTTTCCTCAGAGCTGCTCTCCAGCCACTCACCACCCAGCCTGGATTTGTGCTTGGGATTGCAGCAACCCAGGTGCAGGACCTTACACTTGGCCTTGTTAAATTTCATGAGGTTAGCCTGGGCCCACCTCTCCAGCCTGTCCAGATCCCTCTGGATGGCATCCCTCCCCTCCAGCAAGTCAACTGTGCCACACAGCTTGGTGTCATCTGCAAACTTGCTGAGGGTGCACTCGATTCCTCTGTCCATGTCACTGACAAAGATGTTAAACAGCACTGGTCCCAGCACTGACCCCTGAGGGGCGCCACTTGTCACTGGTCTCCAGGTGGACATTGTGCCCTTGATCACCACTCTCTGTGTGCAACCATCCAGCCAATTCCTTATGCAGTGAGTTGTCCACCCATCAAGTCCATATCAAGCAAATATTTCAAAGCCTCTCACTAAGAACCTCATTCCAGTTTTAATGCTTTCATTTGTTACTTATTTCTTAAAATGTTCTACTTTTGCCTGTTCCCTGTGTGTGTAAGTATGCAAACTGTGCATTTCAAGCATTGTAAATAAGTTTTCTGGCAAGGTTTAATGTTAATAAACAGTTTTAATAGTTATTAACAATCTTCACCTGGATATCAAAATTAATATTGATTATTAACTTTGCATAATTCATAACGATCTGTGAAGAACTCTCTCCATTGTACTTTTGATCACAATACATATATTCCTGTATCCAGTTCCAGAATTTAGCTCCTGGATCTGGTTTCCATCTGCTGCTGAGTCCAGTCTGGGACTTCTGCCACAGCACTAGTGCACCAGTGATAATAGTGATTTAATTGTCATCACAGTGTTTTGATTTTTTGTTTGTTTGTTTGTTTCATATGTGTATATATGTTTGTATTTCAATTATTATTATTGCTATTATTAAATATTATTTTAAATAAAGTTAGTTTAGTTTTATTTCTCAGTCCATAATCTCTGCCCCTTAGTCCCCTTCTCTTCCATTTGAGAAAAGGAGACGGGGTTATTTAGACAGTCCGTCACTTGTTTAGTGGTGAAAATAATGAACTGCTTGAAGTAAATATCACACTGGTCAGTTTTCTCTAAGATAAATTCTCACACTAAAAACCCAAGAGCAGGTGCATTTCCTGTGACCAAGTCCATTTGTAGCAGCACAAGGAAAATCAAGGCCCTAAGTAACACCTTCTGCACCATCCTTTCATTCCTGTCACTGCATATGGCCATTGTGAACAGTTGTGTTCCTCCTGAAACAGAGCTTGGAAATTGGTGGCAGAAGAGAGGCTTGGGCAGTTCTTGGCCAGAAGGAGAGGACTGTCTCAGTGCATATCCCCAGTTGCTAGAGGTGCACAGTCTTTATGACAGCCATAGAAACACATCTATTATAATTAAGAATGTGTGCTACATTCCGCTTCTCTGTAGATTGAGTAATCAAAGCCATTTTTAATATAATGAATATATTAATATATATCTAGAGAAAACAAATATTTTGAAGCTTTCTTCTCTAAATCCTGATGTCTAAATGAAATTAAACTGTTCTAATTTC
Source organism: Psilopogon haemacephalus (assembly GCA_013396835.1). NCBI lineage: Eukaryota > Metazoa > Chordata > Aves > Piciformes > Megalaimidae > Psilopogon > Psilopogon haemacephalus. The sequence goes on along the minus strand of VWZI01021898.1, from coordinate 38,919 downwards.
CTTTTTTTTTTTTCTTTTTCAGGGAAAATTGCTTTTACAAGTTCTCGCTCTCCTCCAGCTTTCTGGCAGCTAGAGTTACAGAAGATGTGAGTACGCTAAACAATTTGGGCTTGTGCCTCCCTGGCAGCTGGAGCTTAAGGGAGGATGGGAGCTGGGTGGGAGCTGGATACTCAGCCCCTGGCCCCCTGCCTGCTGCAAAGCTTCTGCTTTTGTCAATTCCCTGTCTGTGTATGAAAAGTTAAATTGACAAGAACCTTCTGGGGAGGAGGATAAAGGGAATAGTCAGAGATAATCACTGCATCTCTATAAAACAAGCCAACCAAGCAAACAACAACAAAAAATAATTTAAACAAAGAAGCAAAGAACAATAGCAAAAATTTAAAAATCAATGAAACAAATAAACAGACAAATAAAAAAGCTGAAAAATTGTCACTGATGTTTTCATTGCAAGTTCATTTGGATGAAGACAGAATATTCAAACAGGAGATTGTTCTCATGTACAAGGAAAGAAAACTAAGCATGCAGAAGTCTCCCAAGCTCTTGATGGTCTCCATGAAAGGTGCCCATCACCTTTTAGAATAATGATCAGCACTTTCAAAATGACACTTAGCATCTTCTGAGCATTTTGCCTTAAGTTTGAAAGTTTGATGTAACTTGGAGATAAGGCACATAGAGGGTAAGAGCTCCAGGGAAGAGTAATTTTCACCTTTCTGGTACTTACAGCATGATAAAAAACTTTCCTTCGTGCTTTTGAATTAATTCCTCAAAAGTTCCAATGCCTGCACACCCATTTGTTTCCTCATTGTTTTTATTAAACAAGAAAGGCGAGCTTTATTACTGCACAAATGAAAGCATCACCAGAAGATAGATACTTCCCAGATTCTTATTAATCTCTAAGACTTATGAGGCTGCCTAAGTTCCACAGAAATTAACATATTCTACAGATTTCTTCCAGCAAGTCACTGAGTCCTTGCTACCCTATTTGGAGAGAGAAGGGAAGCCAAAAAAACAAAACCAAAGGACAATAAATCTGTATTATTAGGAGGTTGTTGCAAGACAAAATGTGCATGTGCATGCATGTCTTTCTCTGCAGATATAGGGCAAGGCTCTTGTGTTATGGTACATCATCTACACCACCATTAGTGTAATTTACCATAGACTGTGGTTGTATAGATTGGATTGGATGCCACAAAGTAGAGGTCATAATTATAATTAAAATACAGTCGAATTTGCAATTCAAAATAATTTAAGACTAATCTCCAAAACTGCAACTGTGCAAATTAATATAATAGGGCATTGAATTTATTCTCTTCCCTACTTTTCATTGCAAAATTACCTGTGCTTAGCTGCAGACACTCTTAATGTCTGTATTGTAACAATATTAAATACCCCTAGCAGAGATCAAGGTTCCACAGCAGTAGCTATTACACATGAGGCATCTCTACCCCAAACATAGCAATCAAGAAAGAAATCACAGGCAGAGGAGATAGGTGAAATGACATCCATATCAGTGGCTTAATAACCAACTGAATACTCAAACCAGAGAATTCTACCTCTAAAACATTTTAAAAAACAGAATAGAAGAGAGAGAAGCACAAGCAGCACAGAAATCCTGCTCTAAGCAAGGAATAGCATACAACTAGGGCAGAAGAGATTTAAGGCACTGGCAATATTCTCATTGTATCCTCCTCTTTTTCAGTGGCAAATTCTACAGTTTGTAGTTACTAGTTCCTTGTGACACGGGCATCCAGTTAAATAGATAAGGATATTGCGCAGTGCTGGAAAGGTTTTTGTACTTTTAAAAATCCTTTTGAAGTAGATGTTAATTCTTGTAAAGTAAGTGGATAGACCAAGGTTTCCTGAGATAGGGAGACTGAAGCCCATGATCCTCATTTGGCCTTTGTTCCCCATTTACTATGTTCCAATTGATGCTTCAAGTCCCATAAAAATCTCACCAACTCTGATAAAGTCTTATCTATAAATCATGTATTTATTGCAAGTCATTATTGATTACCCACTGAATGTGAAACACAGAATAGGAAGATTAAAGACTACTGATTGATGAATACCATGCAAGATGTTCCTGGCAGACTAGCAACACTTCACTGGGTCATGTAAGTTGTATCTGGACTTTCAGTCATTGAACTGGCATAGACTGTTAATGATGCTGACCATAAGTACATTCAGTCTCATGGCCAAAATGATAAGGTTTAACCATATGATGTATAAAACTTCACTGGTGATTCCTACATGAGCTCACTCACTGCTGAACGAAAGCATGTATGAATCAGTGATACAGTCTTGTACAGAAATCCAAGATCCAATATGCATGTAGATTTTCCCAAATGTCTTTGTCCTGGTAGACCTGAAGGGTCAAAAATAGGCTTATACATGTGCTGGCTTGCCCAGACATGTTTTTTCTGTTCTCCTCCCTTCTGTTTTGGGGAGAGGCAACTGCCAGAAAAAGGACAAAAGACCTGGAGCCATGGAGTCTGAGCACTCTCTGTTACTCAAATTTGCTTTGTTCCTGCTTGCATCCTGTGGTCTATGATCTCTACCTAATATGGAATAGCAAGGCTGTGGCTTCACCTAAATGTGGTCAAGTTTGGCTTACTGTTGTGCTGATTGGATAATCTATGTCCAAAGGCTGATCAATCTGAGGCATTGATATAAAAAACAGATAAGCAGATAACAAGATGTGCCTTGCTATTGTTCCATGCTTTAGTTATTCTGTGCTCTACTGCTGTAGGCATGCCTGTGCTAATGCCTTATTGCTTTACAGCATAATTCTTTGCTACAATATAACTGAAGATGGAAACTTCCTGCTTTGAGTTTACCAGCAACAACCTGAATTGCCTTCATACAATAGCTGCAGAGCTAGCAGCCGGCCCGACACACTGTACTGGGACTACACATTGCAAGACATCCTGCCTGCACCTCTGCAAGTCTCCAACTGTTGGCAGTCCACAGGAACAGATCAACAATCTCTGCTTCTTTTACCCAGCATCCTGTGGAGCAGGGGGTGAATCAGAAGTCTCAGTAGTGGCCAGAGCAACCAACAAGCCAATTGACAGAATTCCCTGCAAGCATTTTGGGTACTGTCTCAATGTTGCTAGCCTTGAAAGTTGAGAAATAATATTTGTGAGTAAATACCTTGAGCCTTTGTTATTTACCTAGCCTCTGCCCTAAGCATAAAGGCCCTGAGCCCCTCTAGTGGGCAAGTGGAATAATTAACTGCAAGAAACCTTCTCTAGCAGTTTAATTGAGTTCAACTGGGTTAAAATGTTTATATATTTATAGTTAACACTAGATCTAGTAATACGTTCCATGACCATTGCAATTGAACCAGGTTATTATTAAAATTATTTATTTGGGGCACTGAGAAGTTTGAATATCAAAATTAATAAACAATATTATCACAGCAGTGGTGGACAAGGGAAAGGCAACTGATGTCATCTACCTAGACCTGAGT
>VWZI01021898.1:16059-35170 GCA_013396835.1 Psilopogon haemacephalus | reverse complement strand
TGCAATCCCAAGCACAAATACAGGCTGGGTGGTGAGTGGCTGGAGAGCAGCTCTGAGGAAAAGGACCTGGGGGTGTGGGTGGATGAGAAGCTCAACATGAGCCAGCAGAGTGCACGTGTGGCCCAGACAGCCAACTGTCTTCTGGGTTGCATTAAGAGAAGTGTGGCCAGCAGGGCAAGGGAGGAGATTCTCCCCCTTTACTCTGCTCTCGTCAGACCCCACCTGGAGTACTGTGTGCAATTCTGGAGTCCCCAGCACAAGAGGGATATGGAACTGCTGGAGAGAGTCCAGAGGAGGGCGACAAAGATGATCAGAGGGCTGGAGCACCTCTGCTAGGAGGACAGGCTGAGAGAGTTGGGGCTTTTCAGCCTGGAGAAGAGAAGGCTTCGGGGAGACCTTATAGCAGCCTTCCAGTATCTGGAGGAGGCCTACAGGAGGGCTGGGGAGGCACTATTCACAAGGTCTTGTAATGACAGGATGAGGGGTAATGGGTTTAAACTGGCAGAGGGGAGGAAGTTCTTCACAGTGAGGGTGACGAGACACTGGAATGGGTTGCCCAGGGAGGTTGTGGCTGCTCTCTCCCTGAAGGTGTTCAAGGCCATGCTAGATGTGGTCTTGAGAGTCCTGATCTAGTGAGAGGTGTCCCTGCCTATGGCGGGGTGTTGGAACAGGACGATCTTTGAGGTCTTTTCCAACCTAAACCATTCTATGATTTTGGAAAAATCATCTCAACGTTAATTAATCACACTCCTCCATTACACTCTTTTGTAGCACAACATAACCAATGAGAGATATTTCTAGGCCCCAAAACAGCCTGAACAGAAAGTTCATTGGCAGCAAACTAAGAAAACAGTAACTTATCCTTTAATAACATATGTTTACTTTAATTTTAACTTATTTGTTTGTAATAAAAAAGAAAATTGCAACAAATAGGAAGAAATATGGAAAGAAAAGGAATCTGATCTAACATAATCAAAGACCTTCAAGAATGGGAAAGAGGCCTTAGACTGTCTCAAGATTGCATAAAAATCATAACTTGTGTGTTTTCAGTCTATATTATTGCTTATAGCATTGCTTATTTGTAAGAGATGTTGTGATATTCTACCATGTTATGCATTTTTTCACAACAAAGTGATACTGACAGTAAAATGACACAGTGGGTGACTTGTGACATAATGAATGTTTATTTGTCCCTTGAAATATCACGTTAGGCTGGAATATCTATTTAAATATCGGTTGTGTGGATGCCCTTGTTCATCTCATGTAAGTACCAAGTGGTATGCATGTTTTTCCACAGTCTCCTTTCCTGGATGGTGAGAAGAAGACCATGACTGATGCATGTAAAGTCTAATTGCCTTCTGCTTGCCCAATATCAGGAGATCACATAGACAATTATAAAGATGAGATAATCTGCAGCAATTTAGGACTAAGCAGATCTACAACTCCATTGCCAGGCTCTTTCACCTGAAATCACTGGTAAATATTTAATCTTCCTGAAGAAATGAGGCACAACTCTTTGATTGGCCTCTCTTCTGTGTGTATTATTGTAGGGATTTTTAAATTGTTAATATTAATTTGGGGTCTTTTTCCTTTCTTCCCCTCCTTCTCAGGCACTTTGATTTTGGGTTGCTGAGGTTGGCATTTGTAGTGTTCCTTCTTCAAGAAAAATATCAATGCACACGCATTGTATTTCTCATTTATGCTTCCCCACTACCCAATTAACATCACACTAAATATACCTGCACAGATGTAATTCCAGACAACTAAGCTGTTGCTTATAACCGTCTGCATGTATTTCTACAATACTTAATAGGAATCTGTACTTACTTTAANTCAAGGTTTTAGCCAAATCCCTGTTATGCTGCTGTGGAATGAAAATGGTTGGATCTATGGGTAGAGTTAAGCAGAGATCTGGGCTTACTTCCAGGCTCCATTGAATTCTTCTCAGATGACCTTGAACAAAGCACTTGAGATATAGACCAGAGCATTTGTTTCAGTGTCCAAATGGGGCATTGAATGAACTTAAAATATTATATTTCAGGAAGCTGTTTTCAAGGGATTGTCTAAGCTTAGAACTGCAAGGATTTGTTGTGGAAGGACAGGATAGGCCTAAAACATGTCCTGACTTGCTCTCCCTCTTCTGCTGATAGGAGAAGAAAAAAAGCCAGATGCTTTCCTGTCTCCTCCATGTTCCTTCCAAACTTGTAAGCAGGGTACATACACGTGTTTATACACTTGTTCGTGTTTTGGGTTTGTTTGCCTTGTCTCAAGTTTACCAGGGAATAGGTATCAAGTGCCTTCACGTAATAGACTTACTTAGCCAGTGCAATACTGTGCCTCTCTGCACATCTGCAAGACATCCTGCCTGCAACTCTGCAAACCTCTGCCAAGTCTGGAGTCCAAGAGGAACCAGGATCAGGTCAGAGATCATCTGCTTCTCTCCCAGCACACTGTTAGAGCCTGGGAAGATCTATAAACCTTAGTGGCTAAGAAGACATTGACAGAACTCCCTGCAAGTATTTGGTTACTGTCTGGAGACTGTAGTTAGACACAGAAATCCAGAGATACATTTTTTCTGTGACTAAATACTCAAAAGCCTCTTTCAAAATTCTGTAAACTCTGTATCGAATTGAATCCAAGTGCCTTCTGCCTTGAATAGTAAAAAGCTTCTCGAGTCCCTCTAGTGGGTAAGTGGTATAATTGACCACAAAAAACTCTTTCCAGTTTTAATGGTTTAATGTTTGTTGTATTGTTGCTATTTATTTCTTAACTGTTCTAGATCCTATGCTTTCCTTTGTGTAATGCTTTTCATGACTATTGCTAAGAACCTATTATTAAAAATGCTGGTCAGTGGCAATAGTCCTGAATATAAAAATTAATAAACATTATTAATTAAAAAAAAAAATCTCACACTGTACCTGCCATCACATCATGTCATTTCAAATTTCCATATGATATCTGAACTCAGAAAGTACAGAACAATCATCAGTTGCCTAGCCTGAAGCATTAGAGTGTAGTCAAGCCCATCACATAAATGAAAATATTTCTAAATATGAAATGCCTCACACCAGTCCATTATTCAAGGTATAAGTTGTAATGTAGTTGTTGTCTGTAACAAGAAAAAACAACAATACACAAAGTCCCTACCAAATTAAAAACAAACAAACAAACAAACCAACAAAAAAAAACCCCAAATCCAAGCTCTTTGCTAATTGCTATAGTCTGGTTTATGCTTATACTTCCTGGAGAGGTCTGTCTGTGACTGTTCAGTTCCTAGAGCATTCAGCATTACTCGGCTTTTAAGAACTGAGTCTCTGAATGGACTGTTCTCTCAATAATCATTTCAGTGCTTTGGAGAGAGACCTTTCATCTTTCTCCAGGTGGGACCAAACCATCATATACTTAGTGTCATGAATGGGGTGCTATATCCCAATGCCAGGAGTGAGCAGTTTTTGCAATGCAGGCATATCCTTGAAAAATGTTCTACAGGTGTGTTGCGATTACTAATTTTTATTGCTGTTAATAATCGCGGGGGTTCCAGGAATATTTCCCTGGGTTCATTTGGATGTTTGGTTGGCAAGAATAGCTACACAAAATCACTTAGAACACTGAATTAAACAGCTTAAACAGTCAGAAGTTAGGAAACAGAGAGCCTAATAACAAAAGTCATCCTAGACGTGGGTAAAAATACTCACGAATGCATGGTAGATGAAGAGCTTTTCTGAGGAAAGAGGAAAAGAAAGGTTTATCCTGAAGAAAAGGGAAAAGAAAGAGGTTTGCCTTTCCCGCTTTGCAAAATGCTGTCCTGCCGCTGCTGCTACTCACTGCAAAACACACGGCTGCTGCTGCACAGGGTGCAGAGTTATGTGTGTTCCTCGCGGAGGTGAGAGAGAGAGAGAGCTAACGGCCCATTGCAGCCACTTAAATACCCCATTAGAAAGCATGGAACTGACCAATATGCACTTAGCGCCCATTGTCTAGCCAATTGGTTCAAAAGTGCCACACACAGGGGTGGGTCCTAACACCCTGAGAGACAGCCTAGGTCATCTGACTCATGCGTGTGACCTGTCCATGTGGCCTGAGACTTCCTGGTTCCGAAACCACATGGTCTGCCCCTGCAACCCACCTCTGGACCTTACAACAGAAGGGGGAAGGGACCCTCAGGAAGGGAACCAACTCTGGGCAATAATTATGCCCATACCAGGACAAGGTGGTGGGTCACTCTCAAACAGTTCCCACAGAGCCTTTGACATGAAGCTCCTCTCAGAAGCTCTTCTCAATGACCAGCATAGAATCAATGAAATAGATTTTTGACCATTATGATGTGAAAGTGGGTACTCTGAGTCTTGCTTTTAAACTTTATCTCCAAAGATATTGCTATATGAAAATTTGAAAAGGAGGTAGGAGTTTAAATACCTTTTTAGTTTGGCTCTCTCTGCATCAGTTTCTTTTATGTAAAATGGAAACAGATGTACTTTCACTAGCTTCCATAGCCATTGAAATGGAAAGTATGTGGCACTTTGAAGAAATCAAATCCTGTATTTCTGAAAACATAAGCAATTTACATAGATAAATAGCATTTGGTTTTGGCTCCATACATTTTCAGAAGACTTCTTGTGGAGCAAAACAGAACTTATCTCAAATTAGGCAAGAAGGACCATTTTCAGTTTTCACACAATCTTCCAAAAGATTTTTACCACTTTCATCCTATCTTGTCCCGTATGCTTTTTACTTCTTGAACATCTTTAGCATTCATGTGGTTGCTGCAGTCTTTAAATTTTACTAGCTTTTGTCTGGTAATCAATCCTTTGTACTTTATTTATTTATTAGAAAAACAAATTTCCTAGCATTATTTAAAATTCACAACAAAACAAGAAGAAGCATACTCACACACAGCACNAAATCTTAGCAAACATTTTGAAAATTACTAAGTCCATAGGCAACTGCAAAGGGCTAAAAAATAACATCTGCTCACCCTCTATGTCAGATCACCCAAAGCAGGTCTGTTTCGGATGTTATTGCTCAAGCGTAGCATTATTTCTAAATATTGCCACGAACCACTGCTAGTGAGATTACCCAAATCCTCAGTCAGGTCTGTCCAGTACTGTTAGGTGGGTGGGATAAATGAGCCATCATTGCTAGCATCAGTTATTCTGAAGCTGTCTTTTAATGCTTCTAGTACTTTGTCATGTTTGATGGAACAACAGATCAATTAATGTTTTGAAGTTTTGGGTTGTATTTCCTGACAAAGCAAAATTCAAAACACAATATACTGCTGTTTTTTCAGGGTAGCTAAGGAAAAGTTCCTGCTTCTTTGGTTTTGTTTGTTTTTTTTTTCCATAATTCCTTCAATTTATCAAAGTTCTGGGCAAAAGACACTGGTATGATCAAATGTCTTTTCCAACTGAACACATGAGACATGTCATAAATGTCATAAAGTTCCTTTAATTTTCAGGTCTCTGTCATAACTAGGAATTTAAAAGTTAGTGGTGTGATTTGGCTCAGTGATTAAGACATCTAATGTTAGATGCTTGCATGTGAGATAAATGCCCAAGATCCTATTATAAAGAGTGGAGGTCTAGTCAATATAATTAGTGGTTTAGAGAACAAAGCAGATGTCTATATCTGCTCAAACAGTAGTCCTCAAAATTAGGTATCTACTTGATATATAATCACCTACATTAGACACATAGTAGCTTGAGTCAGTTGCCTGAAAATAGAAGGCTGACAATATTTGAAGCGTCCTTTCATTTTGAAGATACACAGATCTGGCCTGTGTGGTACAGGGTTTTAGGGAGATGTCTGCTTTCCCGTCAGCCCCTGGAGGACAAATGTTGTGCCCTAACACAATTAAACTGATACTAATTTATGGGCTACTGAAAAAGTCCCCTAACCACTGAGTTTAGCCTAGCTGAGTCTTAGGATTTTCAGCAGTCCATGCACAAACATCACTTGAGATGTTCTAGACCACCTGAGACAGCTAAAGCAGGTTGACATATACCACAAGGTATCAGTGAGACCTTCATCCAGAAGCTAGAGGTTGGCCTGAATAGCTCATAGTCTTTGTTTAAGCAACTGAATTGAGCTCTAAGTGTTAAGCTAATCACCTGAGGCTTGTTTTCATGGTTAGTGGGGGGAAACAAAGAAGTTCACCTCGTTCTGAGATAAAGGTCAAAGCCAGGTCAGATAACTTGCCCTCCAGACTTCTCTAAGCTTACAATAAAGGGAGCCCAGTATGGCTAATTTCGATTTTGAGTTTAGGAGACAAAGTCGGTAAAAATCCAGGTTCCACAGAAGCTCTTGCAGTGTCCTAGCAGCCAGGACCCATCAGCCTTCTAACAAAATACTCAAATATACCGTATGCCTTTACACTGTCACTATATGCCTTTCAAACTCTATTACTGACAACTGACTGAAGAGACTGACACAGGATGTGTATTACAAACATCTGTATTTGAACAGAATCCCTGGCAACAGTGTCCATCAGTATAAAACAAACGAACACATCTTGCAGTCCTGAATAAGATCCAGTACATAGATGGCACATGACAAATTTGCAGACAGCTTGTTTATGGCCAAGAGGACATTTTTTTGTGTTTCCTTTACAAGCTAATGTGGCTATACTTCATGGAGCTTTTCCTCCAGAATGATCCCAAAGCATTTTGTAAATTGAAAAGATGCAAAGGAGCTTGGGGAGAGGGGGGGGGCAGGCAGAAGAAGTGAGTTAAAAAAACCAAAAAATTAAAATGGCCTTTGATAGGAAAACAGAACTATTTTTTTCTGTATTAGGATTCTCAGTATTTAAATTGTTAAAAAGGACATAGATTGCCAATATTACCTGTGAGCAACATCAAAACATTAATTCTTTTTATATATAATGTGGGATCTTTTTGTAATGTGATGTGGTGTAGACTGGGAGAGTAGGGATAGACACATTAGCTGGTTTTGTTTTCCCTTTTGGTTTCCCCTTGAGCAGCAGGATGTGATTCTCGCACATCTTTGAACATGTTTGGCTAATGAAAGGAAAAGAAGGAAAGGACCAGCAAAACTAGCAAAACTTTTTTGTACTTGCTGCTAACACCATCTACAGAGGAAATAATATGCTTTATCCTGCTGATCAGGGGTTGGGGTGTGTTGCCACTTACATGTAGTTGTGGTGGTTTTGCCCCAGCTGGGGTCAAATGCCCACCAGAGCCGCTCTATCACTCCCCCCTCTTAAATGGACAGGGGAGAGGGGAAAATATAACAAAGGCCAGTTATAAGATAGAAGAAATTTAATAAGGAAAAGAATCAAAAGCAATAGACCACGTGGAAGCAGAAGCAGAGAGAGATGTTAATCTCTGCTTCCCATCAGCTGGATGACGTTTTGGTCTTGGGAAGCAGGGCTCTCTAAGCTTGACGGTTACTTCTAGAGAACAGACACCATGGACGAATCTTCCCCAAAAATTCCTTCTATTACCTCATTCTTAAATCTGACCTGAAGTCATATGGCATGGAGTGTCCCTTTGGCCAGTCTGGATCACGTGGTTTGGCTGTATCCTCTCAGCATCTTGGGGCAGGGAGATGTTGAAAAAAACCCAGCACTCCAGCCTGAGTGCTCAACTTAGCCGCAATACTGCTGCCTTATCAATGCTCAGCTACATCATTGCAAAACACAGCATTAGAGGAGAATTAACCCCAGCTCAGCCCAGTTCTAACCTACTACAATACTGTATGCAAAGTATTGTTAAAATTTCACTGAGGAGCTTTTTATCTTCGGCCTGGAAATTCTTTTGTAAGTCTGCAGCTGGACATGTTTCAGAGCATGCCATAGATGGCTCCCTAAATTTCACCTTCTTTCTTACTGGTTTTTACAAGTACTAAGTTTATTGAATGCTTACAACCACATCCTTTTTCTCCAGTGTTTGAGTGGTCTGTTCATTAGCGTTACCACACCAAGAACTGCTCTCAGAAGAGAGACCATTTTTAATGCCATAAGGCATCCACTGCAGGATACCTGGTTTCTGCCACTGTGTTTTTAGACAAACCCATCTGAGACCACCTGAGCCAGAAGACAGAGGAATGCGAAATTCTTGTAGTTCTACTCTCTTTTGATTGGCAGCACTGAGACAACTGCTGCAGAAACAGGAACTCAACTGGGAAAAGCCCTTCTGTTTTCAGGGAAGAGTGTGCAGAGTCTAAATTAAAATGAACAGTTCCTAAAGGAGTCATCTGTGTCGAGGAATCCAAATCGCCTTACTCCAGAGGTCCAGCCCAGAGTCTGAAGTCTGTCTCACTTTCAAAGACTAGTTCTTCCATGGGTAGCTCTTGCCACCCACCTGGCAGCTTCTTCTCCTTTGCTCAGAGGCAAAGAGCTCTGCTTGTTCACAGCCTCTCGCCATGCCCATTCCTCACCAGTCTTACTTCTTCTTGGCATCCACTTAGTGCCCTTTGTTGCAGCAGGAAACGTTATTGCACTGGTGATATTTCCATGTGCAGATTGATATTTCCCTTTGGAAGAAGCTACTCGCTTTAGAGTTCCTTTTATTTATTGTTTCTTTGGCTCGTGGGCCACCATGGAGGTTAGTTTAACATAGCTGTAATTAAGGATCTATATGATAAGGCCCTTTAAGTAGGGATCTGTTATTTTTATTCAACTGTAAAAACTACATACAATGACAGGGATTGTGTAAACTATAAATATAGATATGGTTGTGATTCAGAGCTCAGCAACAGTAGTGTAAATCACATTAAAAGCACTGTATTTAGGAGAGTCTTACTGCTGTAAATTAGAAATAAATCTATACAACATTAAGCATTCTATATGTGTAAATTCTGAAAGATTGTGCTGGGATTAAAAAAAGAAAATAAGAATACAGATGCTTTAAAGTCACATTTTAAATCAGTCTGGTAAAGAAACTAGACTTTGTGAAATCTAGATCTGTAAGCAATATTCTGGACTAATAACTGTTGGTAATACAGTATGACTGTTGGGTTTTGTTTTGTGTTTTGTTGGGGTTCTTTTGTTTACTTGAAGGTTGAAATAGAAAGCCACAGACTTAAAAAAAAAGAAAAAGGTTTTGATCATTTTAATTTATTTTCATTCATATATACACATGCAAAATGGAAAGAACCACAGATTGAATGTTGAAGAAAATATTTGAATAAACAAGTTAGACATTTCCTTTCATTTGAATATGCAGCAGGAAGAAGGGATTACTCTTTGAAGGGAATTACAGAAAATGATATTTGGAAATGGGAAACCATATAGTTTCATTATCAAATATGTCAAAACATCGTATCATAATAAAACTGAAACTAAAACTTTATTTTATTTGGAAGTTGTTGTTTTTTTTTCCTGTAAACCCAAAGTAAAATAAAGGAAACACATGTAAAAGTAGCAAGTGATAGGACAAGAAGAAATGACCTTATGTTGTGCCAGGGAAGGTTTGGTGTGGAAGTTAGGAAAAAAATATTCTCTGGCTGTGTGGAAGTGTTTGAGTCCATCCCTCCTGGAGGTATTTAAAAGACATGTAGATATGGTGGTTAAGGACATGGCCAAGTGGTAAATCTGGCAGCATCAGGTTTATCATTGGACTGGATAATCTTAAAGGTGTTTTCTAACCTATAGGGTTCTGTGATTCTGTAAGGAGTACTTTTAATAGGTCTTAGAAATTCCTTGTAAATCCATATTATCTAGTAGTTGTTCACAGAAAAAAAAATAAATAAAGGAAAACCAACCCAAAATCTGATGCTTTTTATGAAGCAGTATAGGAGGTGGGATTTAAAGGTCTTAAAGTCTTTAATATGTAAATTATAGTGCTCTTATGTAAAATTTCATATGACTTAGTGGGCCTTGATTAACAGATTTAACCTGAACNTCTGCTAGCCACAAAACTTTATATTTTAAAAATAAACTTGTTCAAATTATTGTAATTGATATATTTTGTTAACATTTTCTTTCTTTTTTTATTTTAATAAAATCTAGGGTTCATAGAAGCAGTTCCACAATCCCTCATACAGACTGTTCTTCAAAGTTTTTGTGTTGCATACAGTGAATGAGGTGCTATGATAAAATATATAAAATAGTAATGTTATCCTAAAACTTTATTAGAAAAACATATAAAGTGAAGCATTATAGGCAAATTTCTGCTGAAGTGGATATAATTCCAGCACCTTTGCTTTGGGCAATTCAAAGGGTTTTACAGATCAGTGCAGGATAGGTAATCTCAGGAAGAAGTTCTCAGGCTTAAACTATTTATTCATTTTTCAGGAATACATAAAGTGTGCTTTAGACCTTGGACAATTTATCCCCAGAGGGCTTATAAACTGAAACTGGCTAGAAACAAGGAGGTATTGATTCAAGTTCTTTTAAGTGCTCCTGAAAATACAGAGGCCTTTAAATAAAACTGAATTAAAAATGTTGATAATATTTATCATCCTTTAAATTTCTGTCATTTCTGCAGTATAAATCCTTTGAAAATATATTCTTGAGGCTCCACATGACCCAAGGACTTTTCACAAAGGTAAAGCTTGTAATTGTAAATTCTTATTGAAATCCTGATCCAAACTCTTTTATATAGAAGATTTGGTCCTGTAGATATTGCTGGCCTTTGGATAAGCCTAACAATAGCAAATTCTTCTTCAATTGTAAGCTATTTGATTCTACCATTGCATAGTGTGTTTGGTCAAGGCATAGCTCAGAGAAGACAGAGACCAAACAGGACATAACCATATCCCATCGGGGTCTGATGTTTACCATTTCTTTATAACATTGACATCAATTGTTTTAAATGACTTACCATGAACACTGAAAGAAAAAAAAAAAAAGGAAACACATTATTTACCTTAAGAGGCCATTCTGCAAACAGAAGCTCTTCGAATGCAGTGAGAGGTCTGATTCCTTTACATTTTTCTTCTTTGAGAATCTTAAATGTAATAAATACTACCATTCACTGAAATGGTAACCATGAATGGCAAACAATTATAAATAAAATAACTAATTAAACACCTGGACTAAATCATGAATTAATTGAATTTTTAAGCAACTTCAGAATGGGAATGCATTCTTTCTCTTAATCTGCACATAGAAATACATGCAAATTTGAAATACATATGTGACAATTTTCATTTTATTTGTTGTTTTGTCTTTAAAAAATCAGACTAGCTAGGACATGCAATATGGTGATCAACTCTGACAATGTCAAATAATAATAATAAAGTGGCTATGCTTAAAGGAAATGCAAAGGACATGATATTAACAAATAAATTTTGAAACTGTCTAAAGAAAAGTCAACAATGCTTTCACACTTTCGACAACATTAAATAAAATAAAGCTCATTAGTGTTTTCCTGTGCACTACACATCTTTGTTGCAATATCCTGATGTTTTCTGCTGACAGTTGCAGGATCTTTAAGGAACTTTCCCTAAAAGATAGGCATGCATTGTTTGATATAAATATGGGCTATGGTTGTTATTTGGTATGGTAAATATCCTCATCACCCTCATAGTTTTAAGAAAATTAAAATAATTTTCGAAGTAATAGAAGAAGCTACACAGTAATAGAAGATGTTACACAACATAACCATGACTACAAAACCTTACAAGATGCAGTTCATGCAGACCATCACTTTTAAGTGAAGGGATTGGAGCTGCAAATGAACAACTGGTACTAATGAGTTCACTATGTCATTTATGTTGTTCTCTTCTCTCCTGGTTAATCTTGCATCTGTCATAGTCTGTAGTTAATGATCATATCTGATAGCTTCCAGGACATTGCGTTGAGTACATAGCTTGTGTGAAGTGTCTGCATGCAAAACTGTCTAGTATCATATTAATACTCATACCACAGTTCTGCATGGGACTATATAGGTATCCTGTAGAATAACTGGTTGCGAAAATGGCCATATTCAGGATATTTGGGTTCATAAATCCAAAACTCTAGCAATATAGCTAACATTTCATTCAGCCAGCCAAATGTTTCTTAAAGGAGGCAGTTCTGTCTGTTACAGCCTCTGATAAATGGTAAGAATAAATTACTTCTAAAGCTTTCATTTTTTTAGTTCCTTTGTGTTTTGTCTCCTATGTTTTTCTGAATACACCAAAAAACTCCAAAGAAAAAAAATAAAAAGCCATATTGCCTTGTGTCAAATCAAGAGCATAAAAATGAGGCTGATGAGACCATAACAGTAATAAAAACGCCAGATTTGTCATCTCACAGTAGTCACTGTGCTATGTTTACTTAACTTCCTGTAAATTCAGTGTGTGTCAGGAGAGATCTCCCTCCCACCTTGACCATTACATTGTCTTGACATCACCTAGACCATGCACGAACCTGTGCTGAGCTATGCCTTTTCTTGAAGAAATACAACTTTAGCCAGAACACATCAGAAAAAGGAAATCTTATCTGATGTTGAAGATATTGAGCAATAGAGAAAATGCTCAGTAGTTTGTGCCACTGGTTAATCATCGTCTCCATTGTGCCTAATTTCTAATTTGAATTTGTCTGACTTTGACTCCCAGACATGATGTGCCCTTTTTGCGCTAGATTAAAGAGCCCATTAATATCCAGTGTTCTTCTCCTTCTCATATCAGTACCTGTGAAGGTACTAGATATACAGTCCTGCAGTCACCTCTCAGTCTTCATTTTAATAGGCTAAACAGATTGAGCTCTTTAAGTCATTCTTTGCAAAATATTTTCTCTGGTCCTGAAATTATTTCCATGGATCTTTTCTGCAGCTAGATATTTTTATTTTAACAAACTCCTATTTTTATTCAAGCAGGTGCCGAAATTGTATTCTACTATCACTCTTATGAATAGTGAAATAAAATATTTTATTTATTGTTTCCACCCTCCTCCCTATTTAAGAAGCCCAGGATCACACTATACTGAAGTATGCTCACAATGTCTTTAGACCTGTTGTATCAGTGGGTGTAGGGAATGGGGACTCACACAGCAACAGACACAAGAGTTATTGATGAATTAACAAACAGAGGAACACCTGAGAACAGCTAGGTAGGGATTAGGACTTCTCTCTGCAAAAAGCTGGCAAGACCTCTAGACATGAAGTGCACTCCCACTAATGCACTCAGCATGGGAAACAAAAAGGAAGAGCTGGAAGCCATTGTGCACCTACGTAACTATGATATAGTGGCCATCAGAGGAATGTAGTGTTATGTCTTACACCACCAGAGTGCTGCAGTCAATGGGAAGGAGTATTGTGATTGTCTTGAGATTAATGATGATGACCTGGGGGTCTGGGTGGATGAGAAGCTCAACATGAGCCTGCAGTGTGCACACACGGCTCAGACAGCCAACCATGTCCTGGGCTGCACTAAGAGAGGCATTACCAGCAGGGCAAGGGAGGTGATTCTCCCCCTTAACTCAGCTCTTGTCAGACCCCACCTAGAGCACTGTGTGCAGTTCTGGAGCCCCCAGAACAAGAAGGACATGGAACTGTTGGAGAGAATCCAGAGGAGGGCCATGAAGATGATCAGAGGGCTGGAGCACCTCTGCTAGGAGGACAGGCTGAAAGAGTTGGGGCTTTTCAGCCTGGAGAAGAGAAGGCTTCGAGAAGACCTTATAGCAGCCTACCAGTATCTGAGGGGGGCCTACAGGAGGGCTGGGGAGGGGCTGTTCACAAGGTCTTGTAATGACAGGACAAGGGGGAATGGATTCAAATTGGTGAAGGGGAGATTTGAACGGGATGTTAGGAAGAAATTCTTCACAGTGAGGGTGGTGAGGCACTGGAACAGGTTGCCCAGGGAGGTTGTGTCTGCTCCCTCCCTGGATGTGTTTAAGGCCAGGCTGGATGAGGTCTTGAGCGTCCTGATCTAGTGGGAGGTGTCCCTGCCTGAGACGGGGGGTTGGAACAGGATGATCTTTGAGGTCTCTTCCAACCTAGACCACTCTATGATTCTATGATTCTATGATAAGGTTGAGCATTTATGAGTAAGAATCAGGAGAAAGGCCAACATGGCAGGTATCTTTGTGTGAGTCTATTATGGACTACCCACTCAGAGTGAAGAGACAGAGAAAAGATTCCTTAGGCATCTGAAATAAGTCTTATCACTTGCTTTTTATTCTTGTTGGGCACTTCAACTTCCTGATGTCTGCTGGAAATATAACACAGCAGAGAGCAGCAATTAGGAGCAGAATGGAGCCTCCATAGTCCAAGAGGAGGTGGTTAGGCATACATAAGCCTCTTGGATCAGACAAAATACATGCAAAGATTCTGAGGGATCGTGATGCCAGTCTCTGAGGGTGAAACCTCCCACAGCAGGATTAGGCTTCATCAGTGGGTTCCCCTTGATCAGGTGGCTTCTAGTAGATGCCAGCCACAGGGTCCTTTTGTTGCCTCTGTTTCAAATTCTCACCCTTAAGCTTTCAAACTGTTCACTGTCATTCTCCCGGACCATCTCTTCACACTATTGCTATTATATAATTTTGAATAAATATTGTAACATGGAAAAGAGTCAGGGTTTTTACTGTAATGCTTCTTTAGTGCAAAACATATCCTAAGATTTAAAATACTACATAGATATTTTATGGCAAATAATCCTCATTTTTCTTTTTCATTTTGACCAATCTTTCATTTTATATCTACCCTTTTTTTTTGTACTTAAAACAGAAATGACAAAAGATTTAAAGAATTTGTATTTACTGATAGAGTGCATTCATCTTGGGTTGCTGGAGATGGTCATTTGTATGGCTACTTGGAAGCCTACAACTGACTCATTCATGGCATTTTGCAGAAAGCAGTCCCAGAAGCTATGTTTGTTTGGTTTATTGTGAAACATCTCCAGATCCCGCATGGCTCTTACTCCTTATCACTCTTGCTTCTCTAGAGGCTCACGTACAAATCATCATAACATAAAAGGAAATCATTAGCATTAGCTGTCAGCCCAAAAGCAGAAACTACTCTAAACATTGCATTGATAAATATGTTGAACATGTTGGCCATTTGCACAAGAGTTTGGTTTGTTTGATTATTATCACAATAACTTTCCCTAAACTTGCAGTGCAATTGTGCTGATTTTGGATGGGATAGAGTTAATTTTCTTCATAGCAGCCAATAGGGGGTTCTTTTTCACATTTGTGTTGAAAACAGTGCTGATAACACAGTGACATTTTACATACAGGTGAGCAGTGATTACACAGTGTCAAGGCCTTTTCTGATTCTCATCCCACTTCACACACAAGTAGATTGGTAGGACAGAGGTTAGGAGCAGACACAACTGGGATGGTTGATGCTGACTGACCAAAGGAGTATTCCAGATCACACAATTCCATCCTAAGGGAACAGAAAGGAAGAGGGGGACATTTGGAATAATTGTCTTTGTTTTTCCAAATAATTGTTGTATGTGATAGAACCCTGCTATTGTGGAGATGCCTGAAATCTGTCAGCCAGTGGCAAATTGTCAGTGAATTGCTTTGCTCGTATGAGTGGCTTTCAATTTACCTGTTAAATTGTCTTTACCTCAAACCATGAGTTTTCTCACTTTTGCATTTCTGGTTCTTTTCCCCATTACAACAGGGAGAAGTGAACAAGCTATATGGGGCTTATTTTCTGTCTGGAACTAAAACACAACTGCAGGAAAAAAAAAAACACAAAAAAAGAAAAACAGAAAAAAAAAAAAAGCCTGTCCTGTGTTACAAGTCCTTGGGCCTTTAAAGTGTTTGGAATATCATTATCTGGCTTTGGTAATTTCTTTTATTTCTTTCTGTATCCCAACAAAACATTAATCTTTTGAACAGAGATGGGAGAATTTACAGAATCACAGAATCATGAATGATTTGATTTGTGAGGGATTTTAAAAGTTCCTCTAATCCAATCCTACTGCAGTGAACAGGGATATCTTTAACTAGATCACACTGCTCAGATCCCACTCAAATCTGACCTTGAGTATTTCCAGAGATAGGACTTATTCTCCCCTCTCTGAGCAGACTTTTTCAGTGTTTCACCACCTTCATTGTAAAGCATAATATAATATATTTCTGAAAAACTCTACCACTAGTGCTCAAACATGCACAAAATCATAAGCAGAGTCTAAATAAACATCAATTATAACTCTTTGAAATATTTTCAAGTCATATTTTGTCTTTCCTTATGTGTATATGTATCTGTATTTCTATGTCTGCATATATTTGTATATATAGACAGAAACACATGCATGAGCATATAAGGACAGTTTGAATGTGCATCAATCTGATATCTACATTCTTCTCTGCCTCTTTCCACATGAACTGTTTTAACTTTTCTTGATTAAAATTACCTCTAACTTTGTAAATTAAAAATATATTCATATGTCAGGAGACACACATCTATTTTCCTGAATGAAATTTTATAAGTTATGCTTCTCCAATTGCTCACCGAAGACTATAAAATCTGATAATCTGTCAAGTGTCCTGGGCCAAATGAAGGGTGTGTGAGGGACTGCAATAACATAGTCCACAATGGCAAAGTAACAAGTGAAAGGATATGAAATGGATGGTAAGAGATTGAGTACAGGAGGTATCCATCATTTTATCTTCCAGAGTCTCTCTTCATATTTCTGCTCTTTGCATTCTCAATCTTAGCATAGCTTGAACTTCTGTGGAAAAACTAGGCAAAGTGGCATCTTGTAGCAGAGATCATGTGATAAATGGGATGCCTCCAAGGAACATAAATCTGTGCTGTTGCATCCTGATGTAGAATTGGTGTTGATACTAACATGCAATTTTCCCAAATGCTTCAGAGTCCTTAGGGCTTGCCATGAAGGTAAAGATTTATCTTTTAACCTCAGAACCACTTTTCTCTGTCTGGATTAGCCATGAGCAGGAAAGTCATTAACATTTATGTACTGGGGATTAATAACACTCCAGAGCATATCATGTGGTCTGTTTATCCCCTGTCCAGCCCCTTAACCTATATCTGAGATTGGGGGGAATAGAAGAAAAAGGTGCCACAAGCTCCTACTCAGTTGGAAGCTTAACTGAACTACAAAATAGCTGAGACTGGAAGAGATCTCTATACTAGAGATTGCCCACTTCAACATCCTTGATCAAGTAAGAGTAACCTATGGCAAGTTTCTTAGAACCAAGTCCAGAAGGATTTTGATTATGTCCATTAATATGAAATAATACACAAAATTATTAAATTATACAGATATTTGCCAAATATTTGCCCTTCTTGAAGACTAGAGTGATGATGTTTGCTTCCTTGGGAAATTCCTACTATGGCTGACATTCCAAAGATTATTTGGGAGTGTTTTCACAATGACATAGGTCATATTCTTGCTCAAACTGTAAGTACACCCCATAAGGTCCCATGTTCTTATATATGTTCATCCTATTAAAATGTTCTCTAACCTGAATCTCTTCCACCAAGACTAAATCTTCATTATGCAGAATTTCCCAGTATTCCTGGGGATTCATTCAGGACCTTGTGGCTCCTGGTGTTAAACCTCAAGGGTAAAGTCCGGGGGAAATAAATTGTTGAGTATCTCAGAATTTACAATGTTGTAAGTCCTTTGTCCCATTCAGAAGCAGGTCTAACTTTTGTATGTGGGGTGTTTTTGTTGGGTGGTTTGGTTGGGTTTTTTTGGTTTTTTTTTTGCAAAAAGGGCCTTCTTTGATACTTTAATATCTAATATCATAGTAGGCACCAGGTGGACTTTCCTAACACATTCATTACACACTCAGTCTCTATATTCCTTCCAGGTCACTTGAATCTGAATCATACTCTTGTGCACCTGCTTTTCATATCTGAGTTTTGTCAGTAAGTTCCTTTTCATCCATGAATGCCTCTTGCTGCTTTTCATTTTCTGCTAGTTGTGATGCACTATTCAAGTGCTTGGAAGAGGTAGCAGTCTTTGAAAACCAACTATCGCTCACTGATTTGTCTTCCTTCCAGTACTGTATCCTTGGGTATTCTTCTAATCAGGTCCCTAAATAGGTCAAAATACGCTGACTTAAAGTCCAGGCTTGCAATCCTAGACTGTTTGCTTTCTTACCTTGTCCCATGGTCCTGAACTCCACCAACCAAGCATAGTACTACAATTCAGACAATGTCTACCTCCATAATTGAAGGTTCAGTCTAAGAAATTATGAATTCCATGTACATAGGTTTCTGTTGTATAATAATGCTGGACTTCTGAGATACTACAGCAGATATTATTGCAAGTCTAAGCCTAAGTACATGAAGGTCATCAAGAATATTTTTAGACTTTGTGCTTTAAATAAAAAATAGAGGTAATCAAATTCAATGTATGAAAGTAAAACAGAAATCTAAAGAAATACAGAATATTCCTCTGATTGTAAAGACTAAAAAAAAAATGATGAGTTGTTGAACTCATTCCTGTGGAAATATTTGGAAATTAAGTATGTAATTTCATATAAAGCCCTTCATGACACAAATAGCCATCAAGTCTAAAACATAAAAAAGACACCATTTATCTTAGGAATCTTTGCATTGAAAAGAGCAGTTTGTATTGGAGACTCCCATTTTGGCTCCATATTTTGACAAAATATTATTGTATGTTTACTTTACCTTATCATTCACCAACTGTCAGTATCGGAGAGTGTATACTCAGTTTGGTATAATTGAATATGCCCAGATACTGTCACACGGAGGTCATGGAATCATAAAATCATAGAAAGGTTTAGGTTGGAAGGGACCTCAAAGATCATCCAGTTCCAACCCCTAGCCATAGGCAGGGACACCTCCCACTAGAACAGGGCACTCAAGGCTTCATCTAACCTAGCCTTGTACACCTCCAGGGAGGGAGCAGCCACAACTCCCCTGGGCAACCCATTCCAGTGTCTCACCACCCTCACTGTGAAGAACTTTCTCCTAACATCCTGTTTAGGATATTAGGTTTGATGTAAACTTCAAAGATACTTGGGGCAAAATATCTAAAATGATGGGGAGATTTATCTTTGCTTGCAATGGATTTGGGTTCATCTGAATTCATTTTAGGAAATCTCTTATACTTGAGTTGTATAAACCAAAGACCCATGGATCAATATATCCTGGCTCTGTGGTCCAGATTTCTGAAGTGTTTCATACCCCCTGCAATATTACAGGCTTGAGGAAGAGTGGCTGGAGAGCTGCCCTAAGGAGTTGATTGAGAGCCAGCTGAACCTGAGCCA
>VWZI01021897.1:29046-47139 GCA_013396835.1 Psilopogon haemacephalus | reverse complement strand
TCTAAAAGGTGGGGGGGGCAGGTCACTGCAAACCCACTACAAAGTGTCAAGTGTTTATTGCTAAGAGCACCTAACTTACCTGCTTCTGGAGCGTGTACTTTATAACAGTTCTACTATTTCCAGGTGAAATCCAAAACCACTTTCCTCTTTTGGATTTTGGTTTGTTGGTGTTTGCATCTGCACTTTCAGGAGCCAACTGGGACTTAGAGAAGAAGAGCAGAAATTCTGAGTGGAGCATATGTCACCATATTCCTGCTCTGTCCATTGATGGGAATTACTGGCACTCTAGCAAGGAAGTTCATTCACAGGGTCCTCTCAGCTTACCTTGTAAGTTCAGGCTGACCACAACGTTCAAAGAAAGGGAGTTTAACTGGATTCACCCTCTTCAAACTTGCTTTAAACTGAACAGCGAGGAAGTCTACACAAAGTTGAAGCTCAACTATTCTGTATGTGGCTGTCTGAAAATTCAGGAAACAATTTGTTCTCTTCATGTGAGATGCCCAAGGACTTTCCCACTAATCCTTGCATTTCTGCTCCCCATCTCTTAGACCATGTGGATTCTTGACAGAACATGGCTTGAATTGCTGACATAAAAGACATTTATTCCTGTGACACTCTTCTTCCTGGTTACTCCACTTCTTCATCCTACTTGGACTTATATGAGGAAGAAGAGCTTATGGGTAAGAATGAATGGGAGGAACTGGCATAAGTTGAGGTGTTTTGCTCATGGTGAAGCTTAGCTGGTGATGATGGTGGGGTTGAAGCCATCAGCAAGGTCATCTGAAACGAGGAATCTCTGTTAGATTGCATTGCTAAAGGGTAGGATCTCCTGGAAAGGTAGCAGAGATTTAGCTAAATAGAAGATCTAGGTGATGCATAGCCCATTTAGAGGACCACCTTCTAGAAAGAAAGCTCTTCAACTGTCCTTGTGGTGTGGACTAACTAATTCAGCACTAAGCTGACAGTTTGCTTTGTAGGATCTGTGCAATACTTGCTGTGGAAACATGCTTCACACAGCAAGGCTATTAATAACCCAACTGTTGTGAGCTCTTGCCCATGGTTTGAGGTCTTACTTTCCTAATAACCCTAAAATATGTTTTGTTTTCAGGTACTTTTAGGTATTAGGTTGAACCTTTTCTACTGTCATGGATTTCTGAAACCTTAATTGCTTTTCCAACTTAATTGCCCCTGGAATGAGCTCAGGAATTAGATTTTGGCTAATGGGGAAATGTCTTGCGCTAATATGGCTTTGAAACTATTATTTTTAGACCTTAAATTAAGATGGGATAATGAGATGCAGATAACAATCAAGGTTTCAACATTATTACACTAGAAAGCATTAGGAATTAAAGGATTAAATACAGCCAAAAATGAGTCCAAGAACTTGGTCAAAATCAGTAGAGAAGCCTTAAGATGTAAAGCCCAGGACATTCTCCTAACCATATGTAACCTTAGGCTATTGATCCTCCTTTTAATCATAGAATCACAGAATAGTTTGGAATGGAAGGGACTTTAAAGATCATCTATTTCCAACTCCGCTGCCATGGACAGGGACACCTTCCATTATACGAGGTTGCTCAAGTCCCTGACCAACCTGACCTTGAACATCTTCCGTGAGGGGCATCCAAAACCTCCCTGCACAACCTGTTCCAGTGTGTCACCACCCTTACTGGAAAGAATTTCTTCCTAATCTTCAGTCTCAATCTCCCCTTTTCCAGCTCAAATCCATTGTCCCTCATCCTATCACTACAAGCCCTTGTCAAAAGTCCCTCCTTAGCTTTCTTGTAGGCTGCTTCAGGTACTGGAAGGCTGCTCTAAGGTCTCTCCCGAGCCTTCTCTTCTATAGACTGAACAACCTCAATTCTCTCAGCCTGACCCCACATGGAAAGTGTTCTAGCCTTCTGACCATCTTTGTGGCCTGCTCTGGACCTGCTCCAACAGTTCCATGTCCTTCTTGTGTTAGGAACACAGTACTCCAATTACGGTCTTTTAAGAACAGAGTAGAGGGGTAGAATCACCTCCCTTGTCCTGCTGGTCACATTTGTATTGTTGCTGCCTAGCACATGACTACCTTTTGAGTTGTAAGTGCATGCTGCCAACTCATGATGAGTTTATCATCAAGTGATACCTCTAAGTCCTTCTCCTCAAGACTGCTCCTAATCCAGTCCTTGACCAGCTTACATTTGTGCCGGGGATTTCCCTGACCCAAGCGTGGCACCTTGCACCTTAATAATTTGACTGGGTTTAAAAGCTAAAAGAGCTGGCTTGATTTGAATTATCTAAAAAACTTTTCAGGCTTTAAGGTATTTTTTTTCTCTTCTTAAAAAAAAGCAACTGACAAACTCAATAATGACCTAATTGGTTTTAGCAGCTGCTCTGCGAGCACATGGAGAATTCATATGGCATGTCTTGTCATTGGAAGACCTCAACCATTTTTGATCACTTTAAATCTCACAGAAGCATAACAGCAACACCTTGCAGCACTTCTGAGGCATATGCAAAGTATAGGTTTCAGCAGACACAGATTAAAGCACAGTGGTTGTGAAGCTGAAAACTTGAGCATAGCAAAATAGCAGTTTTT
Source organism: Psilopogon haemacephalus (assembly GCA_013396835.1). Lineage (NCBI taxonomy): Eukaryota > Metazoa > Chordata > Aves > Piciformes > Megalaimidae > Psilopogon > Psilopogon haemacephalus. Next base: position 44,558 of record VWZI01021897.1, on the reverse strand, counting down.
ATTTTATACCCACATCATTACTCAAGGATGGAAAACTATGCTAGAAAGACACAGCATGTGATAAAAACTAATGTTATTTTTATTCCAAGGGAGAAACTTTCATAGAATGGTTATTAGTTGCAATTCTTATTACATACTGATTTGTTTAAAGGATTCTTCTCCTCTGTGATGATCCTCCTGACAAGACAAACCATAAAAAAACCCACACCCCGAAGAGATCCATCAGTCACCAAGTCTTAGCAGTAAAAGCTAATCATTCTGCTTCTGTAGATCCTTCAATCCACTTTCCACAAAGAGCCTTCAGTTTGTGGGGCATGCAGAAGGTAGTATTTGAAAAGCCTGTCGAAATGGAACATATGGTTCTTTAATTAAAGGCTGTCAAAATGCATATGTGCTACAGGACCCAAGTAAGATGATACTGGGGGGAAAAAAAAGGCAAACATTTGAACCTGAGCAGAAACATTTGTTATCTGTTTTGGGAAAACAAAAATGGAAATTTACCACAAATCACTCTCTAGGTCTTGCTTTCCTTTTTTACTTTGTTTACCTCTTAAAAAAAAAAAAACAACAAAAAAAAACAAACAAAACCAACAACTTAAATGGGGCTATCCCCCTGTACTCAGCACTGGTGAGGCCATGTCTTGAGTCCTACGTACAGTTTTGGAAACCTCACTACAGGAAAGACGTTGAGGTGTTGATGCATGTCCAAAGAAAGGCAACAAAGCTGGTGAAGGGTCTGAAGAAAAGGTCTGGTGATGAGCAGCTGAGGGAACTGGGATTGTTTAGTCCAGAAAAAAAGGAGGCTGAGGGGAAACCTTCATGCTTCCTACAACTCCCTTGTAGTGAGGTGGAGATATGTCTCTTATCCCTAATAACATGGGGTAGGATGAGAACAAATGGCCTCAAGTTGCCACAGGGGAGGTTTAGGTTAGATATTAGAAGAAATTTCCTGACTGAAGGGAAGCGATTGAGTCCCCATCTCTGTATGTCTTTAGAAGAGGCAGGTTCAGTGCTGAGGGCCATGGTTTAGCACCAGCTTTGGCAGAGTTAGAAAATAGTTGTACTAAATGATCTTAGAGGTATTTTCCAGGATCCTGGGAATCCTGTTTCTAGGATTCTATTATGCTACTCCTGCTGAAGATGACAGAAAATCTTCAGACCGTCTGGGAGGAGATGCATAAATATTCAGTTCAGATTGAAAGGCAGGAGAGTTAACTGGAAATCTTGGGCAAATAGGTGATACTAGAGCTCTGCTGTTTTATGTAAGGCCTTTGACTCTGTCCCACATGACACCCTGGTCACCAAACTGGAAAAGCATGGACTTGATGGGTGGACAACTCGCTGGATAAGGAATTGGCTGGATGGTGGCACACAGAGAGTGGTGATCAAGGGCACAATGTCCACCTGGAGACCAGTGACAAGTGGCGTCCCTCAATGGTCAGTGCTGGGACCAGTGCTGTTTAACATCTTTGTCAGCGATATGGACAGAGGAATTGAGTGCACCCTCAGCAAGTTTGCAGATGACACCAAGCTGTGTGGCACAGTCGACTTGCTGGAGGGCAGGGATGGCATCCAGAGGGACCTGGACAGGCTGGAGAGGTGGGCCCAGGCTAACCTCATGAAATTTAACAAGGCCAAATGTAAGGTCCTGCACCTGGGGCGCTGCAATCCCAAGCACAAATACAGGCTGGGTGGTGAGTGGCTGGAGAGCAGCTCTGAGGAAAAGGACCTGGGGGTCTGGGTGGATGAGAAGCTCAACATGAGCCTGCAGTGTGCACACGCGGCTCAGACAGCAACTGTGTGCTGGGCTGCATTAAGAGAGGCATTACCAGCAGGGCAAGGGAGGTGATTCTCCCCCTTTACTCTGCTCTTGTCAGACCCCACCTGGAGTACTGTGTGCAGTTCTGGAGCCCCCAGCACAGGAAGGACATGGAACTGTTGGAGAGAGTCCAGAGGAGGGCCACAAAGATGATCAGAGGGCTGGAGCACCTCTGCTATGAGGACAGGCTGAGACAGTTGGGGCTTTACAGCCTGGAGAAGAGAAGGCTTTGAGGAGACCTTATAGCAGCCTACCAGTATCTGAGGGGGGCCTACAGGAGGGCTGGGGAGGGACTGTTCACAAGGTCTTGAAATGACAGGACGAGGGGGAATGGGTTAAAATTGGCGGAGGGGAGATTTGAACGGGATGTTAGGAAGAAATTCTTCACAGTGAGGGTGTTGAGGCACTGGAACAGGTTGCCCAGGGAGGTTGTGTCTGCTCCCTCTCTGGATGTGTTCAAGGCCAGGCTGGATGAGGTCTTGAGCATCCTGATCTAGTGGGAGGTGTCCCTGCCTGTGGCGGGGGGTTGGAACTGGATGATCTTTGAGGTCTCTTCCAACCTAAACCATTCTATGATTCTATGTGTTAAAGAATTGGGGGAAGAAATGAAGGACCAGGTACTAACTGAGTTGTTTCTGGAACAGAGACTTGCCAATACAATGCTGAACACAATAATGAAGAAGACAGTCCCAATGAGCTATATAGACATGCTCAAGCGTGCCTTGGCTTTGCTTGGAAATCCAAATGTTCCACCAAACTGACTGTGCTGCAGAGCAGAAGTTGTGGCTAGCCAATGTGTGAGGGTCTCCTCTAAGCCTGCCTCTTGGAGGGTACATGTTTTTTGTTAAAACCAGCATGAGTATTTACTTTTATTCAGGTGATCACTCACCAGGAATTTTTCCACATTTAAGCAGATGGAGCTGTTCAGGGTTCCTGCTGACAGCTGTCTGGCCAAATTGAACCTTTCACTAATCTCCTACCCCTGCCTTCCATGGTTGCAAGCAGACCACTCATGGATCCATTCCCCTCATGTTGAGGGTGGATCTTACTGCCTCGTCATGCTGTCAGCAAGTTCCCAGATGAATGCAGCATTGCACAAAACCAGCATTAACTCCTTCAAGTTCCATAATGAGATGCTGGTTCTTCTGGCAGCACACAACTTCCATCACTAAAGGATAAGTCACATCATTTCTGGGGAGTCTGAGAGCTAAAGCATATCTGGCTCTGACAAGGGCAATCAGATTTAATTTTCTGACAGACAGTTAGGCTTAAAGCTGTACAAACTGGAAATATACTGTCAAGGAAAGTTGATATTTTAGAAGCAGAAGGTTTTATGAGGCAAGCCACAGACACCTTTTCTTACAGAGGTGCTGCTGCTTTTTCCTGTCTTTTCAGAAGCCTTCTGCTGCTATCAGACAAGACCTTACATACAGAGAAGCCCCATGTTGCCATCAGACAAGTTCCTGCACACACATAAATCTGATCTCTATGCATGGTAATAAATAGAAGAGCATTTTAATGAGGGATATGTTTGGACTAGTCTCAGTCATAGAATCACAGAATGGTTTAAGTTGGTAAGGACCTTAACAATCATCCATTTCCAATGCTCTGCCATGGACAGGAACAGCTCCTACTAGATTGGCTTGCTCATGGCCTCATCCAACTTGGCTTTCAACAAAATGATTCCATGATTCTAGGATTTATCCATCCAACAGTAATTGATGTGATCTCATTATTTTGGATATTTGCCCATTTGAATTAAGTGCCTTCACACAATTTTGTGCTTGAAATGTGCAACTGAAGAGGTTCCTATAGAGAGGAAGGTGGTTTCCAGATTTGTGGTGCTATTCTAGTGAACCTTTAGGAGGTTCAGACCAAAAAAACAAAAAACCCCAAACAAACAAATAAATAAAACCCACAAAACAACAAGCAAATAACCCCCCAACCGAACAAACAGAAAACCCAAACCAAACAAACCAAATAAAACACCACAACTAGGAAAAAAAAAACCAACAAAACCACCAAATCCCAATTGGATATCAGGAGGAAGATGAAAAAATGAAAAAATCCAAAGAAGCCCTGGAGAAATTTTACAGTACAGCATAATTGTGCATCTCATTAAAATGCTCTTGCCTTTATTATCCCTGCATTTTGTGCAGTATGGGATTTGTTTGATGTTGGGATGATTTATGAGTGCTTGTGAAATGATAAAGAAAGCAGAACAGTGGTGAAAGGAGAGATGAATGATTGCCTTTAAAAGACCAAGGGATTCATAACAGTAGCTTTGCTTGACAACACTTTTCTGGTTTGTAGGGCACCACTTTGTTTAGTCTTTCTGTGGGATGCAGATCTTTCATCATCTCAGTGCAGAATGTATATTGCTCTCGGTCAGGATTTAGCTTAGGTTTTACATATATTTTTTGTTTAGCTGAGCCTTTTATTTGGTGGTGGTGATTTCAGCCATCACAGAAATCATTGTCTCAGTATGTTTTCAGCATATTACATTGTGAATGTGATGATATGTTTGTATGGAATTGCAAAGTTACAGAATTGTGGAATGGTATGAGTTGGAAGGGACCTCTGGAGATCACTGAGTCCAACCTTCATGCCAAAGCAGGATCACCTAAGGAAAGTCACACAGGAACACATCCAGGCAGCTTTTGGATGTCTCCAGATACGGAGACTCCACCGTTTCTCTAGGAAGCTTGGTTCAGTACTCTGTCACCCTTAAATTAAAGAAAGCCCTCCTCATGTTCAGATGGAACTTCCTACGTTCAAGTTTGTGCCCCTTATCACTTCCCCTGTCACTGGGCATCGCTGAAAAAAGACTGGTCCCATCCTTCTGACACCCACCCTTCAAGTACTTTTAAGCATTAATTAGATTCCCCTCAGTCTGCTCTTTTCCATATTAAAAAGCTCAAAATTTTCAGTCTTTCCTCTCAAGAGAGGTGTTCCAGTCCCCTCAGCAACTTTGTAGCTCTGAGCTACAGGAGCTGTGTCTAGAAAGCTGTGTTGTTAGTGGACTTAGGTCAGCTCAGATCAGAGAAAGCTTTTCCGCTTGACTTAAGCAAAGTCCTTTTGCCTTAAAAGAATTTTCAGTGAGATCTTCTGATGGATAAATTTTATGCTTACTATTGATTTTATTATATATCTCTCTCTTTATGATCTGCTTGCCTTTTTTTTTATGTGTGTGGATAATTTAATAACTCATCTTGATTTTGGATCATGAGATGCTTTACAAGTAGTTCACATTTCCCTTTCCACCATGCAGTTATTGGAAAGTTCTACCAATAATCTACATGGGCTCTCCATGGGCAGGAGTTCATGAATCCAGAACAGTAGGGGTTGGAAACAACCTCTGGAGATCAAGTCCAGTCTTGCTAATGAAGGTATGCTTAGATTGGATTGCACAAAAATGTGTTCAGGTGGATTTTTAAATTCTTCAGAGAAGGCAAGTCCACAACCACATTGGGTTACCTGGTCCAGTGCTCCAGGACTTTCACAGCAAATGTCTTAAGTTCAAGGGTAACCTCCTGTTTTCTGATTTGTACTCATTGCTCCTTGTTCTATCATTGGATGCCACTAAAATAGCCCAGTCCCATCCTTGTGACCCCCACCCTTTAGATACTGATTAATACTGAGAAGATACCTTCTTAATCTGCTCTTTTTCAGGCTAAACAGCCCTAGGTCTCTCAACCTCTCCTCATCAGAAAGATACTCCAGTCCCCTCAGCATCATTGTGGCTCTCCATTGGTCTCTCACCAGTACTGCTCTATCTCTCTTGAACTGGGGAGCTCAGAAATGGCACAATATTTCAGATGTGCCCTCACCTGGGCAGAGTAAGGGGGAAGGAAAGCCTCCGTTGGCTTGCTGGCCACACTCTTCTTAATGGAACCCAGAATACCATTTGCCTTCTTGGCCACAAGGAAACATTGCTGGCTCATGGTGAACTTGTCCACCAGGACTCTCAAGGCCTTCGCCACAAAGCTAAAATATATGGAGTTTAAATATAACCTCCTCTTAGTCATAAGAGTTGTGACCAAGTGTTAAGAAGCAGCTAGACTCTGTTGGGATCTGTTTTGTTCATAAACAGGACAAGCCAGAAGATCCAGGCTCCTAGAATTCAGACGCTGATGATGTAGCTTGGTCTTTTTCCTACAACTGAGTGTGCTTCATAGTGCAGCAGCAGAAGCCCTTCACTTATTACTTGATGAGATTCCCCTTTTGAACCTGGCATGAGTATATTTAACACTTCCCATCTCTAATTACCAATATTCTGCAAGGTGTTAAAAACAGCCCAGAGCCTTTGGACCTGTGTGCCCTACAGTGTGTTGAGCTTGCTTTAGGTTTCACCTCAACACTGTCATCGGAGTTCTTGTAGCCTGAGGGAATTTTCTCACATTTCTGGATGTGATTAAACATTTCCCATTAAGGACAACTATATGTTAAGATAAAGAATTCCTGCTGACCCTGCAACAATAAGGGTTTGCAAACCAAAGTACAGTTTTCACACTAGTTCATCTGGGACATCTTCTTGTTTGATAGAGCAAATAATTTATCAGAGATTTTAAAATTCTGAGGGTTTTTTTTTTTTAAGACTGTTTCTCTCCACCCAGCTGGTTGAAAGCAAGTGAGACAAGGCATTTGTTATTAGAAATTAAGACCATGTTTACACTGCTCTTCTCCATCAGGTCTAAGTTTGCATCAATGTACTGTAATTCCTGCATCTGGGGAAGGGCAAATCCATGGATTACTATAGGTTGGGGGCTGACATGCTGGAGAGCAGCCCTGTGGAGAGGGACCTGGGAGTGCTGGTGGATAACAAGTTCTGCATGAGCCAGCAATGTGCCCTTGTGGTCAAGAAGGCAAATGACATCCTGGGGTGAACCAACAAGAGTGTGGCCAGCAGGTGGAGGGAGATTCTCCTCCTCCTCTGCTCTACCCTAGTGAGATCATATTTGAAATACTGTGTCTAGTTTTGGGCTCCCTGGCTCAAGAACAACAGAGGCTACAGTGAAAGCCTACAAAGATGCTGAGGGGACTGGAACATCTCGCTGTGAGGGTGACAAAACACTGTAATAGGCTGCTCAGAGAGGTTATGGCATCTCCTTCTCTGGAGACATTCAAAACCTACATGGATGTGTTCCTGTATGACATGCTCTAGGCGATCCTGTGCTGGCAGTGGGGCTAAACTGAATAGTCGTTAGAGGCCCTTTCCAACCCCTAATGTTCTGTGATTCTGTGAAAGACTGAGAGGGAATCTCATCAATATTCATCAATACTTAAAGGGTAGGTGTCATGAGGATGGGACATGTATTTTTTCAGTCTTTGAGCAGCCTAGACTAATTGAGAGTCATCCCTGACCATGGCAGGGAGGTTGGAGTAAATGATCACTAAGGCTACTTCCAATCTAAGCCATTCTGTGATTTCTACTCAGTGGAAATGCACTTTCTTCCATTTTTATACAAGGGTTGCAGCAATTTCTTGCAGCAACTTTTTACAGTCTCTGGACTGCTCATTGATGCTCTGCGGAGAAACTCTTCCATATGGTTCTTCAAAGCTCTGTATCTCTTGGAGCTTTGGAGTATCTGTTGCAAAGATTTTTTCTGTTTAAAGGGGGAGAAAATGTGACACAAGAATCATAGAATTCTTTTGGTTGGAAAAGATCTCTAAGACTATCGAGGCCAACCATCAACCTAAGACCACCATGGCCATTAAACTGTGCTTCCCACCTCTATCTTTCAGCTCAGGTGACAGAGTATCCAGCCAACAACTGGTCTTAATACAAAAGGCTGAGTCAAAGAAGGTGTTGAATCCCTCAGCCTTTTCCTCACCCTTGACCACCCTTTTCCATTCCAGATCCAACAATGAACAGAGATTCTCCTTAGTCCTCCTTTTCTTTGGTCCCCCAACTGGCTTATGATAGCACAGCATGAAATTCCAGAAAGAGCAGAGTCCTATCAACATCACATCTGCTCAAACTGCTTGCTTTTTTTTTTGCTCCCATACTGCATGAAGTTCATAAATATGAAAGGAAAGAAGGTTCGCAGTTCTGTCTGATGTGCAGCACATTTTATGGTGTAAAAATTTATTGTAACTGTTCTACTCAGATATATTATTCTGGCATGACCTGGATATAAACAGCCATTTTACCTTGTATATAAAGAGTTTTCACATCAAAAAGGTTTGTTTTACAGGATTTCTAAGCACAAGAAAACCTGCTATAAAAATGAAGCCTTTGGTTGCCTTGATTTTAGTGGATTTGACTATAAATGGCCTTTATAATCAAGAAGGCTTGCAGCCATCCCACCTTGCTCTGTCTCCCTATGTCAGTTGCTCTCTGTGGGAGGGGAAATATTCAAAGGTCATTTGAATGACACTCGTCCCTCTGGAGATGCTATTTTTCCTTTATGATTAGGGCATATGAGGCCTGGACAACTGATTTTTATAGACTCCAAGAATGGCAGGAGTTGGAAGGGACTTCTGGAGATCACTGAGTTGAATCCACCTCCCCTGCTAAGGCAGGTTCACCTAAAGAAGATCATACAGCTGCATATCCAGGCAGGTTCTGAATATCTCCAGAGATCCCAAAATCGCAGGATGTTAGGGGCTGGAAGGAATCTCTGCAGATCTTTGAGTCCAACACTCCTGCCAGAGCAGGACCATATAATCTAGCACAAGTTGCAAGGAACACATCCAGATGGGTTTTGAAAGTCTCCACAGAAGGAGATTCCACAACTTCTTTGGGGAGCCTGTTCCAGTGCTCCAGCATACCTAAATTAAGAAGTTCCTACTCATGTTCAGATGAAGCTTCTTATGTTCGTGTCTGTGCCTGTTATCCCTTGTCCTGTCACTGGGTACCACTGAAAAAAAGACTGATCCCATTCTCATGACATCTGTCCTTGTGTTACCTTTCAGGGGAAATTTGAACCTAGAGCTGGTCATTCCTGCAGCATCATTTTGGGGTAGAAATTTTGTAACCGTGTAACTAACACCAGACCAAGTTACTTACCTTGAAAACTTAGCTGAGTCGGGTGATTTTCAGATGCCGTATCACAGGAGTACATTTGCTTTACAAGGTGTTTCTGTGCTTTGAAACTAACTTAGTCAGTGCTATACTTAAATATTGCCACAAAGGAGACGGGAAGACAGTCTGATGCAAACTAATTCCGTTTATTACATGCATTTGTTCATCTTATAGATGCTTAGATATTCTAAAAAAGGCAGCGTGTAACTATTTTATTGGCTATTTACCCATCCAAATAGCTAAAACTAACACAGTGATTGGCTTAACTAAACATATGAAGTCACACATCTCTACTTGGTACAAAATACATCTGCTTAACATCTAAAAACTGTGAGTTCTTTGTTATACCTTCTTATCAGAGTTTTTACAACCTCTAAGGTCATCCTGCTCTTGGCTCCCCCTGACTCCTGCAAACCGCCACAAGCATGTTTAACACCTCCTCATTCTTTCTCCACATTCTGTCTCCATTTATCTTGACACAGCACGTCTGTTTTATTATGAGTCTGTGTATGCACAAATATATCTTTCAGGACCAGTAGATCAAGATTGAGTGTTCAAGACCAGGCTGAACAAGGCCTTGAGCAACCTGGTCTAGCAGAAGTTGTCCCTGCTCATGGTAGGTGGTGGATGGAACCAGGTGGTCTTTAAGGCCCCTTCCAACCCAAACCATTCTATGATCAGATCCTTTTTGTGTATACACGCTTCTGAGCACTGTTTGCATCTTTAGTGAGTTTATTTTGGCTCTTGTGGCACTTTTTTCCCTGTTTCCTTTCTGAATCAATTCATCCAATTTGTAGTGCCCAAAGAAATATTTGGGAATCACCTTGCAGTAGACACAAACTTGATCATAAGATGTTCTGTCTAAACATGAGGAGGAACACTTTAATTTAAGGGTGATGCAGAACCTGAAAATCTGCCCAGAGAGGTGGTGGAGTCTCCATCTCTGATGACATTCAAAACTCATCTTGATGTGTTCCTGTGTGATCATGTTTAGGTGAATCTGCTTTGGCAGGGGAGTTAGACTTAATCTCTGGATGTCCTTTGCAACCCCTAACCATCTGTCATACTGTGATTTCTTAGAGAAGAGTATTTGGCTCCTTCATTTCTCATCTTCTATAAAACCCCTTGGGGTGTTTTTTATTTGTTTTTCATTTGTTTATTTGGTTTGGTTTTTTATTTGTTTGGATTGGGTTTTTTGCTTGGTTTGTTTGTTGGTTTTTTTGTTTGTTTGGTTGATTTTGGTAGGGGTTTTTTCTTCTTTTATTTTTCCATTTGGCTTGGTAATTTTTTGCCTGCTGCAGTTTTTCACAAGCAGCATCCCACCTCTCTGCTCTTTCAGTTTTGTTTTGTTTGTCTCTAAGTTATTTTGGAGCTGCTTTGTTAGCTGCAGTTCTAAACTCATTATGCAGAACATTTGTGAAGGAGAAGCATTGGAAGCTGTTTGAAAATTGGTGTTGCAAACCTTTAGGACCAGTCATAGAATCATAGAAATGTATCAGTTGGAAAAGACCTCTAAGATCATTGAGTCCACCCATCAACCCAACACCACTATGGCCATTAAACTATGCCATGTCTACAGGTTTCTTGAAAATGAGGAGGTTTGTTGAGTGAGGAAATCAAATTAACAACCCAATTTGCCCAGGATTTTCAAGTGAAGGCAGAAAAAAGACATTCATGATTTTCTCTCTGGTCACTGACTTGAAGATAAATGACTTTTCTCCTTGCTGCAGGCCAGTGTACACAGCCTTGGACAATATGCAACCTTTTCTTGTTGTTTTGTAATAGATTTTTTATTAGGATTTTTCAGAACAATTTCAAACCCAAGTATTTTCTCTCTGCATTTTTATTTCTCACTTGCTCTCTGGTTGGTTTGGCTATGAGTATAGTGCACTGAGAAATAAATCATTGTCAGGGCTCAGTTCCTCAGTGTAGAGAAATTGCAAGTCCCAAACTAACACTGTAGCTATGCAAAGGCACTTACCTCATAGCTTTATCAAACTTTGCTGACTTTGTAGCATCCCATATAGAGAAGGAAAATGTATTACATAGAACCAAAAAATCAGAATGGTTTGGGTTGGAAGGGACCTTGGAGACCATCTAGTTCTATCCCCCATCCATATCACACCTCCTACTAGACTAGATTGCTTAAGACACTCCCCATTCTGACCTCCAACACCTTTAGGGAGAAGACATCCACAGCCTCCCTGAGCAACCTCTTCAGGTTCTTACCACCATCACTGGAAAGAATTTCTTCCTAATCTCTAGTCTCAGTCTCCTCTCTTCTGGCTCAAAGTCGTTGATCCTCATCTTACCATTACAACTCCTTGTAAAAAGTCACTCTCCAGCTTTCTTGCAGGCCCCCTTCAGGTACTGAAATGGTGCTCTAAGCTCTCACCAGCCAAGGTCTCATACTGGAGAAGCCCCTCTTTCTGACAGTCTCAGGGCTAATTTCTGCAGTTCTCACTACTTGTCTGTGCTGGTTTGAACTAATTAGAGAATTTGAGCAAGAAATTAGGCTATAGGCTGAGAAATGAAAATACATGATGTCACTTCACTCACAGCTTTACTGAGAAATTAAAAAACAAAAAAAGTTTTAAGAGTTGTAATCCAAATATAGATAAGTCAGACTGCTCCAGGCCTCTCTGGGCTGTGGCTGCTTTTCTTGCATAGCTTCTTTATCCCTGCCTTTTGTAGCTGATTCTTAATAATTCTACTAACATCTTTCTCTACTGCTAACTCTCTGGCTGATCTACTTTCACCTATCTGCTGCATCAACAGATGGTGAGATAACATTGGGGAAGGGGGGAAAGGTGGTAGGGGTGGTTAGGAACCCTTCTTGGGGATTTTGATCTCTGGGAGGGGTGTGGTATTTCTGTATTACCTTTTCACTGTATATATCTGTGAATATCTGTTATACATTGTAAATATCTGCTTGTATATTGAGCATTGCTGTAAATATAAAGCTTCATTTACCAACTTCCAGCCATTCTGAGTCCTAGACTGGGTTATATCAAAGGGTGGGGGGGCAGGTAACTGCTAAACCTCCACAGAGAAGGGGAAGGATATGATACAGATTGCTAGAACATGAGAGAATGCTGGTTTATTGATAATATTTTGATTTTCCTCCTTTTCACAAACCTTAACATTTCTGACCTCACCACTCAGCAGAGGAAAGCTTAAAAATATAAATGTGTTTGCTGAAAAGAGATAAAAACATCCAAAGCCTCAACTTCAACTGTTCACATGGTAGAAAAGGAAACAAGTATTTGGAAATTCTGTGTGATGCTGTTTCAGCTTAAGCTTGTGAATGCTGGTTTTATGATGTCCTATGTGATGCAACCTTTTAACATTTTTAACTTCTTGTTCCCCTGCAGATTTTTGGAGTAAGCAGAAGGCATCAGATGGTGAATCTTTGAACTGCTGCTGCTGCTGGAGCTAAATGTGCTTAGCTGTGGATGCCACAAGTATCCTTGGAAATTTAATTTCATTTAGGATTTTCCAAGGATGAGAAACAGGTGAGAGAGAACTTCTGTTTGTTTTTCAAGTTATTTCCCTCACTGGGGAAAACAGCAAATTGACCTTTCAATACAAATTAGTAATCAGATGTAATAATTTTTTTCAAGGAGGGACACAAAATAAAGGTATAAACATTGAACATGTAGAAATGTCTGCTAACATTACCCTAAGTACTAGTCCTTGATTAGCAAGAATGTGATCAGTAGAACCAGGGCAATGGTTGTCCCCCTGTACTCATCACTGCTGGGACCACAGCTCAAATACTGGGTTCATTTTCACTACAAGAAAGTCATAGAGGTGCTGAAGCAAGTCCAGAGAAAGGCAATGAAATTATTGAAAGGACTGGAGAACAGGACTTATAAGAATCAGCTGAGGGAACCAGAGATCTTCAATCTGGAGAAGAGGAGGCCAAGGGGAGGCTTCATTTTTCTCTATAACTCCTTGAAAGGAGGTTGGAGCTAGGTGAGAGCTGGTCTCTTCTCCCTACTGTCAGGTAACAGAACCAGAGGAAATTGCCTAAAGCTGCAACAGCGGAGGTTTATGTTGGACATTAGGAAAACTTTCTTTCCCCCAAGAGTGGTCAGGCATTGGAACAGGCTGCCCAAGGAGATAGTGAGATATCACCATCACAGGAGTTGTTCAGAAAACATGTAGATATGGTAATTCAGGACATGATTTAGTGGGCAGGGCAGTGTTGGGTTGATGGTTGAACTTGATGATCTCAGAGGCTTTTTCCAACCAAAATAATTTCATGATTCTCTAAGTCTGCAGAAAGGTAGTCAAAATAAAGGAAGAGGGAATAGGAGAGGCAGCAAAGATATGAAAAGAAAACTTTCAGAGAGTCATCTAACACCCCATGTTTACACTGATGAGATGGGGAAACCTTTGTTTACCAGCAAAAGAGAGTTTTAATAATTAATTATCCACATGACCACTATTTTCTTTCTCTTTGCAATGACAGCCACTCTGGAAATAAAATAAATGCTGCTCTAGGTAAGGTGGTTTGCTGGTGGAAAGCAAATAGAAATAAACCTGGATTTATTATTTAGTTTTGTGGCATTTTGGGGTTGGCTTTGAGGTTGTTCTTTTTAAGGATAGGGGGAATTGTTGTCTCATGATGGAGTAGTCTGCATTTGGCACTCGTAAAGCATTATGGTTGCTGTGTCATTAGCAGACCAGGTGCTGATGTGAGTTGCAGTAAAACTATAATCTCCTAATGCAAGTAATTGGTTGGTTTAGATCAATGGAGTAACAACTGATGTAAAACTGTGTAGTGGGTTTGCAGTGACCTGCCCCCCCACCTTTTGAAACCCCGGCTAAAACTCAGAAAAACACACTGGAAGTTAATAAATGAAGCTTTACATTTACTGCAATGCAAATATACAAGCAAATATTTACAAGATATAACAGATATTTACAGAAATATACAGTAAAAAAGAAATACAGACACCACACCCCTCCTGGAGACCAAAATCCCCAAAAGAGGGAAACCAAACACCCCCTACCACCTTTCCCCTTTCCCCCAGCTTTATCTCACCACTTGATGATGCTGCAGATAAGCTGAAGATCAGTCAGAAAGATTAGTGGCAGGAAGGAATGAATGGTTTTAGTGATTTTACTCTGAATTAGTTCAAAGGCAGAGAGACAAAGGAAAGAAGCTGCTGAAGCCTGCACAGACCCAGAGCCGACTGACTGCGCAAGCACACTGGCTTATCTGGATGTTTTGGGAACATTCTCAAAACAATCCTCTTTCTTCTCTCTCAGAAAAACTGGGTGAAGTGGCACAGTGTTTAATTTCTCACTCAAATTCTCCAATTAGCTCAAACCAACACAAACTGAGATTGATCAGCAAAGGTGTAGTCAGGGTCTCTTACCCGGGTCTCTCTTTGAGGATGGTGAGAAGATATTCCTTAGAAGTAAAGCACTCACAAAACCTGTGAAAATTGCTGGTAGAACTATGGAAAACATTGGACTAGAAGCATGACTGGAAGATGGCAACCTTCATTTCAAAGTTCTACATTTTGGAAGTTTTGCAGAGAGGTACAGGCATCGATACCTGAGAAGACATTTGAGGAGCCTGACCTCAGGTCACATCATTTGTACTTCTGGGAGCTTAAGGAAGGAAGCATGTTTTGGGATGCAGCTCTTCTTAGAATGATTATCTGTGTCTGTTTGCCATCTTCATTCTAAATCTCATCTGCCTCAAAGATGGAGCATGAGACCCTTGCTTCCCTGAAGAGAAAAAGATAGATGAGCAGACGTGTAAATGAACCTTCTGTAACTCTTGCACAGGATTTCAGAGTCTGTCACAGAGGAGCAATCATCTGTCACATTAATATGGTTCTTATTGCAGTATTTATGTCAAAACCACTGTCTTTCATCATTTTCATTAGCATGAAAAGTAAGGTTTTAACAACTATGGTAATAGGTAATAATATAGCATTAGAACATAAATCTAGTGACGATACAGATACCCAGGAAGTGACAGGGAGATATTATAATTTGTTTCCAGCACTTATTTTGGGGGCATATTTTTGTAGGTGGCTTAATCTTTAGTGACTATTCCCTGTAATTATCAGAACTAACAGGAAGGCAAAGAGGAAAAAGAAATCTTTGGACTGTAATTGAAGATGAAGGCCAGCCGGTACAGTTACAAGTGACCAGCTTTCTGGTGGTGCTCAGCACATGTTCCCTTCCTAATTCTGAATGACATGTGTCTAAATGTGCCACTTACAGAAGGGTTCATTGCTGGAATCTGTCACTTTGGTAAGAACTGTGCACAAGTGGCCAAGAAGGCCAATGGCATCCTGGCCTGGATCAGTGATGGTGTAACCAGCAGGACCAGAGAAGTCTCCCTGTACTCCGCACTGGTGAGGTCACACCTTGAATCTTGGGTAGAGGATTCAAGTCCTCCATATAAGAAGGACACTGATTAAAAGCTGGAGCATGTCCAGAGAAAGGTAGTGAAGCTGACAAAGGCTCTGGTGAGGAGCAGCTGAGACAACTAAGGCTGTTTAGTCTGGAGAAGGGGAGACTGATGATAGACCTCACTGTTCTCCACAACTCCCTGAAAGGAGGTTGGAGTGAGGTAAGGACTGGCCTCTTCTCTATTGTAAGAAGTGCTAGGAGGCAAATAAATGGCATCAAGTT
>VWZI01021897.1:0-28996 GCA_013396835.1 Psilopogon haemacephalus | reverse complement strand
ATTTGGCTATGAGAAGGAACTTCTTGACTAAAAGGGTTCTCAAAAACTGGAGCAGGTTTTCAAAATCTGAGTCTCCCCAAGAACATGGTTGAATCCTCACTCCTGGAAGTGTTTCAGAGAGGCAGAGAAGACTGGATGAAGACCATGGTTTTAGCAACAGAGTTGACAGCATTGGATAGTGATTGGACTCAATGATCTTAAAGGTCCTTTCCAGCCAAAGTGATTCCAAAAAGGACATGTTAAAATTAGGAAGTGTTCACTGGCAGAGATGGACTACACTGTAACTGAAGGGAACCATATCCCTGAGTTAAATAATTGTTAGAATATGCATTATAGAATGGAGAAGTACTTTGCAAAGTCAATGAAACTCCCTCTTAAATAACCAGAGGAGAAATGGGTCAGTCATAAAAATTAAGCTAAAGAACCGAGGCAGAGGCAACAATTATCTCACAGCTGAAGGCCATTCAGCTGTGAGTTAGGGAAAATACAGAAAGGGACAATTTCTTTGTACAGTAAGGAAAGGGAAAAGGCTTTGGTTTTCCCTAGCACTTAAACACAATGTTACAGTTAATTTGTGCTGTAATGGGGTGTTTAATAGTTTTGAGTGGTCAGGAAGTTTGCTGTAGGAAATACGCAGGTAAGAGTTTTCAGTGCATCCAAGTAATTTACAGCTTCTGTAGACTGCACAGTGCGTTGTGGTGCTGAGAAGCCCCAAGCTAACATCCTTGCCTGTGGTGCCAGAGCTGAATGCAAAGCTGTGATCTTTTGGCAGTGCTGCAGATTTAGAGAGCCCTGAGCCTCTCAACCCTATGGACATGTAGTAGCAGGCTCAGAGATATTTTGAGGGCTGTACTTTTTCCTTTCCTTTCCTGGCCTGTTTATTTTGGCTATAGTGATCACACCACTGTCCTCTCACTGATCTTAGAGGCCTTTTTCAACAAAAAAACCCAATTCTCTGATTCTGTGATCCTTTGATTTCTTGATTGTCTGACTGAGCTCTTGGATCAAATCCCAGATACTTAAACATATGGTTATGTTACATGCCTGTGACTAACTTGTGCATGATCAGAGGACCACTGTGACTTCCCACATAGCTTCCCACATTGTGATTTGGCAGCAGGCTCCATCCCTAATTTCTGTTCACATTGATCTTCCTGATCAATTTTCCAGATATTAAAATATATTGTGCTTCACAGAATCATAGAATTGTTTTGGTTGAAAAAAACCGTTAAGAAATTATTTTAGGAAAGAAGCTGTCAGCATCACATCTGTCTGCATGAAGTGTGCTCAGATGGCCAAGAAGGCCAACAGCATCCTTACTTGGGTCAGCAATAGTGTGATCAGGAAACTGATTGTGCCTCTATACTCAACTCTGACAAAGCCACACTATGAATACTGGGTTCAGTTTTGTAGCCCTGACTACAAGAAAGACATTGAGGTGCTGGAGCAGAGAAGGAACAACAAAGCTGGTAAAGGGTCTGGAGAACAGGTCTGGTGAGGAGCAGCTGAGGGGTCTGGGGGTGTTTAGTCTGGCAAAGAAGAGGCTGAGGGGAAACTTCCTTGGTCTCTACAACTCCCTGAAAGGAGGTTGGAGTGACATGGGGGTTAGTCTTTTCTTCACAGTCTCAAGTAAAAGAACAAGAGGAAATGGTTGTGCCAGAGGAGGTTTAGGTTGGACATTAGAGGTCAGGCATTGGAAAAGGCTGCCCAGGGAGATGGTGAAGTCACCATCCCTGGAAGTGTTCATGAAACATGTAGACATGATACTTTGTGACATAGTTTAATGGCCATTCTGGTATTAGGTTGATGGTTGGAGTTGATGATCTTGGGAGTCTTTTCCAAACAAAACAATTCTATGATTCTAAGACATCAAGGCTCCATAAAATGGGATGTGAATTTTCTGTTAGTGAACTTTTGCACTCTCTCTTCCCTGTGCAAATCCCTGCACCCAGGAGAATAAGGCTGGTCGCCACCATACACAGCTAGCCAGCAGGATCAGCAGCTGTCCTGGGAGTCTATGATCCATCTGCATGCACTGAATTCTGGTTAGGGACAAGGTCTATTTGTCAACTTCAGCCTGCTTGTGAGTTAAACAGTTGTCACTCATATAACTTACAGAGACAATTCTTACCAGTATCCTGGGTACAGAGGAAGCCACAAAGATCATCAGAGGTCTGGAACACCTGCCCTACAGGGACAGGCTTAGGATGTTGTGTTTGCTTAGCCCAGAGAAGAAAAGGCACTGGGGAGACCTTAGAGTGGCTTTCCAGTACTTGAAGAAGCCCACAAGAAAGCTGGAAAGGGACTTCTAACAAGTGCTTGTAGTGACAGGGTAAGTGGCAATGGCTTTGAGATGGAAGAGGGGAGATTTAGACTGGAGATGAGAAATTCTTTTGAGTGGGAATGATGAAATTCTGGAAAAGGTTGCCCAGGGATGTTGTGGATGCCCCCTCCCTGGTGGTCTTCAAAACTGGGATGGACAGGACGTTGAGCAACATGGTCTAGTGGAAGTTGTTCCTGCCCATGTCTCAGGAGTTTGAACTAGATGATCTTTAAGGTCCCTTCCAACCTAAACCATGCTATGATTCTATGATCTATGTCATAAATCAGCATTGGTGGTACAGAAACTTCAGTCTGGTAGAACACAGACCAATCTGCAGAGGAAGATGCATGCTCACAACCCCATTTAGCTATTGGGAAAATAACAATGAAAAACAGTTTCTGAAAAGCAGCAGAGCTCACAGTTAGCTATTTGGAATAAAATTCTGTCTCTTACCATCCCTAGGGATGCATCATCAATTTGAAGTGTGTATGATTGCAGTTTGAGATATAGTTTGATACAGACAAATCATAGCTTATCTTTGTGTTTCCAGGTAGCTTGAGCTTGATTCTTAAAATGAGATATCAAGTGTGAATATTCATGTTCATGAAACAATATTCCACTGAATAGAATAGAATAGAATAGAATAGAATAGAATAGAATAGAATAGAATAGAATAGAATAGAATAGAATAGAATAGAATAGAATAGAATAGAATAGAATAGAATAGAATAAGCCAGGTTGGAAGAGACCTCCGAGATCATCCAGTCCAACCTATCACCCAGCCCTATCTAATGGCACTAAGTGCCCCATCCAGTCTCTTCTTGAACACCTCCAGGGATGATGAGTGCACCACCTCCCTGGGCAGCCCATTCCAATGGCAAATCACTCTCTCTGTGAAGAACTTTCTCCTAAAACCCAGCCTATACCTCGCCTGCCACAGCTTGAGACTGTGTCCCCTTGTTCTGTTGCTGGTTGCCTGGGAGAAGAGACCAACCCCCACCTGACTACAACCTCCCTTTAGGTAGTTTTAGACAGCAGTGAGGTCACGCCTGAACCTTCTCTTCTCCAGGCTAAAAACCCCAGCTGCCTCAGCCTCTCATAGGGCTTGTGCTCCAGGCCCCTCATCAGCTTCATCACCCATATTCTGCCGGTAGTCGTAGCTTTAAGCACATACTCTTGCCTGCTGGCTTGCTCTCTACAGCACTCACCAAAAGACTTTGCAACCTGGAATGGGATATAGATGAAATAAATTCACAGAATCAAAAAATTGTTTCAGTTGGAAAAGACCTTCAAGGTCATTGAGTCCAACCATCAACCCAACATCTTCATGGCCACTAAGCCATATCTCAAAGTGCCATGTCTACATGGTTTTTGAACGCCTCCAGTGATGGTAATTCCACCACCTTTCCGCGCAGCCTATTCCAAAGCTTTCTTAATATCCAACTGAAACCTCCTCTAGTGCAACTTCAGGCCATTTCTTCTCCTCCTATTGATAGTTATTGAGGAGACCAATACCCACCTCACTCCAACCTCCTTTCAGGGAGTTGTAGAGCCCAGTGAAGTCTCCCCTCTTCACTCCCAGTGAAGTCTTCTTCTTCACCAGACTAAACAACCAAATTCCTTCAATCACCTTCCTTCAGCCATGACTGGTTTCTTGTGTTAGAAAACTTCTCCTTGCTTCTTTTAACTCTCTCCCATATCCACATACAGAAGAATCACACTTGGAAGTATAACAGGAACCTTTGGAGAGCACAGGTGTGCCAAACTGATGAGGTTCGTGCTGCAACCAGCCAGATGCTTCTACAGGTTGACATCTGCCTACTGATGGTGAAAGACAAGCTGCAGGCCTTTTTATGAAAGCTCTGGTGCCTCTGTATTTACATAGCAGTGTGGCCTGATTATTCAGAAGCTCTGAGACTTATCCCAAGATGATGATTTTGACATCGAAAGCAGATTAATGGAAGTCGACAGCCTTGTGTCCATCCAAACGCAGTGTGAAGTGATAATAAGTGTGGAATTACCAGCCAGTAGGGTCCCATGTCACCTCCTCAGACTAGATAAATGATGAATATGTAATGAAATTACACAGAATTGAGACAGATGGCTCTAGCTTTTGATAAATGCATATATCTTCACAATCAGATAATAATGCGAATGTGTGGAAGATCAATTGGGATATAACGGCTTTGAAAAGGAAAATAATTTCTCTGCTTTCACTTCAAGATGTGCATTTAAATCAGAACCAAGCTTAATTTAATGTTTTTTCCTTCATGAAATTAAATAATAATAAGAAAAGAAACCCTAGGAAAAAAAAACCAACAAAACCAAACAACAAGGACATTTTAATCTTATTTGGCTTTGAACTACAGTTATTTATCCTACTGCATATAATGAAATACCGTTGCTAAAAGGAAAAGACAATTATTTTCTCTATAATAAATGCTAGACAGATTGATAGTCTCCCCCACTTATAAAAACCACTAAGCAAAAATCTTGACGTCTTTTCAGGAGATGTCATTTTGTTCCTAATAACTCCAGCTTATAATACAGTCCACCTGGTTTTGATAGGGACATTTAATATTTTACTCACTATTTAAGATGCAAAGTCCTTGAGATAAATCAATCTCTCCTTCTCTCTCTTGTTCTTCTTCAGGTACATCTTTCAGAGAATTGACATGATTGACTAGGGACAAAGTGTAAAAATTATCACTTGAAATAATTGTCTGTACCAATAGAAAAAGTGAGGAATTTGGAGAACAAAATCATTAAATTCACAGTCTCTGTATATTGCAGATTAGTAAAAGAGTAATGGCAGCAACTCGGCACACAATTTTGCACAGTAGTAACGCATATTGTTTTATATGCAATGCTCTCAATTTCTTTGAATTCAAATTCCTTGCTTGTATAGATAAACAAATATGTATGTCCCTCATTTGCATGAGATTTAGGATATCAAGAAGTAAAGCAGAAGCAGTTTCCAGTTTTCTGCAGCCATTTAGCCATGCTTTGAGTAATGATTGCAAATGACAGAACTAGCAGCTGAGCTCTGATGAGTTGGCTGTTGTACCACACACAGAGGGTATTACCAGTGTAAAGAGTTTATAATCTCTGCTCTTCAAATGAGATTACTTGAAATGAAAGTGAGGGAATTGGGCACAGGATGGAGAAGCAGTTTTCCCAAAGTGATGGTCAAGGGTTAGGACTGGGCCAGTCACAAAACAAGTGTCAGATGCTCTCTACCAGCCTCTCTTCCTTCCCAAAGGGAATAAGGAAGAGAAACTGACTAAACTTGCTTTAATGACAATAATAACAACAGTATGAAATAGATACAGACTGATATGAAACCAAACTCCCTGATGACAATTGGTGACCAGCAACACAGATGCTATGTTAGAAGTCCCAGACTGGATTCAGCAGCAGATGAGAACCAGATTCATTAGCTGGATTCCAGAACTGGATTCAGGAATTCATGGATTGGGATCAAAGGCAGAATGTACAGACCACTGAAGAAGTTAAGCCTGGTGATCCCTCAGCTTTACACTGAATATGACATCCATGGGATGGAATCCCTTGCTGGTCAGTGTAGGATCACCTGAACAATTCACTCCTCTCTCCAAGTTTGACCTTTTACTCTGCACCCCCTAAGCAGCATAAGGAAAAGCTTCAAGTGAGATGGTATCTTGTGTGGCTGCAGAGATCATGAATCAGCACCTAGCACAAGAGAAGATAAATCAAGTTTAACCTGTACTTTGGGGCTCAGTACATAAGTTGCCTTGATGTCTTCTGTAGAGCAAGAGCAGATGACACATGAGCTAGTGCAGTAGCCTCGCTTGAGGAGCATGCCTTTTATACTCTCTGAGGAGCTAAAAGAGGTGGTTCTGAGCAGGAGAGTCTGAGTCTTTTTGTCTGTCCCTTGGAAGAAAAAGTATGAGGTGTTCTTTTTTGCATTTAGCACTATCTAGGCTCGAGAGGTAGTGTGCTTATCAAATTCAGGTATGGATCAAAAGCCTCCCAAATGCAGAGGGAGCCCTTCTTTTAGCTTCACCAGTCTTTGCCAGTAGCATGAACACTGCTGTAGCTCACAGCAGAGAAAAGCAGTGAAAACCTTGTTCCTCTCAAGCAAGAGAGCATTGGTGCTCCCAAGGGAAACTCTCATTGGTGTAGTAAGAGTTTCTTCTTTGCAAGTTACTGGCCGCAAAGCCATCACAACAGGAGCTGATACCCTCCCATAGTTTGCCACCTTCACAGTCCTTTTGGAAATCACTTCTAGTGAGAAAATCATTTCAGTTGGAAAGGACCTTTAAGGTCATCAAGTCCAATCACTACCTAATTCTATAGCTGAGGGAGCTGAGATTGTTCAGCCTGAAGGAGGCTCAGTGGAGACTTTATTGTTCTCTACAGCTACCTGAAAGGAGGTTGTAGCCAAGTGGGGATTCGTCTCTTCTCCCAGGCAACCAGTGACAGAACAAGAGGGTACAGCCTCAAGATGTGCCAGGATTGGTTTAGGCTGAATGTTAAGAAGTTCTTCACAGAAAGAGTGATTGGCCCTTAGAGTGGGCTGCCTGGGGAGGTAGTGGAGTCACCATCCCTGAAGGTGTTTAAAAGGAAACTGGATGAGGCACTTAGTGTCATGCTTTAGTTAATTATAAGGTGTTAGGTGATAGGTGGACTCGATGATCTTGAAGGTCTTTTCCAACCTGGTTAAGTCTGTGATTCTGTGAAAGGCTGAAGCTAAAACCATATCCCTTAGCACCACATCTATGCCTGTGTCAAGTTACCTTAAGTTGGATGCTCCTTAAGCATCTTAGCACTCTCTGAGCAGGAATTCTGTGAATTTATCTTCCAAGTGGAAGGATCACAAAGTGTCTAGAGCTTTTCTAGCAGAATCAGTATTGGCCTTCGGTCTGCATTCATGTGGAGTTGTGGAAGATCTGGGATGAGATCTTAAAAAAGCCTATCACTTTGTGATATTGCCTCAGGAGAAAAAGTTTTCTGTGCATCATAACTGTGATAGTTTATTGATCAGAACAAGCCACCTTTCAAAGGAGACGATAACACCATATATTTTATTTACAATATTGTGCAGCTGCTGAACTGCTGCACCCCAGCCAGCAAATTCCTTGACAATGGAAGGGTGGATAGGGCCCTGTTTTCAGAGGTGTCAGATCTTCCACCTTCTATTGAAGCATTTTAGAAATGAACCAGCATTTTTAATTACAGCAAGTCCTCACCTGCCTTACAATCCAGGAAGGATGGAGAATTCATGGTTCCTGGCCTGAGCGTATCCTGCAATTCAGCTTCATGTGGCCTGTTGTGATTTAGTTTTCCACACTGCAGAATATTAACACTGCTGAGGCCTTAAGCATCCAGATCTAGTGGAAGGTGCCCCCACCCATGGCAGGGAGGCTGGAACTTTAAAATCTCTTTCAACCCAAAAGATTTGATGATCCTATGATTAAAATGTGATTACCCAAAGGTGTGAGAAGGAGCTCTTGGATTTCAACAAGGAGAAGATCTGCCATCTCTGCAGTGTAGCCAGAGAGAAAAATATAAGGCAGAATTCTTATTTAGGTACTTTTACTAAAGGACAGAAAAGCAGAAAGAGAAACTGCTCTTTAGACCATGGATTTATGGGTGAATTAAAAATAGGCTGTCCTATATGTGGAATATCCAGAGAGAGAAGACCTTTAGGAATTAACAGAAAGTTTCCAAGCACATCACTGTTTATCAAGGACACACATACTCGCTGCTTCTGGTATTTCTCATGTTTTGGCACAACTAGGACAGACCCTTGCTCTTCCCCTGCCCCCAGTTACTGATAATCTAGGAAAGGCAACAGATCATGGAGCTGGGCAGACTTCTGTGGAAGCTGCTGCAGTGGGAAACCCACATCTATGGAATTTAAAGATCTTGACTTAAAAAAAAAAAAAAAGATTCTAAACCAGGAAACACTCTGGTTTACTTGGAATCACAGAAGTGTTTCATCTGGAAAAGACATTTAAGATCATTGAGTCCATCAGTTATCTAACTACCAAGCCTAGTGCTAAATCATGTCCCTCAATACCACATTTCTGGCTCTTTGAAACACCTCCAGGGATGCAGATTCCACCTCCTGTTTCAGTGTTTGAACACCATAAATGAGCCTTTATTGGGCTCATTTGAAAGTTAGGAAGAAGGGGAAACGGCAGAACTCGTTCTGGTCTGAATAAAATAGATAAAATTAGTTCAGAAGAAATATTAATGCAATGGTAAGCAATTCCTCCAGGACTTTGCTTTCACCTGATGTCATGAACATAAAGGCTGCAGAGATGTAGTTCTAAAGAACATGGTTTAGCACCAGACTTGGTAGAGTTAGAGAATGTTTGGACTTGATGATCTTAAAGGTCTTTTCCAGCCAAAACAGTTCTTAGGTTCTAATATCTGTTAACAAAGACTAGTACTAGGAAACAGGATGTTGTCATTCTCTTTTTTGACTTATTTTTGAACATATGTCTGCAAGTGTGTGTTTGAGTTAGGGAAACAGCACTAGATCATAAGGGTTTCTGCATCTCATTGAAATAAAAACCGTAAGAAAGGAAAACACAAAAAGGACATGAATCTGTTGCCATGGGTCCAGAGGAGGCCCACAGAGATTATCAGAGTGCTGGAGCATCTCCACTGTGGGGACACAATGCAAGAGTTGAGTCTGTTCAGCCTGGAGAAGGGAAGGATTTTGGGAGACCTTATAGCTGGGAAGGGATTTTTTACAAGAGCTTATAGTGATAGGATGAGAGGCAATGGCTTTGAGCTGCAAGAAGGGAGATTTAGACTGGAGATTAGGAAGAAATTATGTACAGTAAAGGTGATGGGACACTGGAAATGGTCACCCAGAGAGATTGTGGATGCCCACTCCCTGGAGGTGTTCAAGGCCAATTTGGACAATGCCTTGAGCAAACTAGTCTAGTTGCAGGCAGATCAGAACTGGATGATCTTGAAGGTCTCTTCCAACTCACAACGTTCTGTGATTCTCTGATGTGATTTTTTCCCATTGTTTCTCCATCCTGGCCCTCCCATCTTAGCTCCAACTTTAAAGCTATTAAAAACAAAAAAAAAAAAATCAAATTAAGGAATATGCCAGAACTGGAAAGATCATTATAAGGAAAAAAATCCCTCACACACCACTGGATTTCTTGCATTCCTGATGTGGACTCTAGATTTGTCTGTGAAAACCAAGGGAAAGCTTTCTTTGGTGCATTATTATTAAAAGAGTTAAAGGTTGCAAATCCTTTACTGTCAAGACAACAGCAGGATTATGTTTGAATCAGAAGAATGAGCAACATGTTCTGTTTAATCACAGGAGAAAGGGATTTATAAGGTGGCTCTGTCCATCTCCCCACCAATGTAGTAATTTTCTGTGCAGGCTTTTTCTGTGCAGTGTTAGGTGTGATGGATCATCCACTGCTTTACTGGAGGTCCTGCAGAAGCTCTTAGTGTGTGGTTGAACCTGCTAGTTGTAAAACACCATTGGCTGCTAGCAGAACATGTTTTCAGGATGAGTTTTGTAAACATCTGTTCATCTAGGATGAGAGCAAATGGTCTCAAGCTGCACCAGGGGATCTTTAAGTTGGATATTGGAAGAACCTTCTTGACTGAAAGGGTTCTAAAAGACTGGACTGGGCTTCCCAAGAAGGTGGTTGAATCCTCATCCCTGGAGATGTTCAAAAGATACAGAGATGTGGTGCTATGGTGCATGCTTTATGCTTTGACTCAATGATCTTGAAGGTCTTTTCCAACCCAAGCAATTCTATGATCTTGAGTTATCAAAGCTGGATAAAAAGGTAGGGAAGTATTTTATCTCCCTACCAAGATATTTTTTCTGGAACTTGGTTTTCACCTTAGTTTTCTTAATTTCATTGGAGAGCTTCTCCTGATTACATCTTTCTGAGAATTCCAAAATATTTCCTCCCACCAGTCATGTCCCTAACCCTTAGTGTCCTTAGCCTTCCTTCCCTGAAATTGTGTTAATGTGGACTGGAAAGTGGTGCTTTGCTTTGACCACATTTCAGCTGGTAGGACATGTCCTGTTAAAACACTGTGTTTAGATAAAACTAATTGTGGGAAGTTTAGGAATTCTTAAAAAAAACCCAACAAAAACCAAAAAAAAAAAAACCAAAAAAACCCTCCAAAACCAGGAAACAATTTTCCCTCTTTTTTTCACCCTGAAAACCAATATTTTTTTCTTTTATCCACACTTGTGGAATTTTATGGGTAACATTTGCTGTTTTATTTGTTTCCTGAATAAGAGAATGTTGGGGTTTTTTACACTTTTTCTCTGTCTGTAACTGCTTGCAAAGTTTAATGGACAGTTGAATGAATAGGATGAGGATCTACATAACTTTTTGTCCAGCCCAAGGCGTTCTATGATTCTGTGATTGTGTGATTCTATGATTTAAGGTTACTTCTTCCAGTGTTTTGTCTGACCATGTGTGTCCTCTGTGGGCCAAAAAGCAATTAAAAATATCAAACCAATAAGCTCTTCCAGAAGGCATTTCATCCCAGTATAGGACTGGATAACATGCCTGTTTCTCCACTCTCTATGAGGAATCCTAGGACAACTAATTTCTGTAAGAGCAAAACCTACCTCATTTAAGAGTGCCTGGACAGTTGTCCAGCAGAAAAGGACCTAAGTGTGCTATTTGACAGCCACCTAAAGATGAGCCAGTACTCTGTGCCTAGGACAGCCAGTGGATTAGGAATAGTGTGGCCAGCAGGATCAGGGCAGTAATTGTCTCCAGGTACTCAGCGCTGCTGAGGCCACGGCTCAAATACTGGGCTCAGTTTTGTGTCCCTCGCTCCAAGAAAGACATTGTAGTGCTGGAGCAGGTCCAGAGAAAGACAAAGCTGGTGAAGGGACTAGAGAACAGGTCTGGTGAGGAGCAATTGGGAGAACTGCAGTTGTTTAGTCTTGAGAAGAGGAGGCTGAGGGGAGACCTCATTGCTCTCTACAACTCCCTGAAAGGAAGTTGGAGCCGGGTGAGGTTTTGTTCTCTTCTCCCTAGTATCAAGTGATACAACAAGAGGAAATGGCCTCAAATTGTGCCAGGAGAAGTTTAGGTTGGAAATTAGGAAAAAAAATGTTTCTTGCAAGAGTGGTCAGACATTGGAACAGATAACCAGAGATATGGTGGAGTCACTATACTTGGAGATATTCAAGAAATGTGTAGGCATGACACTTTGGGATGTGTTTTATTGGCCATGGTGTTAGGTTCACAGCTGGACTCTATTTTAAAGGTGGTTTCCTACCAAAACGCTTCTATGATGCTATGAAAATAGTGCTGCTTTGGTTGTTCTGGGAAGTTGAAGAGACACTCAGCTTGGGCTCTCACTTTTGAAGGTTCTACCTTTAGCTATCTAGGAAAAGAGAATTGTTAATCATTGCTCCAGATTATATATTCATGTCCCATTAGAAGAAAATCCTGGGACAATTCTTTATGACACCATTTTCTATGGCAGGGAGAATAGTAGAAAGTAATTTGCTACAGTGAACAGTCAATAAGTAGGAGGAGAAGCAACTATATCAGTTGCCTGAAGAAACTAAAATTTTAAAATGCTTTCATCAGCCACTGATTGCCAGACCCTCAGTTGTTTTTTGGGGTTTTCGGGTTTTGTTTTGTGGTGGGTTGTTTGGGGTTTCTTTAGGGGGGCAGGGTTGTTGGGGCTTTTTCTTTGTTGTTGTTTGAGGGGGGCGCTGTCTTGTCTTCTTTTTAAAATTTTGTTGGTGTTTTCTTTTAATTCAGAAAACTTTAGAAAGTGAATTTAAAAAAATGTTATGCTTCAAAGTCTTTCAATATCCCCAGGTCTTCTCTGGGGATCTGAGTCTTGTTTAGCAGCTCTCTGATTGTGAGATTTTGAAATCTGAATTGCAGAACTGCTCAGGCTAGAAAATAGTTATTGTTGCTGAAGAGAAGTGTGAGAAAGTTGTTGGTCAAGAGAAGTATGACCAGCAAGTTGAGGGAGGAGGTTCTTCCCCTCTACTTTGCTCTGGTAAGACCCCACCTAGTGTACTCCATCCAGTACTTGTGCCCCTAGAAAAACATCATATTGTTGGAGAGAGTCCAGATGAGGCCACAAAGTTGATCAGAGGGCTGGAGACAAGGTGAGAGAATTGGGTCTGTTCAACTTGGAGAAGAGAAGGCTCCAAGGAGAACTAGAGGCCTCTCAGTACCTGAAGAGAGCTACAGGAGTGCTCAGCAGGGACTTTTAACAAGCATTTCTCATGACAAGATGAAGGGCAATGGCTTTAAGCTGGAATGTGGGAGATTGGGAGATTTAGACTGGAAATTGGGATGAAATTCTTTCCAGTGAGGGTGGTGAGACACTTGAACAGGTTGCCCAGGGAGTCTGTGGATGCCCCTACCCTGGAGATGTTTAAGTCCAGGCTGGACAGGGCCTTGAGCAACGTAGTCTAGCAGAAGGTGTCCCTGCCCATGTCAATGGTCTTCAAGGTCCATTCCAAACCATTCTGCTTCTATGATGTAGCAACAGTAGCACTTGGGCACTTTTTTTTGAGTTTAAGGCACTTTAAGGGAAAAAAAAATCATTTTGGATTTGGAGCTGTAGACAGCATCAGTGTTGAAAAGTTCATAGGACTTCATTCCCTTGCTGAAGCCAAGTAGTAGAACTCTTCCCTAATCTTCTCACTACATGCTTTTATGTTAGTGGAAACCTCTACCACAGGGGTTGTGGACTTGTTCTTCCAGCTGTGGTGTGCAGTCATGTGGTGAGGCAAAGAGACCGAGCCCTTCCTTGTCTTTTGTTTCTGTATTTTTCTCCACAACTCTTATTCTCCATCAATGTCTGTTATCAAATAAGAGCCCAGAGAACTTGTTCCTTTGTGACATGTACCCAAATCCAAGCAAAACTTGGTGGTAGTAGCTGAGCATCACTTTGTCATTAAGGCCATAACACAGAAGCTTGTAGGATTTCTGTTTTCAACATTTAGTACTGGGAGTCCTCAAGCTTTGCAACCCTAACATGGATGACAGCACTATGTGTAGGACTTGGGTGAAGATGGAACATATCACATCAGCATTAGTTCTGTATCTTTGACATATTTTTATTGTAGTAAGGATATTTATTAGAAGGTAAATGTACAGACACTCTTGTGGTATCCTCTTGAAGGGAATTCCTTTGCCAGTGATTCCTTTGGCTTACTCATCATTGAAAACTGTTTGAAAAACAGCATTTTAATATGAGCATAAAGTGGTCCTCAGATGGCCTATATTCTTGGCTAAACCATCAGCACCACTGTTCTGAAGCTATCGAGAAAGCATGTGGAGACTGAAGATTGAGTTACTGCTAGTGATGGGAAGTGTTTTGAAATAAGTTTATTTAGTTAAAACAAAAGCTACACCTTAGAAAATAACCTGTATATTGTGTCATGACATGCGGCAAAGCAGATGCTCCTTCTTTTTTCTGTCATCTGTCACACATTTTTATGGTTTCTGTCACCTGTTTGCTAGCTCAGCGATTGAAAAGTAGGACAGCAAGCATATTAGATGGTACTGTGTTCTCTGAGGCATCGTCTTCTACCTCATTTCAAATGTGGATACTTCCATGACCTAATGAATGGTGATGTAAATGGATCCAGTGCCTCTGAAGGCCTTTAGTCCCATTGAACATAAGTTGCAGGTAATACGGTCATTTTGAGTAGGAGACATTCTTCCAAACCACTTTAATTGCCTTATAACATCAGTCTGACCAAGGAAGTATTGACATTTTATATGTCAGTAGCTTGAATCATTGTTTGAGCTGTTTCAGAGATCTACCTTCTAGTGCAAACTCCTGCAAGCAAAGAACTGCTATCAGCTTGAAAAAAAGTATCTTCTTTCTTCTTCAAAACTCTCCACAGTAAGAGCCCTAGGTCAAGTTGTGACCTTACCAGTGCTGAGGATGGAAGACAATCACTTTTCTGGTCCTGTTGGGATGTGGCCAGCATGCAGGCCAGGATGCTGTTTGCCTTCTTGGCCACCTGGGCACACACTAGCTCATCTTCAGCTGGCTGTTGATTGACACCCTCAGGTCTTTCTCTGCTGGGCAACTTTCCAGCCACTCTTCCTCAAGCCTGTAGTGTTGCATGGGGCTGCTGTCACGCAGGTGCAGCACCCAGCACTTGGCCTTGTTGAATCTCTTGTAACTGGCTTCAGCCCATCAATCCATCCTGTTCAAGTCCTTCTGCAGAGCCTTGTTATCCTTAAGCATTTCAACATTCCCTCCTAGATTAGCGTCTGCTGCAGATTAGCTGATAGTGCCTCCTTTTCCTCATATAGATCATTGATAGATGTTAATGAGAACAGGCACAGCACTGAGTCCTGGGGAACACCACTTGTAACCAGCTGCCAACTGGATTTAACTCCATTCCTGGACATTCAGTTACTTTTTCACCAGCAAAGAGTCCACCCATACAAAGCATGGAAAGCCAGTTTATGCAGGAGGATGCTGTGGGAAAGAGTGGCAAATGCTTTAGTAAAGTCCAGTACAACAACTCTGTTCTTTCAAAACAAAGCAAAGCAAAGCAAAAAAAAAATCCCATGAACACAAAAAACCCACCTCCATAAACTGTTTGGAATCCTCAAGTCTAAGTGACAGGGCTGCAGCTTCAGAAATGGAAGGTTTATACTTCTGGGAAGCTATGATCCTCTAATGGCAGCCTTCCCAGCACCCTGTCTTGTCAAAGAAGCTTTGAAAGGAGCAAATGCTCTTTCATCAGCACCTTGAAAAACTCTGTTAGTTACATTTTCTGTATGCCTTAAATAACACAAATTATGTTACTTGATGGCCTAACAATTAATGGGCACAGTTCGCTGTCATCTTTGTAACATCACCCTTCTCATGCCTGTCTAGCTGCCAGAAGATTATTTTGTGTTGCTGAGCACATTTCCGCACAGGCATAAACCCATCCATCTTTTATCCCATACCACAGGCAGGACAAAGGGTTTGTTCCAAGTTGTGCTGTCCCTTTATTCGTAGAATCACAGAATGGTTTGGATTTGAAGGGACCTTCAAGTTCACCTCCTTCCAACCCCCTCACCGTGGGCAAGGACACCTTCCACTAGCTCAGGTTGCTCAAGGGTCTGTCCATCTTGGTCTTTAATACCTTCATGGAGGGGGCATCAACAACCTCCCTGGACAACCTGTTCCAGTGTCTCACCACCCTCACTGGAAAGAATTTCTTTCTAATCTCCAGTCTAAATCTTCCCTCTTCCATCTCAAAGTCATTTCTACTCATCCTGTCACTACAAGCCCTTGCGAAAAGTCTCTTAGGCATCTTCCAAAAATTCTAGTCCAGACCCTCCTGCAGATGGTCTGTTTACTTTTTCTGGAAAGCTGATGGCCAGTTTGCTGTCAGTCTGAGATCCATGCTATGATGACAGAGATTTTTTTTGCCACATGGAGAACTTTTTGGGGTTTCGCATAACTGCAGAATGGTAGGGGTTGGGAGGGATCTCTGGAAATCATCTAGTTCAAACTCCCTGTCAGAGCAAGTTCACCTAAATCATAGAATCATTGAATGATCTGGGTTGGAAGAGACCTCCAAGGCATGTTACACAGGACAGTATCCAGCAGGGCTTTTAATGCCTCCAGAGATGGAGACTCCACCACCTCTTTGGGCAACCTGTTTCAGTGCCCTGTCATCCTTAGATTAAAGAAGTTCCTCCTCATGTTTAGATGAGACTTCTTATCTTCAAATTTGTGCCCATTGCCCCTTGTCCTGTCACTGGGCACCACTGAAGAATGAGTGGTTGTAGCCTCCTGACAAGCACCCTTTAAGTGTTGATCAGCATCAATGATATTCCCTCTCCATATTCTCTTCTCCATAATAAAAAGCCCAAATTCTCTCAGTCTTTGCTCACAAGAGAGGTGTCTCAGTCTTCTCATAATCTTTGTAGCCCTTTTCTGTGCCATCTCCATCAAGTCCTGTCCTTGAACTGGACACAGGGCAGAGTAGAAGGGAAGGAGAACCTCCCTTGGCCTGCTTGCCACACTCTTCTTGATGCAACTCATGCTATTGGCATTCTTGGACACAAGGGCATATTGGTATTACTCTGAGGTCTTGTGATCAGATTTCAAAGTATTGGGCAGCACCCTGGAACGAAAAAATATCATTGAGATATTAAATCTGAATTCTGAATTCTCTCAGTTATCTTTGCTGGACATAGACAGTAGGACCGAGACACTCTCTGCAAGTCTGCTAAATACACCAAGCTGTGTGGTGCAGTCAACATGGTAGAAGAAAGGAATATTATCTAGAGAGTCCTGGATTGGCTGGAGAGGTAGGTCTGTGCAAAATGTATGAGGTTTCACTGTATTTAAAAAAAGAAATAAGTAGTTTAGGAGAAAGAATGACAACTAAACATGTTTGCTGTTATAAGTTTGCACGTGCAAACAGTGAGTGTAAAAACTTTATCTATGCTAATAGTCGTATTTTGGTCTTGCAGCTAGTCAAGAAGCTCTCTGACTGTGTCCCAAATAACTTATACCTGGTGTCTTCGAATATCCAGACAGATTGATTCTGTAAGGGGCAATTTTCATTCAACATCCCTTCTTTTTCTCATATTGATTGAAATGTGCAACAAACAAAATGCATTCTTCTATTATTTACTTCCTGAAAAGAAACCTCTCTGTTATTGGATAAGTAGTGTCTTGAGGTTCTATTCATTATCTGATGGATACATGTAGGGTTGTTTGCTGCCTGTTGCTGATTCTCTGTGCTGGTAATTTCAGCTGTTTGTTACTTGTGTAGGTAGAGAGTTCACCAGAGGAAGCATACCTTGGATAAATGTTGAGCTGGAAATCCTAGCCTTAGGAAAGCACTTAAGTAGCATTTCAAAAAAGAACTTATTTAGAACCTAATTATGATTTATTTTTTAATCTCCTTTTGGAGTCCACATGCAGGTATGAACTCAAAGCAAGGAAGTATGCCACTAATGCATCAGGACAAGAGCCTTGGTGAAGCTTGGCAAAGGTCTGTTTAATATCTTTATCAGTGATCTGCATGAGGGGATTGATTGCTCCCTCAGTAAGTCTGCAGATGACACTGAGTTCAGTATCGGTGTTGATCTATTTGAGGGTAGGAAGGCTCTGCAGAGGATCCAGGACAGGCAGGAGGTTCCCCAAGGCCAAGTGCCAGGCCCTGCACTTGCACT
Organism: Psilopogon haemacephalus; assembly: GCA_013396835.1. Lineage (NCBI taxonomy): Eukaryota > Metazoa > Chordata > Aves > Piciformes > Megalaimidae > Psilopogon > Psilopogon haemacephalus. The sequence goes on along the minus strand of VWZI01021897.1, from coordinate 11,488 downwards.
ACAACAACCCCATGAATGCTCCAGGCTTGGGGCAGAGTGGCTGGAAAGCTGCTCAGCAGAAAAGGACATGGGGGTGCTGGCTGACATCTGCCTGAACATGAGCCAGCAGTAGGCTCAGGTGGCCAAGGAGTCCAACAGCATCCTGATCTGCATAAGCAATAGTATGGCCAGTGGACCAGGACAGTGATTGTCCTCCTCAGCACTGCTGCAGCCACACCTTGAATGGGTTCAGTTTTGTGCCTCTGACTCCAAGAAAGACATTGAGGTGTTGGATCAGGTCCAGAGAAGGGCAATGAAGGGGGTGAAGGGTCTAGAGAACATGTCTGGTGAGGAGCAGCTGAGGCACTGGGATATTTTAGCTTGGAGAAAAGGAGTCTGAAGTGAGACCTTCTTGCTCACTACAACTCCCTGAAAGAGGTTTGGATTCACTTGTTCTTTCAAATAAGTAGCAATGGAAGGAGAGGAAGTTGAGTCAAGTTGCAACAGGGAAGGTTTAGGTTGGAATTTAGGAAAAAATTTCTTTACTACAGGAGTGTTCAGGCATAGGAACAGGCTGCCCAGGGAGGTGGTGGAGTCTCCATCCCTGGAAGTATTAAAAAAATGTGTGGACTTGGCACTTCAGGACATGATGGTGTTGGGTTGGTGGTTGGACTTGGAGGTCTTAGAGGTCTTTTCCAACCTTAATGATTCTATGATTTTATGATTACAGGAACGTCTCTCTCAGTACACAGTGCCTGTAGCATTGGGGACAGGAAGGTCTAAGCAGGTGCCATAGGGTGACTCCACAACTCCTGGAGTATCACATACCCAAGTAGAGGTACCTGTCAGTAATGACCCAATGGGAGAAATACATGTTGGCTGTTTAAACCATCTAGGTCCTGTCTACACTTAGTGTTAACCTTAGGTCACAAATCCATCTCTTGCATGTGAGTGGTAATGGCAGACTGCAGCTAACTGACCTGGAGATGTGCAAGATGAAGTTTCAGAGCAGCTTAAGCTACTTAATGCCTTACCTTTGATGGTGAAAGCTTTTCCATTCCTACTGCTAACCCCACCTTTGTTTCAAATCCTTGTGTCCTTCAGACTTCTTTGCAAGTGCTGATTTTCCAAAATTAAGGAACCTTTATGCAGGTGATTCATTCCTTCGCTATCACTTCTCTCCTGACATTTGAAATTGGATTTTGCAGCATTGCCTCTTGCCTCTAACTGATAAAAAATGTTTGTTTCTGGGAAGATGGATTTTCTGTCTTGCTCCTTCCCTCTCTCCCTTTATCTATCCCCTTTTGCGTTGTTCTTGCTGCTCTTTGTCTGCATTTTTGTCTTCTTTCTCTTCCATACTTTTGTTGCCTGCTTTGTTCTCTGCTTTCTCCTTTGTTCTTCACGTGTCACATCAGTTTCCTTTCATAGACACTGGTTTTCCAGGTCCTGCACCTGGGCCACAACAACTCCATGCAATGCTACAGTCTTGGGGAAGTGTAGCTAGAAAGCCATCTGGCAGAAAGGGACCTGGGTGTTCTAATTGACTAATGGCTGAACATGAGCAAGCAGTGTGCCTAGGAGGAAAAGAAAGCCAATGGCATCCTGGCTTGGGTCAGCAATGGTGTGACCAGAAGGAGTAGGGCAGTGACTGCTCACCTGTACTCTGCACTGGTGAGGCCACACCTCAAGTCCTGGTTCAGTTTTAGACACTGCACTACAAGAAAGACATTGAGGGTCTGGAGCAGGTGCAAAGAAGAGCGACTAAGCTGATGAAGGGCCTAGAGAACGAATCTGACGAAGAGCAGCTGAAGTAGATGAGACTTTAGTCTGAGGAAGAGGAGGCTGAGGGAAGAACTTTTTGCCCTCTATACCTACCTGAAAGGACAATGGAGAGGTAGATGCTGATCTGTTCTCACAGGTAATTAGTGATAGAAAAAGAGGGAATGACCTGCAGCTGCACTAGAGTTGGTTCAGACTGACATTAGAAAATGTTTTTTCACTGAAGGAGTGGTCAAGCATTGGAACAGGCTGCCCAGGAAAATGATTGACTCACCATTCCTGCATGTGTTTAAAGGTCATTTAGATGTGGCACTTGGCACTTAGCTATATGGGGTGAACTCAGCAGAGGAGGGTTGATGGTTGGACCTGATCTTAAGGGCTCTTCCTACCTGTGTGATTCTACGTGCCTGAATCCCCCAGCCTGGAGCTAATGTAGTGGCTATAGAGCAAAGAAAGTCCAGTCCTTCATGGCAGCTCTGGCCTGTGGGAAGTACCTCTTAACACCGAACCAGTGTTGGCTGTTCTAAACCAGGAAGCTAGGACTTGTGTGCAGTTAGTGTCAACCTGAGGTCACAAATCCGTCTCCTGCATGGAAAAATATATGTGAGTGGCAATGACAGATTGCAGCTCATAGACCTAGAGAGCTGTGGGTGAATGGTCATCACTGGATCTCTTTTTTTCCAGAAACATGTTGGTTTCTTTGACTTTTTCTGAAGGATTTTGTTTTGGTTATTTTCCATCAAAATCTGGTTTGATAGGTTGAGATTGGCATATGTGGTTTAGGATATCCTGATTCAAGCTGTTGCCTTCCAATTTCCAGAGGGGGCTTATGCTGTGGTCATTATTTCTTGTTAGACTTCAATTTTGCACAAATAATTAAAGATTACTTGAAGCCAAACAAACTCTAGGCCAAACAAACTGTGGGTTGAACACTCACCTGGAACAAACTGACCACAGGAGCACTAATGAATTAACCACTGGGATAGCTGCCACCCTGTAGCCTTTCACTGATTTCTGTGCCAAATGAAATCTATTTTCTGTTATGCCCTTTATTCTTTTCTCAAACTACAGAAGACATAAATACTGTTTGGGAATGGAAAGTACCTTTCACTTCCTCAGTGTAAGCATGAGGCTTTTGGGCTTAAACAAGTCATGGGGAACACTGCAATCATTGCTCTGTCCAAATGTGAGTTTTGGGGAGCTAGGCTTTTCCAGTGGGAGGAGGACGGTATTAGGAGGGAGGTTTCTGCTGAGAGTGGAGAAAAGCAGGACTGGACTCTGAAAACCTTTTATTGATGTCACTGGAAAAAGAGGTTAGAAGAGAAGCCCACATCGTGAGACTGGATAAAGCAGGGAGGTTGTGGATGCTTACTCTCTGGAGGTATTCAAGGCCAGGTTGGATGAGGTATTGAGCCTTAAGCAATTTGGTCTATTGGAAGGTATCCCTGCCCATGGCAGAAGGGTTGAAGCCAGATGATCTTTAAGATGAGGAGGGAGGGTGGCTGAGTATGCTAGGAATGCTGGTTTAGCTCCTGTGGGCAGCTGAAGAGACCCAGCAATGCAGCAGGTAAGACCTCAGTATCAGGGAAATGGAGATACTGAAGTGTGTAGTCAGACCACTAGAAGTGGAAGTATGCTGCTGTGGGCATGAAAGAGGTGGGCACAAGAAGGACTGGAGAACTTCTACATGCAGAGGCTGTCAGACAAAGCAGCAGGCTCTGCCTTAGTGTGGAGGCATTGGGGTGGTTTTGTGTGGACTTCAGAGTCATTTAATCCCAAGCAGAACTCCAGACTGGGTGGCAAATGGCTGGAAAGCAGCCCTGAGGAAAAGGACCTGGAGGTCTGGGGTGATGAAAAGCTCAACATGAGCTGGCAGTGTGCGAGTGCAGCTGTAATGCTCAAACCAACACAGCAGCCCAGACAGCAGCTGTGTCTTGGGCTGCATTAAGAGAAGCATGGCCAGCAGGGCAAGGGAGGGGATTCTCCCCCTTTACTCTGCCCTCGTCAGACCCCACCTGGGGTACTGTGTGCAGTTCTGGAGCCCCCAGCACAAGGATGTAGAACTGTTGGAGAGAGTCCAGAGAAGGGCCACAAAGATGATCAGAGGGCTGGAGCACCTCTGCTATGAGGACAGGCTGAGAGAGTTGGAACTTTTCAGCCTGGAGAAGAGAAGGCTTTGAGGAGACCTTATAGCAGCCTACCAGTATCTGAAGGCAGCCTACAGGAGGGCTAGGGAGGGACTATTGACAAGGTCTTGTTATGGCAGGACGAGGGGGAATGGGTACAAACTAGGAGAGGGGAGATTTAAACAGGATGTTAGGAGGAAGTTCTTTCCAGTGAGGGTGGTGAGACACTGGAACATGTTGCCCAGGGAGGTTGTGGCTTCTCACTCTCTGGAGGTGTTCAAGGCCAGGCTGGATGAGGCCTTGAGCAACCTCATCTAGGTTCTATTTGGAGGTGTCCCTGCCTATGGCGGGGGGTTGGAACTGGATGATCTTTGAGGTCCATTCCAACCTAAGCCATTCTTTGATTTTCTATCCCATGCGCTTTAGGGCTTCTAGAATGGGCTAAAGGAGGGGAAAAGTATCTCGCTGAGATTCCACAGCATTCTTGCTGTGCCCTTCTTGCAGGGGGCTGCATTTCTGCCCAAGCATCCTTGGCATCCTGGCTTTGTCCTTTGAGCTTTTCAGGCTCCCATCAGCACCTTCCAGAACCGAAAGAGATCTGAGCTGTGTGGCTCCTTTGTTTAGTAAGAATCCCAGAGGGCAAACCCAAAGTTGCACTGCTGAAAAGCTACCCCCCGTTACCTTCTTCTTTCAGATCATCTTTTCTTCTGCATGTGTGCTTGCCTGTGACTCTCAAAGGAGAATTCATTAAAAACCTTCCTTAGAAAACGCAGCCACACAAAGTAACTTCACAGCCTCACTGCTGTCGCCGCACGGTTCATTCAGGATGAGAGACTTTCTATCCAGTCTTTATCTCAAAGTTTTATTCCACCATTGCTCTATTTCCAGTTCCACTTTTATCATAATAAGACCTTCTTTTATTTACATTGATGAAGCCTTGAATCCATAAACCGTCAGGGTGATTTTAATATAGAAGAAGGGCTTTATCACTGCATATAAATATATTTAGCCTGAGATTCATTCTGAGTAACCTTTTGTGAGCTCAGAATAAATGTAACAAGATCTGTCTGTGTGTGTGTGTGTGTGTGTGTGTGTGTGCGCCTGTGAGTACCACTAGATTTAAAATGAGATTTATGACATTAGTTGCCATTGTTAGAGAACTGGGGGGAAATACAGGGAATACTTCCCTAATGTTTCAGTCTGCAGCTCTCTGAAATAATAAACCTTTCTTTCTTCCTTCAAAGCAATTTTATAGATATATTTGAAGAACACTGAGTATGTCTGCTGCATTTGTAATTTTATTTTTTATTAGAAAAAAAAAGACCATTTGGAATATATTTTTTATTCATCATTGTTTGTATAAAAGTACACGCTGTGCACCATGAACAGCATCAAAGCTTTGCTGTGTGCTCTTCACTGAGCATTGCTAGGTAGGCCATAGTTCATGGCAGAGAATGTATGGTTGGATATTCCAGGCAGAAAATATCTCCCCTTCCCCTCAATATTCAGCCTCCCCTTTGTGTCTCAATACCAATTTGAAGACAGGTTTCTGCAGCAGTTAACCAAGGTCACAAAGAAAGTTTACACCAGAGCCAAAAACTAGATCCGGGTTAATAGATCATGGCATTGTTCTGGTTGGAAGTCTAACCTTCAAACTAATACCACCATGGCCATTAAACCATGTCTCAGAGTGCCATGTCCACCTGTTTCTTTAAGACCTTCAGGGATGGTGACTGGGCAGCCTGTTTCAATGCATCACCACACTTTCAGGAAAGACACTTTTCCTAATATCCAGCCTAAATCTCCCCTGGCACAGTTTCAGGCTATTTCCTCTTGTTCTGTCACCTGAGACTAGGGAGAAGAGACTGACTCCCACCTCACATCAATGTCCTTTCAGGAAGTTGTAGAGATTAATGAGGTTTCCCTTCAGCCTTCTCTTCCCCAGACTAAACAACCTCAGTTTCCTCAGCTGCTCCTCACCAAACCTCTTCTCCAAACCCTTCACCAGCTTTGTTGCCCTTTCAGCATGCCAATGTCTTTCTTGTGGTGAGGAGCCCAAAACTGAACCCAGTATTCAGGTTGTGGTCTCACCAGGCCCTACATCCACACTGACTCAGCTAAAACTTCCTTGAGTATCTTGCATGCTGCTGGACTTTTTCCTTTGCCTCCCTTGTTCAATGTTATTGGCAAATGTGTTTGGTGCCCTCCTGGAGCAGATATTGCTGATGCCACCTTTTCTCTTGGAAACATGTGGAGAAGTTGTGTCTAGTGCTATTAGCTCTGCAGGAAAGGTTCCGATCGATTGATCAATTGTGCTGTAAAATGAGCTATGCAGCTGCTGTATTTTTATTAGGGAAGAGACACAGACACATTTTGTCACAAGGCTTGCTCAATAGCTGTTTCACCAGGAATGCCTTTTAAGCCAGAGCACCTTTCCATTATGGATATTCTGTCTTCTTACTTTTCTTGTCACAAAAAATATATGGTAACTACTGGCTTATGTGCAATTGTTAATGGCTGAGGCTTTCTCACCTGCATGACAGAACAGAAGCTGCTGAAGGAACAGTGGGTGGGTGATTAGCAAGGCTGTGCCTCTGAGTGCCTTTGATGCTGTTAAGGGAAAGGTGGGTTCTGGCTGAAAACAGCACTGTTAGGATGAGGTTGTGGGTACAAAAGTGGAAACAGCTGGTCATATCCACTTTGTCTGTATGAAGCACAGAATGCCAGGTTAGGAAGGACCCCAAGGATCATCTGGTCCTGTGGTGTCCATCTCACAGAACTGTAGAATGGTCTGGCTTGGAAGGGACCTCCCAAGGGCATCTAATTCAACCCCATCTGCAGTCAGCAAGGGCATCCTCAACTATACCGGGTCACCCGAAGCCCTGTCCAGCCTCACCTTGAATATTTCCAGGTGCGAAGCCTCGACCTCCTCCCTGACCAACCTGTTCCACTGTTCCACCACACTCACTGTGTATAATTTGCTCCTAGTAGGTGATCTAAATCTGTTCTTCTCTAGTTTGAAACCATTGCTTCTTGTCCTATCTCTGTGAGCTGCGTTTTCTGTGTCACACATGCCTGAGTGGATGCAGTATTTAGTACATCTTCATCAGCCAGCACTTTTCCTGCACAGTGTGCAGTTGATAGGTTGGGTGGTTTCCTTGTCTGCCCCATACACCTGAATAGATATTTTGTATAGACAATATCTGATTTTCTTCATTATTGTGGAGTCAGGATTCCTGGGAAGACTAATAATGAGCTTTTCTAGGTCAGACTCCATCACGATGAATATCAGTGGTGTTCTTCCAAAGTCACTGTATTGGCACTGATTTAAGGTTTGACCTCTTCTTGCCTATACTCTTCTGTAACTCTGTTTCTGTCACTACTGTGCTCTACTAACTGCCTGCTGGAGCTGTGGGAAGAGGTTACCAATTAACTTATTTCGTGGCTGCTTTTAGAAAATGCATTTCTCAGATTATTTTTTATTACCTTTGTTCTCTGCTTTCTGGCAGACTGTGCTTTTGATGTGGTTTTAATTGTGTATTATTCCTTCAAGGAAGCATTTGGAATCAACTTTCACTTCTAAGGCAAGCTGTCAGCTCTGGGACTGTTACCAGTTTGCCACTCCAGCTTTGCATACTTTTAATTTAAAGGGCATTTTTTTCCCCTTCTTTTTTCTTTCTTTCCTATTCCTTTTTTCCCTTGTTTGCCTTGTTCCCTTTCCTTTTATCTTTCTTAACCTTTTTACTTTCTTCTCTTCCCTTCTCTTTAGCTTTTTGTCATATTTTATAGTTGTCTTTTACCCTTTTTCCTTTTTTCCTTCCTATCCTTCCTCCCTTTTATAACTTTTAAAAAATATTATTTTATCCTTTTCTCCTTTTATTCCTTTATTTTAAAATTTAATCCTTTTATCCTTTTCTTGTTTTATCAATTTTTAAAAATTTTACCCTTTTCCCCTCTTATCCTTTTTCCTTTTTCCATTTTCCTTTTATCATTTAATCTTTTTAGCCTTTTTCCTTCTCTTGTCTCCCATTTAATTTTTTTGTCATTTTTCCTCCATTTTGTGGGGTTTCTTCTTGCCCAGTAACAGGAGCTTTGTTCTGTGATTAGTATGCTGACTGGCAGACAATGGAATTGAGCCACAGTTTCTTAAGTGCAAAAGCTTCTCATTACCCAATGCATCTGGCTGTATTTCAGAGAATTATAAAGAGATTTTATTTTGCCTGGGTAAAAGGAGCCAATAATTCATGCTAAAATATTTCTTTTCCTACTTGTACCATCCAATAGCAGGTGGCTGACAGGCACATGGTTCTTAAAACTTTGAATAAGATTTCACAGAGTCATAGAATCTTAGAAAGGTTTGGTTTGGAAGGGACTCTGAAGATCATCTAGTTCAAACCCACTCATGATTGTTAGGGACATCTTCCAGTAGATCAGGTAGCTCAAGGCCCTATCCAACCTGACCTTCAACGTCTCCAGGGAGGTGGCATCCACAGCCTCCCTGGTCAACCTGTTCCAGTGTCTCACCATGCTCACTGGAAAGAATTTCTTCCTAATCTCCAGTCTAAATCTCCCATCTTCCACCTCAAAACCCTTGCCCCTTTTTCTATCACTACAAGCCCTCACAAACAGTCCCTCCTCAGCTTTCTTGTAGGCCCCCTCCAGGTACTGGAAGGCTGCTCTGAGGTCTCCCCAGAATCTTCTCTTCTCTTGTAATATTATCAACCCTGCCCACCCCTGCCCTCATCCCAAACATAATGGCTTTTGATACAGCCTGGATATAAAGTGGGAGATTTCTGGGTATTGTCTAGTTCAAATTCAAAGCATATGTGGGACAAGCCCCAGTGATAAAGAAGAACTGGGAAAGTTTTCTTTCTGATAGAAATATCATCAGAACACTTCACCGTCACCGGATTTCACCCGGAGTCCTCTTCTGCAGCATAATCCAGCAGGCTGAGAGAAGACCTTCTTGTTATCTGATGTCTCTCTGAAAGGAGGTTGCATTGAGGTGGGGATTGGTCTCTTCTCCTCAGCATCAGGTGACAGAACAAGAGGAAATGGCCTGAAATTGTGCCAAGGGAGGTTTACGTTGCAGATAAGGAAAATTTTTTTTCATAGAAGACCGGTCAGGCATTGGAACAGGCTGCCCAAGGAGGTGACGGAATCACTGTCTCTAGAGATGTTCAAGAAATGTGTGGACATGGCAGTGGAGGACATGATTCAGTGATCATGGTAGCCTTAAGGTGATGATCTTAGAGCCTTTTTCCAACCAAAACAATTTAATGATTCTAATATATCCATCTACTGTCTTCCCTGTAAACTCAGCTGCCTCTATCTGTAGAGCCTCTTCTTAGACAAAGCAGTCGATTATTTTTATATCCCGCCTTTCTAGTCTGTATCCTTCTTGAGATGGGATGATCTACACAGTGCTTCAAGCCTTAATGCTGGTGCACTGGGAATGTAGGTGGAGATGTAATGACAGTGTTACAAGTCAGCACATCCTGAAGTATTTTTCCATTGAAGAACACAGACATCAAAAATAACCATCCCTGTGGGACCCTTGTGGATGCTTGCAGAGATGATGGGTCATCTGCAGAGGTTTACAATGATATGGTTTTCTTATATCTCAGCTATAGTGAATCTTAGATGTATGAAATTAAAGAGATTCTGATCTGTCTTCAAATTCCCTGTATCATAGAATCGTTGTATAGGAGGGCTTGGAAGATGCCTCCAGAGATCATTCCCCCCACCAGAGCAGGGTCACCTAGGGCAGGTCACACAGGAAAACAACCAGACTGGTCTCAAAAGTCTCCAGAGAAGGAGACTCCACAACCTCCATGGGCAGCTTGCTGCAGGGCTCCAGCACCCTCACAGCAGAAACATTTTTCCTCATGTTGAGGGAAAACTTCCTGGTTCCAGTTTGTGTCCATTGCTCCTTGTCCTATCATAGGATACCACTGAAAAGAGCCTGGCCCTTTCTTGACACCCAACCTTCAGATAATTATAAACATTCATAAGCTCTCCTCTCAGCTTTCTCCTCATCAGCTTGAACAGCCACAAGTCTCTTAGCCTTTCCTCATCAGACAGATGTTCCAGTCTCTTCATCATCCTCACGGTCTCTGTACACTCTCAAGTATAACCCTGTTCCTCTTGAACTGGATTCTGGCTCTGGGGAGACCAGAAATGGACACAATACTCCAGATGTGGTCTCACCAGGACAGTACAGGGAAAGGAGAACCTCCCTTGATCTGCTGGCCACACTCTTTTTAATGAACCTCAGGAGACCTTCTGGCCTTGGCCGGAAGGGCATGTTGCTGCGCCATGGGTGCCATATTGTCCACCAGTACTCCTTCTCCATAGAGCTGCTTTCCAGAGACCAACCCCTCACCTGTAGTGGTGCAGGGTGTTGTTCCACCCCAGGCACAGAATGCTACACTTACCCTTCTAGAACCTCGTTAGCTTCCCCCCTTGCCCAGCTCTCCAGCCTGTCCAGGTCTCACTGAATGAAAAGCACAAAAATTTAAATACTTCAGTTACTTATTAGGAGGAGCATTTGTGACCGTCACATCTCAGATCAAACTGAATGTGTCATGTGGCATTAAGCAAAGTGTGAGTTGTATCTCAAATGATGGCCTAACTCATAAATAGCATAGCCATAAGCCAGTTGATAGCTTACTTAGAACCAAGCAAATCTAATATCCTGCTTAGCTTCAGGGAATGCGATTTTCTGTCTATCCTCCACACTCCTGTAATTGTTTGTTGTAGAGGATGGTGAATCTGCCAGCTGCCATGAGCTCATTCGTTGCCTTAATGCAGTTAATATAGATGAATATGTATTTATTTTAAGGATTCTTTGAAACATCCGCTTCATTTTTAACAGTTTTCTCAACATAATCTTCCCATGGCAGAGAGAATCTGCAGAGAAAATGGCTACAGGCCAAAATATTTATTGAATTACAGACTATTTATCACTGAACTTATTAAAAAAGATCTATAGAGGCTTCGGATTTTTTTGGCCAGTCTTCGGAAAGATATACAGCTAGATATGAAATGTCTCACAAAGTAAACTGCCTCCTAACAAATGGCTTTGCTGAAATTTGCTCAGAAAGATTTAAAGGCAAATGCCAGGAAAAATTATATCATAACCATATCCTGGTTTCTCTGCCATGAGAGAAGCGCAAACACCTATTTCAGAAGCTATGAAGTTATGTGAAAAAGTAAGTTTAAATCCACACTGAGGTATTTGAACTGAGTATGAAATGCTTTCACAATCAAGAAATTACCAACTAACTGTAACTGTCAGTTATCTGCAACACATGAAAACAGAACAGGGAGTCCTTGCTGACTGTGCCAGACTGATACAAAGCTCTGTGGTCATTCAGTGAGACAGGCAGAAGAGCTGGGCAAAGGGAAACTTGATATAGCTTAGCAAGAGCGAACATAGAGTTCTGAGCCTGGGATGGAACAACACCCTGCCACCACTACAGGTGAGGGGTTGGTCTCCAGAAAGCAGCTCTGTGGAGAAGGACCTTTGTGTTCTGGTGGACAAGAAGTTATCCACAGGACAGCAATGCACTTTTGTGTCCAAGAAGATCAATGATCTCCTG
>VWZI01021888.1:15615-26475 GCA_013396835.1 Psilopogon haemacephalus | reverse complement strand
CTTGAGTGACCTGATCTAGTGGGAGGTGTCCCTGCCTGTGGCACAGGGGGGTTGGAAGTGGATGATCTTTGAGGTCTCTTCCAACCTAAACCATTCTATGATTTTATGCCATTAGTCCCATCAGTTGATTTAAGCTGGACTGCTGGGGTTGGGGGGTTAGCAGTAGGAAAGAGGTTAGTGGAATTATTGAAAATCAGCTACACAAGGCAGGGAAAAGGAGCCATGCAAGAGGCAACCACAGCCCAGAGAGGCCTGAAGCAGTCAGACTTATCTATATTTGGGTTACAACTCTTAAAATATTTTTTTTTCTTTCTCAGTAGAGCTCTGAGTGGAGTAGCATTGTCTGTTTTCCTCTCTCAGCCTTTAGCTTAATTACTAATCCAAATCTTCCAATTAGTTCAAACCAGCACATTCTGTCTCCGCAGTAAGAGGCTATTGTCAATCAGCTGTGTCATGCCCCTTAAGTGGAGTGCCACAGGAGTTGCTTTGGCTTTGCCTTCTGAAATACCCCCCGAGTCTCTGGCTGTCACTTGCCCTACCCTGGAACAAAGGGATGCAGGAACTCCTGAGATCGGGGTGGCTGCATCAGGCCTTAAGCACAAGCAACATGGGCCTTTGCTGCTGGCTAAAACCCTGCCCCAGAGAGAGGAAAGACAGCTCTGGCTCTGAGGTGGACGTAGAGTTTGCTTCCTGCTCTGGCTGGAGCTCTTTGCCTGTGCCTGACTGCTGCCCCCTCTCTCCCTCCCCTCCTCACCCCGCTGCCCGCTTGGCCCCCGGCAGGGCGGGATGTATGTCTTCCAGCTCTTTGATTACTATGCTGCCAGTGGCATGTGCCTGCTCTTTGTGGCCATCTTCGAGACTCTTTGCATCGCCTGGGTCTATGGTGAGTATGAATTGGGGCAGGGGGAGGAGGTGTTGCCAGCTCTGGTCTCTCAGGCTCTTTCCAAGCGTTGGCCTGTGGCTCGTCTTGGCAGTTGCTTTGCAGTTCAAAGCAGACCTCTAAAGCCTTGCTTTGGTGCCACTGGCCTGAGGTGGTGGGGGCTTCCTCACAGCAATGCCCTGGAGGGTCTCTTTGGCAGACATCCCCAGTGTGTTCCTAGGTGCCTCTCCTTTTGAGACCTTGACACTGCTCAGGGCTGGTTCAGGTCTTAGCCTGGTGTAGTGGCTTAGCAGTTACCTGCCCCACCCCCCCTCCCTGCCCCTTTGGTATAACCCCAGCTAGGACTCAGAAAGCTGAAAGTTGATAAATGAAGCTTTATATTTAAAGCTTTGCACAATATACAAGCAAATATTTACAATGTATAACAGATATTTACAGATATAGACAGTGAAAAAATAATACAGAAACACCACAGGCCTCCCAGAGACCCAAAATCCCTAAGAGGGGTTTCTAACCACCCCTACCACCTTTCCCTCCTTCCTCAATCTTATCTCACCATCCATTTCATGCAGCAGATAGGCAAAGGTAGATCGGCCACGGGGGTTAGCAGTAGGAAAGAAGTTAGTGGAATTGTTAAGAATCAGCTACAAAAGGCAGAGACAAAGGAACGATGCAAGAAGCAGCCACAGTCCGGAGAGGCCTCGAGCACTCTGACTTATCTATATTTGGGTTGCAACTCTTAAAACAATTTTGTTTTTCTTTCTCAGTAAAATTGTGGGTGAAGTGACATCATCTGTTTTCATTTCTCAGCCTATAGTTTAATTTCTCACTCAAATTCTCCAATTAGTTCAAACCAGCACAGCTTGGGAGATGAGAAGGGACTGATGCAGAACCATTGGTCCATTGTGGGGCGAGTTGAGGGCAGGCTGGCAAGCTCCTCGACAGGGCTGCTGGGTTACTCCATTGTGCTCCGGTGAGCGGTGGCGCCGGAACGCGGCCCTCCTTTGCTGGGGGCAGTGAGGCATCCTGCCCTCCTCCTGCAGGTGCTGAGCGCTTCTACGACAACATTGAGGACATGATCGGCTACCGCCCGTCGCCCCTTGTCAAGTACTGCTGGCTCTTCATCACCCCAGCTGTCTGCACGGTGAGGAGCTGCGGGCAGCAAGCTGGGCACAGCTGCCTGGCGCTGAGACGCCCACACACGTACAGGGCAACCTGGGCATCTGGAGGGGCTTAGGTGGCCTCTACCATGGCAGCCTGTTCTGTGTGCCTGTGGCTTCCAGGCCAGGTGTGGGGGCTAAACAAATCAGTGATGGAAGTGTACATGGGGGAGCGTGGGCTGCAGCAGGAGAAGAGTGGCCAGTAGGTCGAGGGAGGTGATTCTCCCCCTCTACTCTGCCCTGGTGAGACCCCACCTGGAGTACTGCATCCAGTGCTGGAGCCCCTATTACAAGAGGGACGTGGACATGCTGGAGTGTGTTCAGAGAAGGGCCATGAGGATGCTCAGAGGGCTGCAGCACCTCTGCTGTGAGGAGAGACTGAAAGAGTTGGGGCTGTTGAGTCTGGAGAAGAGGAGGCTCCCAGGTGACCTTCTTGTGCCCGTCCAGGATCTAAAGGGGACCTACAGAAAATCTGAGGAGGGACTTTTTAGGGTGTCAGGTAGTGACAGGACCAGGGGGAATGGAGCAAAGCTGGAGGTGGGGAGATTCAGAGTGGATGTGAGGAGGAAGTTTTTCACCATGAGAGTGGTGAGAGCCTGGAATGGGTTGCCCAGGGAGGTGTTTGTGGCCACATCCCTGGAGGTGTTTGCAGCCAGGCTGGCAGAGGCTGTGGGCAGCCTGATGTAGGGTAGGGTGTCCCTGGGCATGGCAGGGGGGTTGGAACTGGCTGATCCTTGTGGTCCCTTCCAACCCTGATTGATTCTATGAAAAACCTCTCTTGTCTAATGGTGCTGATGTTTCTTGCTCTTTTTCTCTTGATCTCTTCCACCTTGCCAGGCAACCTTCCTGTTTTCTCTGATCAAATACACTCCGCTAACCTACAACAAGAAGTACGTGTACCCCTGGTGGGGTGACACCCTGGGCTGGCTGCTGGCCCTGTCCTCCATGGTGTGCATCCCTCTCTGGATCGTCTACAAACTCTCCACCATCAAAGGCTCCCTCAGAGAGGTGAAACTGGTGCTCTGGGGTCAGAGCATGGGCTGTGCTCCTGTGGCCAAGCCCAGCCTTGCAGGGGGACCGTTTGTGTGTTGCAGGTTGATCAGCAGGGAGCCTAGAAGCAATCAGCTGAATTAGTCCATTGCTGTAGCAGACTTGGGTTTTTGAAGTGCTGCCTGGCTGGAGGGCTGCTTCAAGCTGGCTGTTGGCTCCTGCTTCCCTTTGCTTTTTGCTTATGTCTCTTTGCTAGCACCGTTGGGGGAAAAAAAAAAAAAGTTTATTCATTGGAGAGGATAAAGATGATCTGCAGTGCCTCAAGACAGCTTGGGGCTGCCCTTAAGGTCATTGAGAAAAGCTCCATATTCCATGACCATCATGGTCAGTTGAGTTCTCCAGTGTATGCTGAGGCTGTAGGGATGAAGTGGCAGGGTGCATTGGAGTTTCCATCACAGTCTCTGTCCCTTGGGTGTCCCAGACCCACAGCTGACTGCCCTGGCTCTGCCCTGGCAGCATCCCATCTCTGGCCATGGCTCACGGGCACAGGGGGAGGTTTCACAAACAGTGAAACCCAAGATCCCAGCTCTTTTCTGGTTCCTGCAAGTGCTCAAGACTGGGTAGTGACAGCAATGGGCTCCTGGCCCTTGTACCCAGTACAGACAGGAGTGGGCACAACTGCAGGACCATGGCAAGGACCAGGTCCTGCAGGTCCTGCAGGCAAGGACCTGCAGTCCTGTGTGGCTGTGTGAATGATACCCATGACAGGATGCAGAAAGCCCAGGCCACCTGTTGTCCTTGCAGCTGTATTCAATACCTGCCTTTACCTTCCAGAGGCTTCGCCAACTCACCTGCCCACTTGAGGACTTGCCTTGCAGGCCAGGTGTGGGACAGCACCTTCCCTCCACCAGAGCTGGCCTCCTGATGCTGACAGAGCTCGAATCTCATTGCTAGGACTGGTGTCCTTCTCCTGTCCTCCCCCAGGATAGTTTCTGCACGTCAGATAACACCGAGATTCTTTACCTGGCAAGGGGAGAAGGAGTTCTGGGCTGAGCTCCCTTCTTTGGAGGGACTGAGGAAGAGGCTTCTGTGGAGATGGTCTGCATGGAGTTAGCAATGCACCTTAACCCTCTCTCTGGAGAGGGCTCTGAAGTGGACGATCAATCACCAGTACTCCTGAGTACCCCCAGCCTTCTGGTGGGCAGAAAGGAAGGACTGATCCCGGAGCAGAGAGTCTCAGAGATATCTCCAGTATGAACTTTGGGAGCTTCTCCACTCATTCCATTAAATCCTTGGTGTTTTCCCCTCTAGACCTGCTCTGTCTCAAGTTTGTCTCCCCACTGTCCCTTGCTCACAGTGTGTTAGATGAGATGTGGTGTGTTAGTGGAGCTGTGCTGGGCAGTCAGGTCTGGCGCTCAGCTTGCACTGACACATGGGCACGGGAGCGTGGCTGGAGGAGGGGAAGCTTGGTTACATTAGAGAAAGAGGCACTGCTGGGCAGTGAGTGGCTGGACAGCAGCCCTGAGGAGAAGGACTTGAGGGTGCTGGTGGAGGAGAAGTTCAACATGAGCCAGTAGTGTGCACTTGCAGCACAGAAAGCCAGGTAGAGCATCAGGAGAAGTGTGGCCAGCAGGTGGAGGGAGGTGATTCTCCCCCTCTACTCTGCCCTGGTGAGACCCCACCTGGAGTACTGCATCCAGTTCTGGAGCCTCTGGGACAAGAGGGATGTGGACATGCTGGAGTGTGTCCAGAGAAGGGCCACAAGGATGATCAGCTCCCTCAGGTTCTTCTCATAACAGAGATGTTCCATACCCTTCATCCTCTCTGTGGCTCTGTGCAGGGCCACAAGGATGCTCAGAGGGCTGCAGCACCTCTGCTGTGAGGAGAGACTGAAAGAGTTGGGGCTGTACNGGAATGGAGCAAAGCTGAAGGTGGGGAGATTCAGAGTGGATGTGAGGAGGAAGTTTTTCACCATGAGAGTGGTGAGAGCCTGGAATGGGTTGCCCAGGGAGGTGTTTGGGGCCAGATCCCTGGAGGTGTTTGCAGCCAGGCTGGCAGAGGCTGTGGGCAGCCTGATGTAGGGTAGGGTGTCCCTGGGCATGGCAGGGGGGTTGGAACTGGATGATCCTTGTGGTCCCTTCCAACCTTGACTGATTCTATGATTGTATGATTCTATGCTATTTCAAGGGCTCCTGTGAGTGGTGGCTCTGGGGTACCTGGAGTGCAGTGTCACCTTCTGCTGCAGCCATTGTCAGGCCCCAGCTAGAAAAATCATCTGACTATAGAAAGTCACTGGGGAATTCCACTATAGAGATTTCTTTGGGTCTGAGAGAACCTTTCAAGATTTGGTGAAGGACTGCAAATGAAGGATCTTGGGAAACTCTCCCTTGTCTCTGCTGTTCCATCTCACTTTGTTTGTGTGTGTGTGTGTGTGCTGACTGCCTTCCAGCTGCTCTAGAAGCAGTCCTTTTGGTTTACCTGTGTGAAGAATGAGGGCTGTGTGCTTCAAGCGAGATCTGCCTCATGTCAACAAAGATCAGGCTGTCTGGATTGAACGAAAAACAACTGAATGTAAGACCCTGCGTTCAGCTCCAGCATGTGAGGAGGGCAGCCAGGGGGGACACCACTCCAGGAAGCTGGATGGTTCCCAGGAGAATCATGGAATCAGCCAGGGTTGGAAGGGACCACAAGGATCAGCCAGTTCCAACCCCCCTGCCATGCCCAGGGACACCCTACCCTAGATCAGGCTGCCCACAGCCTCTGCCAGCCTGGCTGCAAACACCTCCAGGGATCTGGCCCCAAACACCTCCCTGGGCAACCCATTCCAGGCTCTCACCACTCTCATGGTGAAAAACTTCCTCCTCACATCCACTCTGAATCTCCCCACCTTCAGCTTTGCTCCATTCCCCCTACTCCTGTCACTCCCTGACACCCTAAAAAGTCCCTCCCCAGCTTTTCTGCAGGCCCACTTCAGATACCCAATAAGGCCACAAGAAGGTCACCTGGGAGCCTCCTCTTCTCCAGACTCAACAGCCCCAACTCTTTCAGTCTGTCCTCACAGTAGAGGTGCTGCAGCCCTCTGAGCATCCTCATGGCCCTTCTCTGGACACACTCCAGCATCTCCACATCCCTCTTGTCCCAGGGGCTCCAGAACTGGATGCAGTACTCCAGGTGGGGTCTCACCAGGGCAGAGTAGAGGGGGAGAATCACCTCCCTGGCCCTGCTGGCCACACTTCTGCTGCAGCCCAGGCTCTGCTTGGCTTTCTGGGCTGCAAGTGCACACTGCTGCCTCATCTTGAGCTTCTCCTCCACCAGCACTCCCGAGTCCCTCTCCGCAGTAACTGAGGAGGCTGTGGCCCGGGCAGATCTGAGCCGGTGGCCAGAGGCACTGGGCTTGCTGAGCGCCACAAGGGCAGCAGCGGGCAGCAGGCTGCGGGCGGTGTCGCGGCGCTGGCGGCAGCGGAGGATGCAGCTCAGCGCAACCCACGGCGCCAGCCGCCAGGTGGCGCCAGCAGCTCACCCAGCGCCACCGCGCAGCGCAGCGCCCAGCACCGGGTCAGGGCCCCCTGCTCCACACCTCCCCGGCTTCAGGAGCTCTGACAGCTCTTCAGGTCGGAGGCAGCCTGCTCAGCGGCTGGGAAGGGATTTTCTCCTGCCTCGCCATAACCTGTGCGTTTCCTGCCTCTCGCTGTTGCCCGTTGACATTTTCTCTGCAGATTGTTCCATCCTACAGGCGGTGGTGACCCTGGTTGTGATGAACACTGCTTTTGGTCTCGGGGGTTCTGGTGCTGGTCTCTGCAGCCTGCTCCAGCCTACAGGCTTTGGTGACCTTGGTTGTGACAAACACTGCTTTTGGTCGCGGGAGTCCTAAAAGGAGGTTGTAGTGGGGCTGGTACTGGTCTCTTCTCCCGAATTGCTAATGATAAGACAAGAGGTAATGGCCTCAGGTTGTGTTAGGGGAGGTTTAGATTGGATGTTGGGAGGAAGTTCTTTTCTGAGCAGGTGGTCAGGCATTGGAAGGGGCTGCCCAGGGAGGTGCTGGAGTCACCATCCCTGGAGGGGTTTAAAAAAAAAAAAAGAGTGAATGTGGCACTTGAGGCTGTGGTCTAGTGATGAAGGATGCTGGGCTGAAGGTTGGACTGGCTGATCCTGGTGGTCCTTTCCAACCATAGCAATTCACAGTGATTAGCTGTTGTGCTGAGGGATTTGGTTCAGTCAGGGACTTGCCAGTGTGAAACTAAGGATTGGACTCGATGATCTTGAAGGTCTTTTCCAATCTAAGAAATTCTGTGACTCTGGAACATGTAAGCAATGGCAAGATGTTCAGCTGGGTTTTATTGGGCTCGGTTTTCCCTGTTTTACTGTTCTTGGAGCCTGGTGATCTGAGCTGAGACACAGGCTGATGATGTAAAGGGGGTGAGGAGCTTTTTAAAAATATGTGGTGGTTTAGAAGTTACCTGCCCCCTCACCTTTTGAAATAAACCCTGGCTAGGACTCAGAACACTGGAAGCTGATAAATGAAGCTTTATATTTACAGCAATGCACAATATAGAAGCAAATATTTACAAGGTATAACAGATATTTACAGATATATACAGTGAAAAGGTAATACAGAAACACCACAGCCCTCCTGGAGACCAAAATCCCCAAGAAGGGTAACCAACCACCACTACCACCTTTCCCTCCTTCCCCAATCTTATCTCACCACCTGTTGGTGCTGCAGATAAGCTGAGGTAGATGGGCCAGGGGGGTTAGTAGTAGGAAAGAAGTTAGTGGAATTATTAAGAATCAGCTACAAAAGACAGAGACAAAGGAACCATGCAAGGAGCAGCCACTGCCCAGAGCGGCCTGAAACTGTCTGACTATCTATTTTTGGGTTACAGTTCTTAAAACAATTTTTTTTCTTTCTCAGTAAAGCTCTGGGTGAAGTGCCATCCTGTGTTTTCCTCTCTCAGCCAGTAGTTCACTTTCTCACTTGAATTCTCCAATTAGTTCAAACCATCAAACTTGTGAAACTCTGCTGAGCATGCAGTACTGAGTGGGAAGGCTTCTGAGAGTGCAGACAGGTTTAACCTCCAGTGTGGACTTCTCAGGCCTCACTGCTTCTATTCTGCTGTGCCTATGGAAACCTCATCTGACTTCCAGTCTACGTTCCCCTTTCCCCAGCCCATTTTCCACAAGGACTTGAAAGATGACAGGTTTCTTTTCTAGGCTACACGTGCAGCCATGGATGAAGCCTCTGTGGTCAGCCCTGCACCTCCCCTGTCCGAAGCTGAGCCACTAAGTTTCTGTGCATATCCCCGCCCCCTGCTTCTGGAAGGTATTGGTGATGCTGAAGGCATACAACGGGGGGAGTGGGAGATCTGAACTGGCTGTCACCTTTCTTTGTGGGTGGCTTCAGAATCTCAGACCTCCAGATTCTCCTGATGCCACAGTGCTTCATGGTGCTCGAGTGTCAGCTGAGGGTATGGAATATCTTGGAAATCTAGGGAAAGCCCTTTTGGAAGAGACCCACAGGGTGATGGAGACTGAGCCAACCCAGCTGCCATGCCACTTGAATGTAATATTGGCTGAGGGAAATGAATATGTGGAGTTCAGCACAGAAAGCTGCTTTCTTTTTTTTTTTTTCCTTTTGGCTTTTTATGTGAATCATAGAACTATAGAATCAGCGAGGATTGGAAGGGACCACAAGGATCATCCAGTTCCAACCCCCCTGCCATGCCCAGAGACACCCTACACTAGACCATATTAGAAGGTCCAGCAACAAATACTTTAATTCATGCAATTGTAACCTTAAGTAGAATTCTGCCTCGAGTGTGAGCTGAGGGTAGGAAATATCTTGAAAATGTAGGGAAAGCCCTTTTGGAAGAGACCCACAGGATGATGGAGACTGCTGGAAGGTCCAGCAGCAAATACTTTAATCCATGTAATTGTAACCTTAAATAGAATTCTACCTTCATTTTTCAGTAATGCCTAGAAGAGGTTTGGCCCACTGGGAAGACACTTTAAACCTAATAGAAAAGAGCAGTTGCCCACAACTACCTTCAGACTACCTTCAAAAATCCTTGGCCACGAGGAGGCTCAGAGGACTGCAGCACCTCTGCTATGAGGACAGACTGAAAGAGTTGGGGCTGTTGAGTCTGGAGAAGAGGAGGCTCCCAGGTGACCTTCTTGTGGCCTTCCAGGATCTGAAGAGGGCCTACAGAAAAGCTGGAGAGGGACTTTTTAGGGTGTCAGGGAGTGACAGGAATAGGGGTAATGGAGCAAAGCTGGAGGTAGGGAGACTCAGACTGGATGTGAGGAGGAAGTTGTTGAGCATGAGAGTGGTGAGAGCCTGGAATGGGTTGCCCAGGGAGGTGTTTGGGGCCACATCCCTGGAGGTGTTTGCAGCCAGGCTGGCAGAGGCTGTGGGCAGCCTGATGTAGGGTAGGGTGTCCCTGGGCCTGTTAGGGGGGTTGGAACTGGCTGATCCTTGTGGTCCCTTCTAACCCTGACTGATTCTAGGATTCTGTGTCTGATGCAGAAGTCTGCTCAGCTGCATGTGGGCAGAGTGCGAACCTGCTGTAAGGCTTGTGACCTGCCCTGGTTCAAAATAGCCTGGTGTCCAGTGAATTGGGCATGTGATTTATTGATCTGGTTTTATATATAAGAGCCAGGAAACCTCTCAAGCTTGTCTTTTTACATGACCTAATTGCTGTGAACGTTTGGATGAGTTAGCTCAGATATGCAAAAAAAAAAAAAAAAAAGCCTGGAGGTGTTTGCTAAATTGATGTCTTGGTTTTGAACTCATCCACCAGCACCCTCAAGTTTCTCTCTGCAGGGCTGCTTTCCAGCCTGGAATTGTGCCTGGGCAGTGACAGGCTGGAGAATAGTCCTGCAGAGAGATTTGGGGGTGCTGATGGAGGAGAAGTTCAACATGAGGTAGCAGTGTGCACTTGCAGCACAGAAAGCCAACCAGAGGCTGGGCTGCATCAGGAGAAGTGTGGCCAGCAGGGCCAGGGAGGTGATTCTCCCCCTCTGCTGTTCTCTGCTGAGATCCCACCTGGAGTACTGCATCCAGTTCTGGAGCCTCTGGGACAAGAGAGATGTGGACATGCTGGAGGTATCCAGAGAAGGGTCAAGAGGATGCTCAGAGGGCTGCAGCACCTCTGCTGTGAGGACAGACTGAAAGAGTCGGGGCTGTTGAGTCTGGAGAAGAGGAGGCTCCCAGGTGACCTTCTTGTGGCCTTATTGAGTATCTGAAGTGGGCCTGCAAAAAGGCTGGGGAGGGACATTTGAGGCTATCAGGGAGTGCCAGGAGTAGGGGGAATGGAGCAAAGCTGGAGTTGGGGAGATTCAGAGTGGATGTGAGGAGGAAGTTGTTGAGCATGAGAGTGGTGAGAGCCTGGAATGGGTTGCCCAGGGAGGTGTTTGTGGCCAGATCCCTGGAGGTGTTTGCAGCCAGGCTGGCAGAGGCTGTGGGCAGCCTGATGTAGGGTAGGGTGTCCCTGGGCATGGCAGGGAGGTTGGAACTGGATGATCCTTGTGGTCCCTTCCAACCCTGACTGATTTTATGAGTCTGTGATTCTATCCTCTGCTGTGATCTGATTCTCTGACTTGTGGCACCCGTGGAAGTTTATTTTGAGACATTCCAAACAGCCTCTATAGAGTGTGCAGGCATGGAAACCTCCTGCTTCCCCATCAAGGTTTAGTCAGCTCCCAACTTTGTCATTGGGGGGGGTTGGGGGATGCTCCTCCAGTGAGCTGTAACACAGGTTCAACAGATCAAAGTAGGGGCTGGATGCACAGAATAATAGAATCAGTCAGGGATGGAAGGGACCACAAGGATCA
>VWZI01021888.1:0-15378 GCA_013396835.1 Psilopogon haemacephalus | reverse complement strand
CCAGCCAGTCCCTGCCCAGACTGGATTTGTGCTTGAGTAGTGACTGGCTGGAGAGTAGCCCTGCAGAGAGAGACTTGGGGGTGCTGGTGGATGAGATCAAAACCAAGACATAGAATCATAGAATGGTTTAATTGGAAGAGACCTTAAAGATCATTCAGTTCCAACCCCCCGCCATAGGCAGGGACACATCAATTTAGCAAACACCTCTGGGATTTTCTTTTTTTTTTTGCATATCTGAGGTAACTCATCCAAAGCTTCACAGCAATTAGGTTATGCAAACTCTCCAGCATGTCCACATCCCTCTTGTAAGAGGGGCTCCAGAACTGGACGCAGTACTCTAAGTTCTGTGGAGTGGTTTGGCTGCACAGGTCAGTAGGAATTTGGCAGGCATGTAGCAGACAAAGCAAAATGAAAATCAGTGATAGTATGAAACATAGCCTCATGAAAGGAAAACAAATAAATCACCCAAGCTGAACAGTCTGGAGGAAAATGGCCTCACCGGAATGCCTGCTGCTGGTGTGGGAAAGGTGCAGCAGGGCTCAGGCAAGTGAAATGAAAGCTGCCAAAGCAAAGGCACCTTTAGTGAGCCACACAGGCACTGTAAAAGGAAATATTTTGGTGTTGTCTCTCCCTGCTGACAGAGCTCTCTGAGCTGTCTTTGCACTTGGAGTGTGTGGCAGTGGCATGGAAGGGTGTGCAGGAGCCTAGGACTGACCTTCCCCTTCCAACTGCTCACTTCCTTCTGTTCTGAGTGCCTTAACGATGCTTCTGAGCCTGGAGCTTGGCTGCCAAGGCAGGTTTAGAGTAGTGGTTCCTGGAGATGGAAACTGTTTGTTCTGCACCTTTTCAGGATGATTTTCAGGGATGCCACTAAAGTGCTGGAGGCCCAGAGCCATGGGGAGGAGCAGCAGCCAGCCCAGACCACTCGGCAGGGGCTTAGAGGTCCTGGAGTCACTCCACTGAATGCTGCAGCTGATCTTTAGAAACTTTGGGCCCTCCACCCTGCCTGCCCCCAGCTGCTGTCTCTTCTTGCTTTCCTGTCAGGGCCGTGGTTCAAGGTCTGGAAAGGTGCATGTCGTAAGGGAGCTGGGCAGAAAGTTCTACCCGAGGTACCTCCCTTCCTGCCATCCCACCCATCCACACGTGGACTGGGTGACAATTTGGTGGAAAGAGCTGGCCGAGGGGGAGGGACAAGAGGAGGAGGAGGAGAGAGAGGAGCCTTTGCCTTAACTCTTGCTGTATCTTTTTGGCACTTGGTGGATTCCCTGCCTGGACTCCAGTGGGACAGGACGGGACAGGACAGGCTTGCCGGGGGGGATAGCTGTGCTGAGTTCAGGTGAGTTGAGTGCTTGCCTCTTGAGCAGCCCTGGCTGCTGTGTGTGTCCTGCTGGCTGTGCCACTGTCTTTCTTTGGTCCTTCTGTGGCCAACTGCTGCTTGCCAGCTGTCTGCTCTGCTTTGGGGAGTGGGCCGGCAAATCTTCGAGGAGAAAAGATTCCTCAAGCAGTGGAAAAGAGAGATGGAGGATGGGGGATAATTCACTTGAATCAACCCAGGGAAGAGTTTGGGGTTTTTTCTGTCAATGGTTCTGATGCTGGAGGTGTCCAGACAAGGGCCACGAGGATGCTCAGAGGGCTGCAGCAGCTCTGCTGTGAGCACAGACTGAAAGAGTTGGGGCTGTTGAGTCTGGAGAAGAGGAGGCTCCCAGGTGACCTTCTTGTGGCCTTCCAGGATCTGAAGGGGGCCTACAAAAATCTGAGGAGGGATTTTTTAGGCTACCAGGGAGTGTCAGGAGTAGGGGGAATGGAGCAAACCTGGAGGTGGGGAGATTCAGATTGGATGTGAGGAGGAAGTTGTTGAACATGAGAGTGGTGAGAGGCTGGAATGGGTTGCCCAGGGAGGTGTTTGGTGCCAGATCCCTGGAGGTGTTTGCAGCCAGGCTGGCAGAGGCTGTGGGCAGCCTGATGTAGGGTAGGGTGTCCCTGGGCATGGCACGGGGGTTGAAACTAGATAATCCTCGTGGTCCCTTCCAACCCTGAGTGATTCTATGATAGAAGACAAGCAGTGATGCTGCTGAGGAGCTGCTGGGAAGCTGCAGAGCAAAGGATTGCCTGAAGAAGGGTAATTGGTACCAAAGGTTGCAGCAGCAGAAATAAAAGGACTCAGCAGAAAGATTGAGAAGAGAGATGAGAGTGGGCCAGGCAGAGATGAAGGGCAGTGGTGCCTAGGAGGAAAGATGCTAGGAGTGAGCTAGACTGCAGGCATTGCAGCTCCTGCAAACACAAGGCCGTGACTCCCTTGCCACCTCTGCTGTCTTGCAGAGGCTCTGGCATGTTGACTTGGAGGTGCTGGGGCTCTAAAAGCTGTGCCTGGGACTGTACTCCTTGCTCATCTTGCCTTGGGTCTTCACCAAATTTGTTGCCCTGCAAGGGTGAGGCAGGGAGGCAGCACAGCCTGCGCATGAGGAAGCTCTGGGGATCTGGGAGCAGTTTTGTGGAGGAAGCCCAGCAGAATACATGAGGCTTTCATAACACCTGACCTGCTTCTGCTTGAATCAACAGTGCTCTTAAAGTAATCACTGCTGCTCAGGACTTTCATCCAAAGCCACTGGACATGCCATTGCCCCAGTTTTTCCACCTTGACAGCTGCTGATATGAAAGGCTGAACCTTGGACCTGACCTTTGCAGCTCTGCAGTAGCCCAGCTTTGCTGGATTCATGGAGGCAGATGTGCCACAGGATGTGCCAGCCTAGTGAGCCCTGCATTATATCTTTACCTGCCCCTGCCCCTGCAGGAAAGTTCATAGAATCATAGAATTAGTCAGGGTTGGAAGGGACCACAAGGATCAGCCAGTCCCAACCCCCCTGCCATGCTCAGGGACACCCTACTCTACATCAGGCTGCCCACAGCCTCTGCCAGCCTGGCTGCAAACACCTCCAGGGATGTGGTCCCAAACACCTCCCTGGGCAACCCATTCCAGCCTCTCACCACTCTCATGGTGAAAAACTTCTTCCTAACCTCCAGTCTGAATCTCCCCACCTCCAGCTTTGCTCCATTCCCCCCAGTCCTGTCACTACCTGACACCCTAAAAAGTCCTTCCCCAGCTTTTTTGTAGCCCCCTTCAGATACTGGAAGGCCACATGAAGGTCGCCTGGGAGCCTCCTCTTCTCCAGACTGAATCATAGAGACTTCCTTCTCACATCCAAACTTCCTCTTCAAATCCAACCTTCCCTGACCCCTCGTCCCACAGCCTGAGGCTGGCTGGGGTCAGCAGCCCCAAGCTGGAGTGCTAGGGTCTGTCAGCCTCCTTCCTTTCACCTGTCCTGCCCAGGACTGCCAGATGTGTCTTGCTCCATGTCTTTGCTGCCCTGCTGAGGTAGCAGCCCTGTGAGCACCCAGCACCTTCCCGTGGACTCTGCCCTGGTGCCTGTGGCCACTTCTGGGCTGCAGAGCAGGTCGCTGCCCCACGTTGCCCTTGCCATGGCTGTTTGCAGAGGGGTCCTGGAGCAAGGTGGGGTCAACCCCGCTGTGCCATTCACCTGCTCTGCTCCAGTGACAGGAGCCCTGCTGTCCCCACACTTTGGCTGGGCACCAGGAGCTCTGAGAAAACCTGACGCATCTCTGAAACTTTAGCCAGGCACCTCTGAGTCCCCTCCTGAGCTGGAAGTGTGTGCTGTGAAGAGTAGAGGATATGAACCTCTGGGTCCCCTCCTGAGCTAGAAGAGTAGAGGATATGAGCCTCTGAGTCCCCTCCTGAGCTGGAAGAGTAGAGGATATGAGCCTCTGAGTCCCCTCCTGAGCTGGAAGTGTGTGCTGTGAGGGATGACTCTCTAATCCTTGCCGCTTGTATCGTGGACACAGGTGCCATTAATAAACTCACAGCTGGTTCTCATCTCACTTCTTGCTGGTGCTAGTAAGCAGCCAACACACTGACCACAGAAGCATTGCTCTTTCTTTATGTTGAAGGAAATGCAGGCAGGGTCTGGTCTTCATTGCAGCCTCCTGTGCCCCATGAACCTCGCCAGGCAGAGGCTGAATGTCTCGCAGCCCACACAACCTGGAAGTTAGAAGGTGTAAAGAAGCCAACTGGTTTCAATGGCTTGAAGTGAAAAGCATTTAAATTTTGGCTCCTGTCCCAGACTTAGAATCATAGAATCAGTCAGGGTTGGAAGGGACCACAAGGATCATCTTTTGATCAGCTTTTCTCTCGCTGCACCTTCCCTTGCCTTTCTCCTCCATGCAGCCAGAGTGAGCCATTCTCCAGCAGCATTTGGATTTGGAAGCAGCCACAGATGAAGCAACCATCCCATCCTCTTTCATCTAGCTGCTCTTAGTATGTCTGGATGGCACTTGGCAGGGCTGATGTTTTCCTGTGCACCTTGCAGATGTGACCTATTCCAGCAGCAGCCCCCCACAAATGCACTGATCTAAGCAGGTTTGTTCCTTAAGCTGTCTGCTTAAGGCACTGCTTAAGACCTAAGTCTTGGCACTGCTGTTCCTCACCGAGTCCTGATTTTCTGTCTCCTGGCACTGAAATGCAAGGAAGGATTTCAGCTGCCAGCTAATTGCTGGCTCACATTGTGCAACCAGAGAATTTTCTGGGTCCCCCTGCTCCTCTTTCTGTAAGCAAGCCCAACTAAGTTGCTCTCTGATTTTGCTTTCTGATTCATAGAATCATAGAATGGTTTAGGTTGGAAGGGACCTCAAAGCTCATCCAGTCCCAACCCCCCTGTGCCATAGGCAGGGACACCTCCCACTAGATCAGGATGCTCAAGACCTCATCCAGCCTGGCCTTGAACACCTCCAGGGAGGGAGCAGCCACAACCTCCCTGGGCAACCTGTTCTAGTGTCTTGCCTCCCCACCTTAAATTGCAGTTTATGGCTGCTGCTCCTTTGAAAATGAAGCCAAGAGACATTAATGCAGTGCAGCTGCCTTCTGCAGCACCTACCAGCATCTGAGTGCTTTAAAGCTCTGCTTCCTCTGAGAAGTGCTATCAACTGCTTCTTAATGACACCGGTGGTCACCTTTTGCTCTGCTTCACTGCTCCTTCTTCAGATTGGCCTCTTCTCATTTGCCTTCAGCTAAAACAGCAGAAGAGGTCAAATGGGGGATGGGATAGGATGGGANCAGGATAGCATAGGATAGGACAACTGAACAACTTCCTCCTCACCTCCAATCTGAATTTCCCCACCTCCAGCTTTGCTCCATTCCCCCTAGTCCTGTCACTACCTGAAAGGCTAAAAAGTCCCTCCCCAGCTTTTCTGTAGGCCCCCTTCAGATACTGGAAGGCCACAAGAAGGTCACTTGGGAGCCTCCTCTTCTCCAAACTGAACAGCTCCGACTCTTTCAGTCTGTCCTCATGGGAGAGGTGCTATGACATACTGAGGGGGTCATGTGTCCAAATGCTACTCCAGGCCTGCTAGAAGACACCTCCTCAAAGTGCTACGGTTTGGAAATACAGCAGAGCACCACGAGCACAGAGACTGGTGAGGACAGAGGCAGCTGAGGAGGGAAGGTGGTAGTGGTGGCTGGGTGGGTCCAGGAGTAGAGGTAGACTATGGACTGTGTCAGACAGCATCTCAACAGTTGGAAACAAAATTTATGGCAGAGGTTTTAAAAAGGAAAAAAAGAAAAAAAGGCTGAGAGCAAAGGATTGGGAAGAGCTTTCTGCAAACTTTGATGGAACAGCAATCAAAATGCAAGCAGACAGCCTGCAGTTTAAGAAAGACAGGTATCTACTGGAGAAGGGCCAGTGGAGGGCTACCAGGATGATTAGGGGACTGAAGCACTGCCTTATGAGGAGAGTCTACAAGACCAGGGGCTACTTAGTCTGGAGAAGAGGAGACTCAGAGGGGACCCAATAAATGTTTATAAATATCTGAGGGCTGGGGGTCAGGAGGTAGGGGGCAGGCTCTGCTCACTTGCTCCCTGGGATAGGCCAAGGAGCAATGGATGGAAGCTGCAGCACAGGAGGTTCCAGCTCAACACAAGGGGAAACTTCTTTACTGTATAAGTTCCAGAGCACTGGAATGGGCTGCCCAGAGAGGTTGTGGAGTCTCCTTCTCTGGAGCCTTTCCAGGCCTGTCTGGATGCATTCCTCTGTGCCCTGAGCTAGATTGTCTGGTCCTGCTCTGGCAGAGGGTTTGGAGTCGAAGATCTCTTGGAGTCCCTTCAAACCCCTGGCATCCTGTGATCCTGTGTTGATCTGGGAAGGATGAGGAAAGAAGGCTGTGGAGAGTTAGATCAGTGGCCTTTTCCGTGTCCCTTCAGTACAGACTTTGTGACTCACAGACAGAGCCTAGGGAAAATGCTTCATACTGGTACTGACAAAGCCATTTTCCAGAGGATGAGGGAGTCTCATGGTGATAGCAGGAACCTTTCTGTTGCGGCTAGCCCATTGCCCCTCCTCCTTCCACCTGTGTGTCTTGCAGCAGCTCCTGACGTCACATACTCTCTTTTTCCTCAGTCCCACGGAGCCATGACAGGAGCTGTGGCTAAGGAAGGGGAGCCCAATGGGACCACTGCAGCTCCTGAGGAGATAGAAAAGGAGGACATGGAAGAGAGAGGCCAGTGGAGTAGCAAAATGGAGTTTGTGCTGTCTGTGGCTGGGGAGATCATTGGTCTGGGTAACGTGTGGAGGTTCCCCTATCTCTGCTACAAGAATGGTGGTGGTAAGTTCACAGCACGAATGAGTTTTCCCAGGTCTGGAGGCATGACAAGCACGTG
This sequence comes from Psilopogon haemacephalus, assembly GCA_013396835.1. Classification (NCBI taxonomy): domain Eukaryota; kingdom Metazoa; phylum Chordata; class Aves; order Piciformes; family Megalaimidae; genus Psilopogon; species Psilopogon haemacephalus. The sequence goes on along the minus strand of VWZI01021888.1, from coordinate 8,654 downwards.
GGCCCATTTCTCCTAGAGCTCACGTGCTCCCATATGCACTGTCTTACTCTCTCCTTCTGTCAAAACCAAGAGGCATTGAAAACCAAGGGGTGAATCCAGCTGCCCAGTAGCTCATAACAGCTCTCTCAGCTTTGGAGGCCAAGTTGACCTTTAGGACCTCTTCAAGGCTGTCTTTAAGGACATACTGAGAAACAGGTGGTCTTCCAAAACCATTGAATGCTGAATGTGGTCAGAAAGCCATTGACTTAGTTGGGGCAATTAATGAGACAGGAAATATAAAATATTTTATTTCCACCCACAACCTGTGTCCAAACCAAGTAAATTTGGGTTCTAATTTGGTCGGGAAAAACTTCACAAGGATGTTTATGGGCAATGTGGTGGTTTAGCAGTTCCCTGCCCCCCCCTCCCTTTGAAATAACCCAGGCTAGGACTCAGAACAGCTGGAATTTGATAAATGAAGCTTTATATTTACAGCTTTGCATAATATACAAGCAGATATTTACAACGTATAACAGATACTTACAGATATAGACAGTGAAAAGGTCATACAGAAACACCACAGCCCTCCCAGAGACCAAAATCCCTAAGAGGGGTTTCTAACCACCCCTACCACCTTCCCCCCTTCCCCAATCTTATCTCACCACCTGTTAATGCAGCAGATGGGTGAAGGTAGATGGGCCAGGGGGGTTAGCAGTAGGAAAAGATGTTAGTGGAATTATTGAGAATCAGCTACAAAAGGCAGGGAAAAGGAGCCGTGCAAGGAGCCAGCCACAGCCCAGAGAAGTCTGAAGCAGTCTGACTTCTCTATATTTGGGTTACAACTCTTAAAACAAATTTTCTTTCTCATAAAGCTATGAGTGAAGTGACATCATCTGTTTTCATTTCCCAGCCTATAGTCTAATTTCTCATTCAAATCCTCCAATTAGTTCAAACCAGCACACAGGACAAATGTGGTTGTGTGAAATGAAGACTTCTTTTGCTTGGCCTCACTCCTCCTCAAAGCTGGGAAGAGGTCAGGAGAGTGAAGCAGGGAGAATAACTCCAGCATCGTCTGCTTTTCTCTCTTTGCCTGACTACTCTTTACCACTAGGTTTTGGCCAAGAGAGAGTCATGGAATTGACCAGATTGGAAGACCTTTAAGATCATCCAATCCAACCTAGCACCCAACACCTTCTAATTAACTAACCCATGGCACTAAGTGCCTCATCCAGCCCCCTTTTAAACACCTCCACCACCTCCCCGGGCAGCTCATTCCCATGCCAATCATTCTTGCTGGGAAGAACTTCTGCCTAACATCCAGCCTGAACCTGCTCAGGCACAGCTTTAGGCTGTGCCCTCTTGTTTTGTCCCCGGGTGCCTGGCAGAAGAGACCAACCCCACCTGGCTATGACCTCCCTTTAGATAGTTGTAGACAGCAATGAGGTCTGCCCTGAGCCTCCTCTTCTCCAGGCTGCACACCCCCAGCTCCCTCAGCCTCTCCTCACAGGGCTGTGCTCCAGGCCCCTCACCAGCTTCGTTGCCCTTCTCTGGACATTTTCAAGCACCTCAACATCTTTCTTAAATTGAGGGGCACGGAAATGGACACAGGACTCAAGGCGTGGCCTAACCAGTGCAGGGGTAGAAGGACTTCCCTGGTCCTACTGGCCAAACTATTCCTGATCCAGGCCAGGATGCCATTGGCCTTCTTGTCCACCTGGGCACACTGCTGGCTCATGTTCAGCTGCGGAAGTCCTGCAGGAGCAGAAGGCAGCCCACACTTGTGCTGTGTTTTCTGAGAACTGGTGGTGGTGTAATCCATGCTTTTGTATTGGCTTGGGTTTGTTTTGGTTTTTTGGAGTTTGTTTTGTGTTGTTTTCTTTTTTCTTTTTCTTAGCAGAGGTTTGCACAGTTAATTCAGCAAAATGTTTGTGTTTATCTTGCCTGTTTCAGCTGTGGCCCCAGGTACCTCTCCAGGGGTGGTGAGGAATAAGGTTTTAAAAGATGCCTTTGAACCTTTCTGCAGGAGCTTTCCTCATCCCGTACCTCATCTTCCTCTTCACCTGTGGGATCCCCTTGTTCTTCCTGGAGACGGCGCTGGGGCAGTACACCAGCCAGGGAGGGGTCACTGCCTGGAGGAAGATCTGTCCCATCTTTGAAGGTCAGTCAAGTTACAGAGTTCCTGGCAGTACTTTCTGCCAGTTAGTGACTCTGAGCCTCTGTGGGAAATGCTGTTCTGCTTTCTCTTTCTCCTTATTCTCCCTCTCTTCCTCTCTCTCCCAGCCCTGTCATCCCTCCTGGAGACTACTGTTTGTGTGGGTACAATGCACACCCATGGGTGACTGGGCCAACCTCAGGAGGTTCAACAAGGCCAAGTACAAGGTCCTGTGTCTGGGTTGAGGCAATCCCAGGCACAAATCCAGGCTGGGCAGTGACTGGCTGGAGAGCAGCCCTGAGGAGAGGGACTTGGGGGGTGCTGTGATTCTGTGGTTTCTTTTCTTTCAAGGCCAGAGCTGGCTCTTCTGTGGCACACTGCAAGGCAGTGACATGGCAGAGGTCAGACTAGAGTATTCCAGCAGTGAAAGGTGTTCTCTCTGCTCTACTACAGAACTCTCTGCAGATATCAGTAACACTTCCTGTCTGAATGCAATGTTCAAATATCCTTTGTCTTTCCATCATGTAAAGAGTTAAGCCTACCTGGAGCCTTATCCTGACTCCTCCCTGGTGGTGGTCTGACCTGCCCCCAGGTGTCATGTTTAGCCCCCTCCCACTGCCTGCCAAGGACCGTTATAAAAGAGGGGTACATCTTGTCTTCTCTCTCTGGTCCTCCTTGCCTGACCAACTCCTCACTGCGCTGCTGCTGGATCACCACGTGGTCTCCAGCAAACACGTGGAGGAACACCACCATCTTCCCTTTGGAACTCTTATCTAACTGCATTTCACCATCAAAATCCTGCATCCTGCTTCATCCACCATCAAATCATCCATCCCAGTGTTTGGACTCAACTCCCATTCCACGGGTTGTATTCTGCTATTGTGTGTTTTGTTCCTTTTCCCCCCTTTATCCTCTAATACCTCTCATTTTCCCTACCCTGTTGTACTGGGTTTAAGCCAGCTACCCCTGAGCCCAAAAGCCCAACAAATACTCAGTTCGATTTGGAAGTAAAGAAAGTATAAAACTTTAACAATAAATAGGGTTTTTTTGGTTTTTGTTTTTTTTTTAAACAGGAGGTGGGAGAAAAGGGGAACCAGAATGTAGGGTATGGGGGAACAAGGAAAAAGAAAATACAGAGGCTGGGGGAGGAGGGGAAGAAAGGGAACAAAATACACAAAATAGAAACACATCCTGTGGAAGGCAGTTGAATCCAGATGCTGGGATGGATGATTTGATGTTGGATGATGAATGAAAAGGTGGATGCAGGCTTTCTGTGTGATGAAATGCAGGTAGTCAAGAGTTCCAAATAAAATGGTGGTACTCCTCCACGCGTTGGCTGGTGGTCTAGCAGCACAGCAGTTACTCCAGGCAGGCAGGGCAGAAGAGACAGAGAGAGAAGACAAGACCTTAGCAGGAAGTGGGAGTGAGTGGCTAACCCTGACACCTGGGAAAAGGTCAGACCACCCCTTGGGAGGAGTCAGAGGGCTCCAGTTGAGGCTTAACTCTTTACAGCGTATTTTTGGTTCCCTTTTCCCTGGTTTTTTTCTGTAACTCCCCTTACCTCCTATTTATTGTTAAAGCTTATCTCTGTTTACTTCCAAATCGAATTGGGGATTTATTGAGATTTTCGAGCTCAGGGGGGGTTAGCCTGAACACAATACACATCACATAGGTCTTGCCCAGTCTGTAGTGACCCACGTGGCTGATGACCCTTTGTACCATGGCATGGTCTGTACCTTTGTTTTGGGGTTAAGCCCATCATAGAATCAGTCAGAGTTGGAAGAGACCACAAGGATTGTGCAGTTCCAACCCCCCTGCCATGCCCAGGGACACCCTACCCTAGATCAGGCTGCCCACAGCCTCTGCCAGCCTGGCCCCAAACACCTCCCTGCAGGGGAAACCCATTCCACCCTTTCACCACTCTCATGCTCAACAACTTCCTCCTCACATCCAATCTGAATCTTCCCATCTCCAGATTTGCTCCATCCCCCCATGTCTTGTCACTCCCTGATTGCCTCAAAAGTCCCTCCTCAGATTTTCTGTAGGCCCCCTTCAGATACTGGAAAGCCACAAGAAGGTCACCTGGGAGCCTTCTCTTCTCCAGACTCAACAGCCCCAACTCTTTCAGTCTGTGCTCACAGCAGAGCTGCTGCAGCCCTCTGAGCATCCTCGTGGCCCTTCTCTGGACACAGTCCAGCACGTCCATATCCCTCTTGTAATAGGGGCTCCAGCACTGGATGCAGTACTCCAGGTGGGGTCTCAGCAGGGCAGAGTAGAGGGGGAGAATCACCTCCCTGGCCCTGCTGGCCGCACTTCTGATGCAGCCCAGGATGTGGTTGGCTTTCAACTCGGGAGTTGGTTGGTGTGCCCACCCTCACCTTTCCTTCACAGGAATTGGATATGCCTCACAAGTCATTGGGTACTACCTAAACATCTACTACATCATCATCCTGTCCTGGGCGCTCTTCTACCTCTTCAGCTCCTTCACGGCTGTGCTACCGTGGGCCAGTTGCAATAACCCCTGGAACTCAGGTACACTTTCCCTGTTGATTCTAGCTCCTTCCCAATTCCCAGAAATTTATTAGGCTTTGTAGGAAATGAACTTTTTTTTATTATTATTTATTTAGATAAGAAGCTCTTGTGAAACACAGTGTGGTTGGGTTCTCCATCAAAGGTGGCTGCCTGCATTCAATGTGGGCAAGTGTCAGGAAGGGTGAGGGCTATATGCTCAGCAGCAGGGGACAGCGAAATTATTGCCACACAGAGATCCTTTGGGCATCGATGTCATGGGAAAAGCTGCACTTTCTGGCAAGGAGGAGAGGTAGGCGGGTTGTGAGAGTTTTCAAGCCATCCTCCTCACATGGTTGAAGGTTGGTAACCAGACATTAGTGGTGTGCCCCAGGGATCAGTGCTGGGCCCAGCCCTCTTCAATATCTTTATTGATGCCCTGGACGAGAGGATTGAGGCCATCATCAGTAAGTTTGCAGATGACACCAAGATAGGAGCAGATGTGGATCTCTAGGAGGGCCCTGCAGAGGGACCTGGACAGGCTGGATGGGTGGGCAGAGGCCAAGGGGATGAGATTGAACAAGGCTAAGTGCAGGGTTCTACACTTTGGCCACAACAACCCCAGGCAGTGCTACAGGCTGGGGACAGAGTGGCTGGAGAGCAGCCAGGCAGAGAGGGACCTGGGGGTGCTGGGAGATAGGAGCTGAAGATGAGCCAGCAGTGTGCCCAGGTGGGCAGCAGAGCCAATGGCATCCTGGCCTGGATCAGGAATAGTGTGGCCAGCAGGACAAGGGAGGTTATTCTGCCCCTGTACTTGGCACTGGTCAGGCCACACCTTGAGTCCTGTGTCCAGTTCTGGTCCCCTCACTTCAAGAGAGATGTTGAGGTACTGGAATGTGTCCAGAGAAGGGCACCAAGGCTGGTGAGGGGCCTGGAGCACAGCCCTGTGAGGAGAGGCTGAGGGAGCTACGGATGTGCAGCTTGGAGAAGAGGAGGCTCAGGGCAGACCTCATTGCTGTCTACAACTACCTAAGGGGAGGTTTTGGCCAGGTGGGGTTGAGCTCTTCTGCCACGCAACCAGCAACAGAATGAGGGGACACAGTCTCAAGTTGTGCCAGGGGAGGTATAGGCTGGATGTTAGGAGGAAGTTCTTCCTGGAGAGAGTGATTGGCATTGGAATGGGCTGCCCAGGGAGGTGGTGGAGTCCCCATCCCTGGAGGTGTTCAATAACGGACTGGATGGGGCACTTAGTGTCATTGGCTAGGGCTGGGTGCTAGGTTGGACTGGATGATCTTGGAGGTCTCTTCCAACCTGGCTTAGTCTATTCTGTGTTAGGTCTGCGACAATTAACTCTGGGAGACTGGACCAGATGATCTTTCAAGATCCCTTCCAGCCTCTGATATTCTGTGATTCTGTGGTCTCACAGTTCTTCCACTGGAGGATTTTACCAACACAGGCCTCCTGATTGTCCAGAGGAGGGCCACAAAGATGATCAGAGGTCTGGGGAACTTCTGCTATGAGGACAGACTGAGAAAGTTGGGGCTCTGCAGCCTGGAGAAGAGAAGGCTTCCAGGAGACCTTAGAGTAGCCTTCCAGTATCTGAAGGGGGCCTACAGGAGGGCTGGGGAGGGACTATTGACAAGGTCTTGTAATGACAGGATGAGGAGGAATGGGTTTAAACTGGCAGAGGGGAGATTGAAACAGGATGTTAGGAGGAAGTTCTTCACAGTGAGGGTGGTGAGGCACTGGAAAAGAATGTCCAGGGAAGTTGTGGCTGCTCCCTGCCTGGAGGTGTTCAAGGCCAGGCTGGATGAGGACTTGAGCATCCTGATCTAGTGGGAGGTGTCCCTGCCTATGGCACAGGGTTGTTGGAACTGGCTGATCTTTGAGGTCCCTTCCAACCTAAACCATTCTATGATTCTAGTTCACATGAGGTAATGATGGCTGAGGCAAGCAGAAGAACAACAGCCAAACGCTGCAGCTGGACCAGGTGAAAGAAGGAGAAGAGCCTTCTCTTGGGACTACCCATAAAAGTCCCTTCCAACCTGAACCATTCTATGATTCTATGCAGGAACCAGTAACAGAAAGCCTCTGGAGCCACTGTTTCTCTGGTCTCATTCCATTCATACAAGCCTCTGTACCATCACATTGCCCTCATGCCCACAATTCGCATCAGCGGACCCAGCAGAGAAGACCTGGGTTTGGTTTTTTGCGAGGTGCTTGGGCTGTGCCTGGCAGAGCAGGATAGCTGTGAGGAAAGCTGCTGCCCTTGGCAGGCCTTTTGAACCACCCCAAACACTTTTGGGTTGCCTTTGGAGGTAAAGGTTTTGCTGGCAGCACAGTTCCCTCCCTTTTTCTCGTGTCAGGCTTGTGATGTGTTAAATTTCCACACCACACAGGCCATTCCCTCACAGCTTTATCCTAGCAGCGGGATCTGAGCTTCCAAAGAGTTGATCCCATTCCTTTTACCTCCCGTAGCCAGAGTCTGCCAGCAAGGAAAGCCACAGATGCTCTCACCAGCAGAAGCTTCCCACCTAGAACTGAGCTTCGTTGTGATCATTAATAATCAATTATGAGCTGTGATCATTAATAATTGGTTATGAATAATTTTTTTTTAAATAGATAATTTTAAAATTATTAATATTCAAAGTTTGGGGTAAAGTCCCTGAGGTTCTTTGGATGTTTGGTCGACAAGAGGCAATTACATAAAGGTTGTTAATAAACACAGAATTAAAGAGCTTAAACAGTTTAAACAGTCAGAACTGTTTAAATCCCCTGGGTTTCCCAGGGGGGTGGTTGAGGCCACTTCCCTGGAGGTGTTTGCAGCCAGGCTGGCAGAGGCTGTGGACAGCCTGATCTAGGGTAGGGTGTCCCTGGGCATGGCAGGGGGTTGACACTAGATGATCCTTGTGGTCACTTCCAACCCTGACTCATTCTATGATTGAGTCTGGAGAGGAGAAGGCTCCCAGCTTTGCTGCAGGGGAGATTCAGATTGGATGTGAGGAGGAAGTCGTTGAGCATGAGAGTGGTGAGAGTCTGGAATGGGTTGCCAAGGGGGTGTTTGGGGCCACATCCCTGGAGGTGTTTGCAGCCAGGCTGGCTGAGGCTGTGAGAAGCCTGATCCAGGGTAGGGTTTTCCTTGGGCGTGGCAGGGGTGTTGGAACTAGATGATCCTTGTGGTCCCATCCAACCTTGACTGATTCTATGATTAACTTGGTAAACAGGGAACCTGGTAACAGGAGAAATTCTAACTCCACCTATACTCACAGACACAATAGATACAGAGTGTCCCTGGGGAGGAGGAGAGATTTGCCTTGCTGCTGATGGTGCAAATCTACAATGCAGGCTGCAAACAGGTGGCTGCTGTGAAGGAGGTGCGAATAGACCTCTGGTCCCAGTGAAAGGCAGCAGGGAAAAGGAGACACAGCAGCTCTAAATCACCCCCTTAAATACACTATTTTGAAGGGTGAAACTGGCCAATAGGCATTGTGCCCATTGCTTTGAATTCAAAGTTCTGTGCCTAGGTGTCCACCCTAACACTTGAGGGTCAGCACAAGACACCTGACTGGGTCATGTACCATGGCTCACATCCTTCAATCCCTGGGCCTTGCTACAGGAGGAGGAGAGAGCAGGGGTCTGAATTAATTTGGGCAGGATTTATGCCCTACCAGGACAACCTTCCTCAGTGTTCTGGTGGCTCATCTTTTGTCTGCCCGATTGTGGTGGTTCAGGAGGTACCTGCCCCCCACACTTTGAAATAACCCAGGCTAGGACTCAGTTGGCTGGAAGTTAAGGAATGAAGCTTTGTATTTACAGCTTTGCACAATATACAAGCAGATATTTACAATGTATAACAGATATTTACAGATATAGACAGTGAAAAGGTAATACAGAAACACCACAGCCCTCCCAGAGATCAAAATATCCCTGAGAGGGGTAACCAACCACCCCTACAACCTTGCCCCCTTCTCCAATCTTTTCTCACCATCTGTTTTATGCAGCAGATAGGTGAAGG